>JADWQK010002460.1:0-300019 GCA_017933935.1 Sesamia nonagrioides | reverse complement strand
TAAGCAGATATTCATAATAAAAATACAGCGAGGCGATGCGGTGCGGAGAACAACGAGCATTGGGGTGCAGAGCGGAGGACAGCGGGCCAATGCTGTGCGGAGGACAGCGAAACGGTGCGTGACAGGCGCGCAGTGCCTCAGTTAGCATCGTTACGTCATTAGGCGCACACGTATCAAAATGGACGAGTAGTTCAAAAGTATGCTCCGCTCCGCTTCAGTGAAAACACTGACCACGTTTCACCGCTCGTCTCCGCCCAGCTCTGCGTCAGTGAAAACGCGGCCTAAGTCCGGGGTATTATTGTACATATATAACTCAGTTATTTAACGTTGCACATGTTTTGGGAATATATGGATATTTATTACTTTCTCAGGCAAAAACTACTGAACTGATTGGCATCAAGTTTGGCCCACGGGTGGGCTATTACCGGGATTAATATATAGGATCCTTTTTATCCCCATATTTCCACGACATCGAAACTTATACGGATGAAGCCGCGGGGCGGAGCTAATGGAATATAACAAACCTTGTATAAACTGCAACAGGCCAATTGCAGATAAAAAGAGTTCCGTAGTTGGAAATAATTAATCCCTAGAAAAAACTACACACACACACACATAAATTGCATACAAACAATATTGTTGTTTTTTGTGTTAATATTGTTTTTCATTTTCTCCAGGCTCACCCTCCTCGATACTTGACACTGCACTTCAAACCTTAATATTTGGCAAACTGATGCATGAATCGAAAACAGGTTATACGTAGCTCTCCACTACTAAAAATGTCCAAGATAAGCCGCGGACAGACAGACGGACGGACATGGCGAAACTAGGGTTCCATGTTAACTGGAGAACCTCCTCTTGTCGTCCTCCGTGGCGCAGCGGTCAACACGCCTGCCTGCGACGTGGAGGCCCCGGGTTCGATCCCCGGCCAGGTCATGATGGAAAACGATCTTTTTCTGATTGGCCTGGGTCTTGGATGTTTTTCTATATATGTATCTATTTTAAATATAGTATCGTTGAGTTAGTATCCCATAACACAAGTCTCGAACTTACTTTGGGGCTAGCTCAATCTGTGTGATTTATCCGTATATATTTATTTATTTATTTTACCCTGTGCAAGAATGAAAAGAATGCCTATTGCATGTAGAGTCGTACACAGTTACCAATGTGACATTGCAAGGTACCCATTGAAAAACTTGAATTAATTGAGTACACTTTATTAATTTACCCTTAATATCTTATTAAATATAGTATCAGGAAATTAATTACTATAGCCTTCAGGGGCATCAAACTTTGTGCACCACTTCGATATAGTGAGCTATGCGCGTACTCTTGCAACAGTCCACAATCCACAGGTTTCCGTAAGGCAGTGGTATCTCTGAACATTCTGATCATGTAACATGTCATGCCCGGGGTCACCGCTATAGAGGGCCCCTTGACCTTCAGAGCGTCCTGTACAGTGTCACTTGTCACCGACACTGTGGTCACTGAAGAGTTTCCAGTTCCGTTCACTGTCTGAGTAACTTTCACCGTTGTCGTGTTCTTCACAACATGTTGTTCGTTTCGCGTTGTGCTCGACGTGTCCTCCCAAATAAAACTCGACATCAGGTTGCAGTCGATGCGCGTCTCCTCATACTCGCCAGTTCGTTTACTGATGCCCAGCTTACATATCTCTCCCGGGGTGCTGCTGTACTGCCTCTCGGAGCTATAATGGTGAGAGTGACTGTTGCGGCCCAAGTTGTACAGAGCTAGTCCAGTCAGCAAGTTATCAAATCTGCTGCCAGAATCTCGGTACTCGTAAACATAGACGGGCGGGTGTCCTTGATACACAGGGTGGTAGGTTGACCCGTAGTTTATTTGCTGCGGCGGACTGTAGTGGTAGTGGTGATGAACTTCTGATCTCGGGCTGTAGTTATTGTGGACCACATTATGTTGTTGATGGTATGTCTGCCGCACTTGGCCGCTGTTCGTGTTACCAGATAATCCCGTCGAGGCAGGATATGAGTGTGTACCACCTGACACATATCCTGAATGTCCGGTCGAGGCTGGGTATGAACGTGCACCGCCCGAACCATATCCTGAATATCCGGTCGACGCAGGATAGCTATGTGACGTACCACCGTGGCTGGAGCGGCCATGGCTGCGGCCATAGACTGTGGCCGAAACTGTGGACGTTGCGAGAAACAAAACTATTAAAATAAGTCTCATGTTATCGTCGCGAGTGACTGGATAGAACTAAATTAGTGTCGACGATGTGGTCACTCCCCGTCACAAAACAATCACATTAAACACGACGCAGTGGGCGCGGTATGTACACGGCACGCAGGGGTCGCGACCCACCCAGATCTCGACAGCGTCGCGTTTCAGAATGCTATCGGGACAAATTTAATGACACGATCGCATTAGACAAATTGATTTATAAGTAGTGTAGCGGTATCTACAACCGCCACATGCGAAAAACGCGTCATATTGACGTCACGCGAATTCTAGATCTCGCAAGCAGAGTTTACCGTGCAACTAGCATACATACACCTCCCAAAATCAACCGTTGGACAAGTGCCCGCCAGACACAACACCCGTCTGGTCGGAGGATCCTCCCTTTTCTATAGAGGATGAGTGAACTTTACTCCCTGTTCCTCATGCTTCCACAAGTAGCGTAGATCTTTTGTCGGTATATAAAAACAAGAAAAATCATTACGATACTTTTAATAATAATAATTAGCAGAGCTTAAAATTATTCCATTACTGCATTAAAATTATAAAATACCATCGGTCAGTCGCGTCTCACGTGTAAGAGCATCTTTCACTTTGTGCTATTACAGATTTGATATATGTAGTAAATATTGAACATGCATGTGACATCATTATGATTCGATAGCTTAGCCTATCATGAACATCAGGTATGAATTGTTTACATATTACATATAATCTATGATAGCTAAGGTATCAAACGCTATATACTAAGTATTTTAAACTTGAAATCATATCAATTATACATTACATGCAATAAGAATTGGCTGTGAAAGACGCCCTTAATATAATAATTATAATGATGACAGTTACAACAGAAACACATTCTTGTGACTTATTGGATAAGAAACAATAAATTAAAATGGAATTAACATGTCACAGCTAGCGAAGTGTCTGTAATGATTGAAGTGTGTTACAGAATTTTGGCTTCAAATTCCACCAGTACCAGCACTTCAGTGGTCTGTATGCACATGTATTTTAAAATAAAATAGATAAATTCACTTTAAATACTTAAAAAAAGAACAAAATTCATTTCACCTGAAAGTGTGAGATTCTTGTGCATACAAACCAGATATAGTTGGACCATTTTCTATTGACCAATCCAAAGGTAGAATGTTCTAAATACAATTAAATGGTTGTATTTGTGATGACAACCCTCTAATTTGTCTTTTGGCCTTTACAGTACAAAATTTGATCTCGGTGGTTAATCGCATTAGCCACAAACCAAGCTAGGCACAGCATTAACATTTTTAAAGTCTATGAGTAATACGACTGACAGGCTACTAAATACGTTAAGATTTTAAACAACCATAGCTTAGTACCACTGCATGCTCTTTCCTTAAATATTGAGCTTAGTTTACAAAAAAGGTAAGCAAGAGATCTTTCACATTTCAGTCAAAAACGAGATCTATTATTATTTAGGAGTTAGGAAGAGGGTTAAATCACCACAGATATTAAATAATAATTATTACATCTAGTTTCTACCGATGGAACCCCGTCACTTTGAGCACTTAAACTGTGTGATTTAAAAATACAAAATATGGACTCAAATATAATAATTTTCAAATTATGCAAATATTTAATTTCTTTTTCGTATCAACAACAAAGTCACCCACCCCAAACAATGATCGCAATACATTTACCTCTTAACTCCTAATATCGTACAGTGTATGTACTTAATGACCATACTAATCATTTTTACATATATTTTAAATGACATAAGATCCAATTTAAAATGTATTGAGAGCTCTTTCATTATCTATTAACCCCTCTATTCATAAACGTTGTTTATAGTTAACTAGTGATTAGCTACTGTTACACCATAACTGCCATACTGTTAACCATTGAAGAGGTTTATTCATAAACGATGATTAAAGTTAAGTGACGTGCAAACGTCAAAAATGTCTGGTTAAACAGTAGCTACTCACTACTTAACTTTAAGCAACGTTTATGAATAAAGGGGTTAATGTTGGTTTAGGTCTCCAAATGAAGCAACTATTTTTTGTATTTCCGCTTGTTTGTATCTATTGATTATGTGTAGCAGAATTACATACAGAATTATTATGAATAGAGCATGAAATAAGGCGCCAAATCTCGAAGTAATAAGATACGACCTAATACTTTTTTTACTTTTAAATAGAAGTAATAGACCACTTAACGAAACATGGCGTGCTAATTAATAAGTGTGTCTGGGACCTTCAAAACAATTAACCGAGCCACACATTACTGTGGATTAAATTAGCGCATTCCCAATGTGACTTCATGTAAAACTTTATAAACCATCACTGTATCAAAAATACAAACAGCAGATTAATTGCGTAACACAATATCAGTAGCAATGGGTTTCATTTTGACAGTTCAACAACATTCATTACGTCATTACGTTGTTGACCAAACACATTTTAGAACACATGTATTAGCAATATGCTTCGAAATGATTCCAATTGATAGTAATAGTTTGTTACGCAATAGGGTATTTGAAAAAAAAAAAACTAATTAGTCCGTCAGTCAGATTTCCAAAAAAATACTATATTTGAGCCAAATTCGATAAAGAATAGAGGTAAACAAACCGTTGCTAGGCAACGAGAAGTTTACACCTAAAAGATAGATGTTTTCTAGATATTCATCATTATCATTGGTTAAATTCCACAAAATGTGTTTAATACCTGGATTTCGTCCATCTTTGTTTTTTTGTAGGGCTATCGCGTAAAATTAATGTCGACTTTTTAATGGTTTATCGAAATACCAAGTTATCATGCATGTTATTTTAGTGATTCTATTGAAATATGGTGCAATAGGAATTGTTAATAAATAGCTAGCATGTAAAAGTCGACAATCATGTAAATAACAGGAGATTTGTAGAACGTGAGTTGTAATAACCCTAAATTGTTGTTTACGTCTATTCTTTATGGAGCTTGGCGTTGGTATAGACACGTATTTTTTCTTTTTTCATGTAAACCAAAAATATAGACGACACAGTGCGTCGAAAACTCGTGTGACGTCACTGTACGCTACACTTTTTGCGAGCAGTGACGTCACCAGCCACCACTCTTGATCTTTGATGCCTTTTATATTTGTCATTTTTTTATTGATTTGATAAAACAAAATATACGTAGCCAATATTTTTCTATAATCTGAATGACGGACTAAATATAATCATTTTTTAAACCCATGAAACATCCCTATTAGGGTGCAGATATAGTATAAATATGAAAGAGCTCATTTTACCAGAATCATCCATAATTGAAATCAGGAGGCCTAATTCCCGTACTTTAACGAACATTTGTATTGTTATCTCAGTCTGTCCAAAACTGTACTGCTGATTTCCTTGCATTTCTGACAAGAGTTTTCAAATTAATTTGTCATTGAGAAGAGATTGTGACTGTATATTGAATGTGTGATTATGTGCGAGAATTGACCTGCTGAGGATCGTCGTGGAGGCCGGTGCTAACTAGTGACATGTAAGTATACAGTCTGTGGCAGTACACTCACAAGGGCTGGCCGCGGGCGGAGCGCTAGCCGTGATTCACGTTGACCCCGGACTCCAACTCCGACGCAGGCGTCTCTGGTTCTTCGTCATTGTAGATGTTCTCGGCCATTTGCCATACCTGCGCACATGTCATAAGTCATTACATAAGGTTATTAAAAGGTTTGTTTATAAACGATGCTTAGTTGATGAATATTATACTAATGTAGACATTTATCATTTGTTCTTAGTTTCAAATTCTTAATAAGAATCGTACTTTTTTCTAGTTTGTATTTACTGTGCACTGTATCATAATCATAATTAATTCCGCCATTAATTGTTCATCACCCTGTATTCATACTATGCTTGTGTTACGAATGCACCTTATGTCGATGGCATAAGGTTCAATATCGCGAGACGTGCAGTGCTCATTTTTTAAGCCCTATAACTCGAAATCTAGACATTGTCGGGGTACATTATAAAAACGCATTGCTAGACCTAGGCTGGTGAATGGTACAGGTTCAAACAATTTTGTCAACGAAGTGACGACATCGAAATTTCTAGAAACCCGTTTCCGGGAATTACCGTAGGTACCTTACGGAATGTACTCGAAGTTATGCGCTATCATTATTACGTCTAGAAGAATCTGGAATGTGATCGAACATTCCAGATTCTGCTGACCTATATTTATAGCGTCGTGACGCCAGCGAGGAGTCAGTCTGCATTCGACTAGCGATACGAGAACAAGCGACAGATAAGAAGCAATCTTTGAGAATACCTACTGCAACAACTGTAACGAGAACTTTGAATACTACGTGAAGTAACATCTGTAGGGTTATTGAGTGTTTACGACACGGACTTCGTGGACGTAAGGGAAGACCTCGGTGCGACATCAGCTACGTTCTACTTGTCATTGCCTACGATCGACTGTATCTTCGTTGCCAATAAACTTCGAAACCCTTAACCGGTGTTTTAGTACCCCTAACCTACCACTGACACACCTGACACTTGTATTACTATTTGTTTAATGTACAATTATTTGTTTCCGAAATAAATGACATTTACTAATTAATTTATAGTAATGTTTATGAATTTATTGTATAGACATCCACGCTGGTTGACGCAACTGTATGTATTTTTGGAACGTGCTACCGGAATAAAAAACGAACATGTCCTTCCCTAGGATACCATTTTATTTCCTTGAAGTTCTCGAAATTTATAAAATTCGTTGAACAGCAATACGATGCGAAACTTAAGTGAAATAAGAATGGAGTGAGCTATGATTCAAGTAATGTTAGGAATCAACACTATTAATAACCCACTCTAAACTCACTTCACCGTACTTTTTATGGTGAGATTTTTACAGAATCAATCCGATTGATTCCGATTGATTTTTTGTTGATTGGTCGTGTTGTTGGGTTAAACATTGCATCACCTCGCTCAACTGCCGTCTTCCTTCCTATTCACTCAGTTTTTTTGAGTGAATAGGCTTAATAAGCTAGTGTGCTTTACCATCAACGATTGCATCACTGCTTACCATCAGGCGGGATTGCAGTCAAGCACTAGTTTATAACTATTAAAAAAAAAAAAAAATTCAAATTTTTATTAGTACCTATGTATGTTGCCCATAGAGCCACTCAAATATTAGATTTACCCACAGAGCATGAAGACGTCACGTCGGCAGCACATGAAAGTACTAAATCTGACCATTTTCACAATAAAATCCCGTGCATCACGTGCACGGCCATTGTTGCGTCCGTAAATAAAACAAAAGGGGCATTCTTATTAGCTCGACTAAATATGCGCTGCAGGTAGTCTTCGATCATAGAATAAAGAGGGGAAGTAGGTTATCTCCGACCCAATCCGCGATTTAATTGCCTACTGTCTTAGGGTTGACGACTGTCCGCGCTTCGTCGATTACGGTTGTCGCCCAAACCGCTAACAAATATTTATAGACTAAAAGCTTATGTTTAAGTTATTTGCTTAGTATTTAGTTTACATATACTAGTCAGTTTTTTTAGTAACTTTTATTTTTAGTTTGGTACACATAAAGAACCATATTTATTTTTATTTTTTAATAAAAATATAAATAATACAAACATAATATCTATTGAATCACACATTTAATACAAAGTTACAAATTAGCTACAGAAAAATACCTACTTTCTTCGGTTTCGACTATTACGAAACGAGTTGTTATTAAACTTTAATGTGTAATATGTCCGTATCCTTGTAAATAACTTTTAGAAATATAATTTGAAAAATATAAATCTTTTAATAAAAGTATTATTATTATTATTTATTTGTTCATAAACAGACGTACCAACTTTGCGGTTTATGTGATCATTTTTAAACGCTTTTTGGAACATCTGCTCCATCCTCTTAATAATATTTTCTACAAAGTCGTCAGGTGGAACCACTAATAAAATTTGGTTTCTAGAATATTTTTTGTAGTGAAGATACCTAGATTCTGCACTTAAATTGCAAACTTGCTGATTAGCATTTAAATACGATTTAAGTTGTTCGCAATCCTCGTGACGACCACGTGACGCGCGAACCTCGTCCGGTGCTAGCCGCGACTAGCGCACTGATAGCACTCTAATATTGTGTTTAGGTGTGCGTGCGGCGACCCATAGATACTAAGGCGCACACATACAAGCCGCGCGCGGTCCGTTTCTATGAAGATAGCTTACTCTGTCCCTCTTTATACTATGCTTCGGTCGTCAGATATAGATTTTGGCGATAGTATGTACAGTAAGGGTCAAAAGTGCATTACCACTTTTGAACTTTATTGCATTAACAATAATTGTCAAAAGTGGTACTCCACCTTACCTTAGTGTAAATTCAGCATGCAGTGTATTGGACGTAGAACATACGTACGACGTAGTCATTTACGCCATTCAAAGCCAAACGTAATCTGTGTCGTAGTGTTAGTATACGTTTGGCTTTTATGTAAAATGATAACAACAGCCGTCACTATGTCCAAACGTCGGCAATGTGGGGTTTCCCGTTTGAAATCTCTCAGAAGTAGCTTGGAGTCTGGATAAAAATATATATCTATGTACTTGCATTACGTGGGACTTGTACAATATGTAAAGAAAACCCTGTCCGATCCGTGAAGGTATTGTTAGGTATCGATAACTGATTCTACTAATGCCCACAAAGACAGGCTAAACTTAAAAAAAAATCCCCCTAAAAAAATAAATATTATTTCGCAAAAAGAGGTAACTTAATACATGTGTGGTAAGCAACCCCTTCCACGGACGGCGGGGGGCAGGGTACGCGGCACCTGTGACGTGGTCGCGTCGCTATTCGCTTATAATAATGCCGGTGTTGTCACTTTTTTTAAAATTACCAAATTTCGGGGAAATTGGAATTAATTCCCGGGAAAAAAGGATTCATTAGTATTTTTACGATGATTATGTAAAATTTTATATTATATTTCGTCAAGTGTTTACCTAACCTTTATTATCCTTATGGGTCGGACAGGGTTTTCTTTACATATTGTATATACCGATGACTTGTGGGCGTAATACATATATGTACATCTCTGTCTAAACAAAGAAGAAACACCTTTATGCGGGACTAGCATGGACTGAGGAAACCATTGCACACGTGCTTTGTGTTGTTTTATCTGACTGAATCTAAAACAGCTATTGCCACGATTTTATTTAAATCTACATCTACACTAATTTTATAAAGAGGAAAGATTTGTATTTTTGCATGTAGCGAATAAACTCAAAAAGTACTGGACCGATTTTAATAATTCTTTTTTCCTTAGAAAGCTACATTATCACTGAGTAACATAGGCTACATTTTATTTTGGAAAAAAATAGGGTTCCGTAAGATATTTGGGTTTTTTGAACAAAAGGTGTAAAAAATCAACCAGAAAAGTTACTTTATTATATTAGTTAGTTATTTTGCGTACGCTGCCTAAACTATAAAAGATATAAACATAAAATGTTCTAATTAATTGTAGATCTTATACATTTTTACAAAAAAAAGTCCGTGACACACTATACCTGTCTATGTCGAGTGAGACACAACAACCATTTTTTTATTTAAAAATCTTGAATTTATTTTGACTACATTTAAACGCATTTATTTTACTCATGCTATTTATCGTTATCAAAATAAATTATTTCGTGTATGTCTTTGAATGATTAAAATTGGACGTTTGGTTTTGAAGTTATGGCGAAATTAAAATATTACGATTTCTTTCGACGCATGCGGGAGTGGAGTTTACATCTATGAGTAAGGGTCCCCGAGCGGCTCAAACGCGAGGTCGGCTCCCTACGCAGCGGTGGTGCGCGAAGTCTAATTTTCGTGCGATTTTTTTTTAGATTTCGTTGTTAAAACTACACGTACGTAAAAGTTCATCTCAGAACTAAACAACAGCTCTTCTCATAGCTTTTAGTTCTTTTCAGGGGTAACCAACAGTTCTTTTCAGGGCTAACTTACAGTTCTTTTCAGAGCTAAACAACAGTCCTTTTCAGAGCTTACACGCTATTAACATTTGAAAATGCCTAAGAGAGCTAGGTTTCAACTTTCTAAACATAGTTCGCACGGGCCGCAAGAATAGGTACGTCATATGGGAGAATCTTCACCTGAACGTTCTCAACGCCTTGCTGAACAAAATCAGAGAAACTCTCAGGTACGCACACGAGAGTTGAGTGTCGAACGGTCGCAATGCCTTGCACAACAAAATCTGAGAACCTTTGAGTTACATGCACGAGAGTCAAGGCTGAAGCGTTTCCAATGTCTTCATAATGTAAGCACCTCTGATTTACGCGAACGGGAGTCAAGTGTCGAGCGTTCGCAACGCCATGCCGAACAAAGTCTGAGAACCTCTGAGTTACGCGCTCAAGAGTTGAGGCTGGAGCGTTTCCAGCGTCTTCATGAACAAAATGTAAGGACCTCTCCGTTGCGCGAAAGAGAGTCGAGTGTCGAGCGTTTGCAGCAACTAGGCAAAGAGGCAGCAGTTGTCCACAAATAGAGTTCGCAATCGAATTTTAGCAAACAGCAACAGACTGGCTTTCAGATACGATCCGCAGGTTGATTATGCACAACAAGCGTCAGTCCAAATCGGAGTCATGAATAAGATCTGCTCTAACTGCTTTGCCAAGAAATGGGCGGACGAACCTAATGGTATGTGCTGCGCTTCAGGTAAAGTTTTTCTTTCTAGCCTTCAGGAGCCGCAACAGCAAATAAAAAATCTTCTAACTAAGAACCATCCATTATCTTGTAATTTTTTAACAAATGTACGTAAATACAAGTCTTTTTCAAATGAATACTTTTGGCGCAAAATAATACTAGTGTAGGTAATTTTATGCCCACTTTTAAAATTGAAAGACAGGTGTATCATCTCATTGGTAGCCTTTTACCACCATCAGGCCAAAATTCACAATTCTTACAAATATATTTTATTTCGGATGCAGACCAGCTATCGTTGCGATCAATCATCATACCAACCTTAAGAAATTTAATTCGCGAATGTGAAAACTTAGTATTAATTACATTTAAATATTTTCATTTAACATCCTCATAAAGACAATCTATGCAGCCTGCGGATAATGACTGCGTAGTCGATGTTACTGTCGGTGTCTTTCCTGAAGCTGCGGGCGACCACTATGTAGTATAAAACAAAGTCGCTTCCTCTGTCCCTATATATGCTCTAATCTTTAAAACTATGCAACTGATTTTGATGAGATTTTTTTAAATAGAGTGATTCAAGAGGAAGGTTATACATGCACCCGTGCGAAGTCGGGGCGGGTCGCTAGTATATATACATATTATGGACGTAATATTTGAGCACTGAACATAACAAATTTTTGGTTGCTCTAAAATGATTATGATTGTTAGCCATAATTTTCAACAGCAAATCAACATACCTGCATAATATTGTCCTCTGAGACAGAGCAGATAACCCACGGTTCATTGGGGTTCCATGAGAAGTCTGATATCTTGGCGGTGTGTCCTCCGTGAATAAACAATAGCTCTGGTGGACCATCCTCGGCATCTTCAGCAGTCTGCTCCTCCCCTATCTTTGACAAATCCCACACGTGAAGCCTGCAACAATATTCGTTACTTATCAAATTTCAGTTTGGTACTTTGAGTGCGACATAAATATTTAAGTGTCAGTAAAATTAGATTTTGACTGTTAGTCAAAATCAAAAACCAATTGTTCAAACTAGGCTAAACATCAGCATTTCTTGAACTTATGAACAAAATTATATAACACACTCCCCGAAAACGCAACTTGCTAGTGCTTTTGCTGTTAGACTGTAAACATCGAGCATCCACACAGTTTCATCAAAGACCGTTCTCATAATTGTTTTTATGTAACTATTTTTAGACAATTGTATAACTTCCTTTTTCATAGTAAATATGTCGTTTTGTGTAATACCTCCTGTCCGTGCCACTGCTGGCGAGGATGGTTTCGTTGTGCGGCGACCACTGCACCTGGAAAATCTCGTCCTTATGCGACTCGAACGAATGCAGTTTTAGCTTTAAGTTGCGGAGGTCCCATAACGCCACCTGTACAGATGTATATTATTAAAGACACTCTTTGCTACGGTATTCCAGCAATTTTCAAATTATGCAACACTTCCAAAATGCTTAAGGATATAAATAACGCGTCATGGTATATTAGGAATAGCTCTTGAACACAGACATCATCATCACGCGAACGTCAAGGCGACCCTCCTTCTCCTTGACAACACTGAATTATTTGGAAGACTAAAAAGGGTATAGTTAGTTTTTGTGCAGTGTAAGTGAACATAAACTGTAGTGCAAATGCTATAGTGAATAAGATATTAGACGAATTCTCAATAGGGCAGATGTATATTATTAAAGACACTCTTTGCTACGGTATTCCAGCAATTTTCAAATTATGCAACACTTCCAAAATACTCAAGGATATAAATAACGCGTCATGGTATATTAGGAATAGCTCTTGAACACAGACTTCATCCTCACGCGAACGTCAAGGGGACCCTCCTTCTCCTTAACAACACTGAATTATTTGGAAGACTAAAAAGGGTATGGTTAGTTTTTGTGCAGTGTAAGTGAACATAAACTGTAGTGCAAATGCTATAATGAATAAGATATTAGACAAATTCTCAATAGGGTAGTTGACTAAAAATAAACTAATTAGTCCGTCAGTCAGATTTCCAAAAAATACTAGACACGTATTTTTTTCTTTTTTCATATAAACAAAAAATGAAGACGACACAGTGCGTTGAAAACTCTTGTGACGTCCCTGCACGCTACACTTTTTAGCGAGCAGTGTCACCAGCCATCACTCCTGATCTTTGATGCCTTTTATATTTGTCAATTTTTATTGATTTGATAAAACAAAATATACGTATCCAATATTTTTCTATAATCTGAATGATGGACTAAATAGAATCATTTTTTTTTCACCCAGGAAACATCCCTATTTTAGAATAATATAGCAGTTTCTTCTTCGCAGCCTATAGAGTTCCATTGCTGGACAAAGGCCTCCCCCAAGTATTTCCACAAAAACCGGTCTTGTGCTGCCCGCATCCATCGGTTTCCCGCGATCTTCACCAGGTTAGCGGTCCACCTTATTGGGGCCTCGCTATTAGCAGTATAAGTTATATTTAAATTAATTATTGACGCAAATTGTCTTATTCAGCCAGCCCCCTAATCGGCGAACACATTTTTGTCAAATGATTGCGACTAGTTGGCATCAGTTGGGATCGTTCGGGCCGCCCATTGGGCCGTACGGTCCAAACGATCCCAACTAGTCGCAATCATTCGACAAAAATGTGTTCGCCGATTAGTGGGCAGGATTAGTTTGTTAATTTAGTAGCCATGTTTATAATTGTTGGGTATAAAGCATAGTGCGCGGATGTCACCGCGGAGCGCCCCGCGCAGCGCCCCACTCCCCGCACCGCCGCGCTCCTGCGCAACTACATTTATATGAATAAAGCGTCAGTGCGTTTACGGCTAGCTGTGGTTTTACTTGTTCCCGTGTCCCGTATCCAACAGTGGCGACGAGTTCACCCACGCGCTACAATGGCTCAATTTAGTTTTGGAATTCTGGGTAATTTTGACCACACAGTGCACGAATGGCGGGCGTATAAAAGTCGCCTGCGGCAGTGGTTCGTAGCAAACGATATTTCGGAAAAAAACGACCCAACGGGTTCAAGACAGCGCGCCATCTTGCTGAGCGCACTCACAGACGGGACCTACCAACTCATAGCAGACTTGGCTCTGCCTAAACAACTGGAGGAGGTTCCAATAGACGACATCTATGAACTCCTGGACAACCATTTTACTCCGAAAAAGTGCGGATTCGGAGAACGCTACACATTTTACGCGGCAACGCAAAATGACGGTGAGACGCATGCGCAATGGGCTGCACGCCTACGTGGACTCACAAAATACTGTAAGTTCACGAATGTGGACGAAACCCTTCGTGATCGGTTCGTGATGGGCATGTTAGCGGGACCAGAGAGGGACAAACTGTTTACGAAGGACACAGAAACTTTGACCCTGGCGGAGGCAGTGGAGTTGGCACAGAGCATCAGGTGCGCGCGGGCAGGTGCCGCGGTCGCCGTTTCGTCGATGATGTCCACCGTTCAGCAAGAAAATTCAGTGTTCAAGGTGCAGGACAAAAGTGGAACTGTTGAGAAGGACTCGAATAAAGAGAAGTGTTCCGTGTGCGGCCGAAAAAACCATACGTCGGCGCAATGCCGTTTCGCGAGTTTTACTTGTAGGAAGTGCAACACAAAAGGTCACCTACGTAGAATGTGTAAGGTTAAGTTTGTTGTGACCAGTGACGCGAGTGAGGGGGACGATGATGGTAAGGCTTTTTGTCGTAACATCGCTTCATGGCGCGGAGAACCTATGACAGAAACGATATCGATAAACGGTTCGCTTTTCGAATTTGAAGTTGATAGCGGTTCAGCAGTTACAGTAATATCCTATAATTTATACAACAGTTGTTTTAACAGTTTACCCTTGTTACCGCCTAAGAAAAAATTATTTACATACACAGGTAGTAATATCGTGTGTCTAGGTATAATTCGTTTACCCGTCACATATAGGCAGAGTACAAACACACTCAATGTTTACGTAGTTCGCAACAACGGCCCGCCATTGCTCGGTAGAGATTTCTTATCCATTTTTAAATTGAAACTGGGGCCATGTAATTTTATACGTAATGAAGCGAAAATAGATGACTTACAAAATAGATTTAAAGACGTCTTTTCGGATAAATTAGGTAGGTTTAATAAATTCGAGGTTAAATTACGTTTAAAAGACGATGCTAAACCAATATTTTTCAAGGCACGTCCTATCGCCTTTGCGTTACGAGACAAGGTAGATGACGAAATTGCCCGGTTAGTAAACCTAGGGATACTTATACAAGTTGACCACTCAGAGTATGCTTCACCCATAGTGCCAGTTTTAAAACGCAATGGAAGTGTAAGGTTGTGTGCAGACTATTCTGTCACTATAAATAAACAACTGGTCGTAGAACAGTACCCGCTGCCCACGGTTCACGAATTGTTTTCAAAATTACACGGAGGGAAACAGTTTTCAAAATTAGACATGTCCATGGCCTATAACCAATTCGTTTTAGATGAAGATTCTCAAAAGATTACATGCATTAACACTCATCGCGGGTTATTTCGATATACGCGCATGGTTTTTGGTCTAACCAGCGCGCCGTCCATTTTTCAACGTGCCATGGAAAATCTACTATCCGGTATGGACGGCGTGTTATGCTTATTAGACGATGTACTTATAACAGCTGATAGTCCGGGGTTGCACTTGCAAAGGTTAACGGAAGTGTTACAGAGGCTGCAAGATGCAGGCCTAAAACTACAAAAAGAAAAATGTGAATTCTTTAAGAACGAAATCAGTTATTTGGGTTACGTAATAAATAAAGACGGGTTGAAAAAATCTTCAGAAAAAGTTTTAGCCATTGAAAAATCATTCATTTTTGGGGTTAGTAAACTACTACCGCAATTTCGTACCTAAGGCGTCTGAAATCCTTAGTCCCTTATACGACCTATTGAGAAAGGATGTCAAATGGCATTGGTCCAATAAACATCAAGAAGCATTCGATGTTATAAAAAAACATTTAACGTCGGATCAAGTCCTAGCACATTTCAACCCATCTGCAAAATTAATCCTCACAGTGGACGCCTCTCCTAATGGGTTAGGTGCGATATTATCGCAAATTGATAAAGACGAATGTGAGCGTCCTATTTCGTTTGCATCCCGTACGCTAAACTCAGCCGAAAAGCGGTATTCACAGATACAAAAAGAGGCTACGGCCATTATTTTCAGAATTCGCCGATTCCATCAGTATTTGTATGGTAGGGCAGATCCGTTTATCCTTCGCACAGACCACAAGCCTTTAATTTCGATTTTTGGACCACACAAAGGTATACCGGAAGTTTCGGCAAACCGATTGCAAAGATACGCTATGTTCCTCAGTGCATATAATTATTCAATAGAATACGTACGTAGTGAGAATAACAGCGCGGATTATTTATCCCGCGCGAGTTTGCCCGATATTGATAAGCGGTCAATGACCTCGGACCGAGAGGGCACGAAAACCGCGCAACACGCGGCGGCCGCCGCCGCTCCCATTGACCGCGCTTCGTATGTTCATTTCGTAATAGACGGACACATGCCAGTAACGCGGGACGAACTTCGTAAGGAAACCAGCCGAGATGTTACCTTGACGAAGGTAGTTAATTTTCTTCACAAGGGATGGCCAAGAAGCATAACGGACGTAAAATTAAAACCGTTCCACGCATGTAGGAATCAGTTATCATATGAAGACGGGTGTATTATGAGAGGGCATAAAATAGTTTTACCCGAAGTTTTAAAAAATAAAATATTGAATGAACTGCACACTTCCCACCTGGGAATCGTAAAGACAAAAGCCGAAGCTCGTTCTAGATTTTGGTTTCCGGGTATTGATAAGGAGATTGAAACGATGATTAACTCGTGTAGCGTTTGCATTCATCTACGACCTACCCCCCCACGGGCCCCCCTGGCACCTTGGCAATACCCACCACGACCATTTCACCGCGTTCACATTGATTTCTTGGGTCCCTTAGATAATAGGAATTATTTAATTATAGTGGATGCGTACACGAAATGGGTGGAAGTTTACGACATGTGTGGTACAACGACCGCATCAGCTGCAATTGACAAACTATATGAGTTTGTTTCAAGGTTTGGGGTACCAAATACAATCGTTAGTGACAACGGGACGGCTTTTACGTCGCAGGATTTTAAACGCTTTTGCTCAGTTAACGGGATTGAGCAAGTGACGTCACCGCCCTATAATCCAGCGAGCAATGGTCAGGCCGAAAGTTACGTAAAGATCGCTAAGAGAGGTATAAAAGCATGCATTTTATCTAGTGACAACCAAAAAGACAGAAGGGTCAAACTATTAAAATATCTTTTTGATTACCGAAACTCGATACATTCAGTCACGGGTTTTTCTCCGGCACAATTAGTTTTTGGGGGCAAGCTGAGATCAAGGTTAGATCTGTTGTCCAAACCATTGTCGTCACCGTCAAACGCGTCACTGGACAGTGTAGTAAAATCAAAGCAGTGTTTGCAGAGTAAATACAGTGGTGGCAAAAATAAACAAAGTTTTAAACACGGCGATGAAGTGCTGTTCAAAAAGTTTAGTTTAAACGGTAAATTCACGTGGTGCAGAGGCACAATAATAGACAAAATTGGTAGAGTTCTTTATTTAATTAACGATCCTATAACGGGAAAGGTGTTAAAGAAACATAAAAATCAAATTGTTTTATATAAGGGCTACTCCAATGCATACCACGCTGGGACGTCGTCGGGAGTAGAATTCGACGATGACGACGACGACACGTCACCAGCGGCATTACCGAATCTTCAACCCACAACGCAAACTAACGATGGGGGGGAAGGGAGTCAGGCTAGCAGAACGTCGTCGACGCCACCAGCGTCACCACCCTCGCCGCCCAGACGTTCCCCAATATTATTGCGACAGCTCCCAAGGGTTGACTACCGAAGGCTCGCATTGGGCAAAGATAATTAAGATTGAAATTTTGTAGATTTTTGTGTGTAGCTAATAGTATTAAGACTTGTATGTGTACCTAGCTGATAACATTAAGATTTGTATGTGTAGCTAATAATAAGTTATTTGGAAGGGGTACCTATCTTCGAAATAGGGTTGGGAGATGTTGGGTATAAAGCATAGTGCGCGGATGTCACCGCGGAGCGCCCCGCGCAGCGCCCCACTCCCCGCACCGCCGCGCTCCTGCGCAACTACATTTATATGAATAAAGCGTCAGTGCGTTTACGGCTAGCTGTGGTTTTACTTGTTCCCGTGTCCCGTATCCAACAATAATCATGTCTTAACTGTCTATGGAATCATAAACAGTTAAGAGTTGATTAAAAATATGTCATCTCAATTTGACAGGACTAATCTATATTTATATTAATATATAAAGCTGAAGTTTGTTTGTATGTTTGTTTGTTTGAACGCGTTAATCTCAGGAACGTTAGTCATCAAGTCCTATTTGAATAATTCTTTTTGCGTTAGATAGTCCCTTAATCCAGAAAGGCTTTAGGCTATATAACATCACGCTGCGGCCAACAGGAGCGGAGCATATCGACGCTTGAAAGGCAATCATATCTAAGCGACAACAATTCATAAATTGAGTTATATACACCATTCAAACCACCAGATTTTTCTGCGTCATTTGGTGTATATAACTCAATTTACGAATTTTTGTCGCTTAGATATGATTGCCTTTCAAGCGTCGATATGGAAACCTACGCGGGTGAAACCGCGTGGCGCAACTAGTTTATATATAAAGCTGAAAAGTTTGTTTGTTTGAACGCGCTAATCTCAGGAACTACGGCGCCGATTTCAAAAATTCTTTTTGCCTTGGATAGCCCATTAATCCAGGAAGGCTTTAGGCTATATAACATCACGCTACGACCAATAGGAGCATAACAAACTACACGCGAACGAAGTCGCTGGCGGTCGCTAGTAATTAATATAATAGATTAGAACTGTGTGATGCTGCTCAAGCTTCTTCTCTATGAAAGAAAGTGAATATTGGCACCCTAAACACAAGTTAAATCCTAAATTGGGTGCCAGAGTTTATCTAAAACACTTGCGGTGTTATAAGTTTAGTGATTAATATTTTATGTTGTTATGTTCAAACCAGTGGTAATAAACATCTTTTTTTTTTTAATATTACTACGCGAGCTTATGTGAATCCGTGGATGTCATGTAATTTAATATTTGTTTCTAGGACATGTCTTGCCTCCAGTTTTCTTAAAGTTAATAGATAATTACCGTTTTATCAGCACTGCCCGTAGCTAGTATGAACTCGGAGTAAGGGTTGAAACTGAGGCAATTAACTTCAGCTGTGTGTGCGTCCACTGTGTGTGACGGTTTTGAAGTGTTGTTACATCTGCAATGAGACATAATTTGAAATTGTGTTTATGGAGCTAACTAGTATTTGTGAAATTGACACTTTATATCATATCATCATCATCATCATCATCCCAGCGTTAATCCCAGTCGCATCCGAAGCCTTTTCAGCTTTGGAGTCTGGGGTCCGCTTTACCAGTCAAACTGCTGATATGGCTAAACTTCGACATTTTCCGTGAAGCGACTGCCGTCTGACCTCCACAACCCGAAGGCGACATCGAAGCATTGCAGGGATTTTTGAGGGCTCCAACAACCCGTAACGACTGCCACTACATGTTCGTATGGCAACCGGGACCAACGGCTTAACGTGCTTTCCGAGGCACGACCAGACCAGTGCAAATATTCATATTCATGCATAGAAATACTTGCACTGTGCGGGGATCGAACCCGCGCCACCTTGCGCAACGGCCGCGTCCGCTACCGCTACGCCACGGAGGCTGTCGGCACGGAGGCCATTTTATATCATATCACATCTTATAAAAAACAAGCGATAGAGGTTATTGGACGAGTTCTCAATTATATGTATAGTTAGTTAAGTTATATTTAAATTATTTATTAGCTAATAAGCTAGATTGTAATGGAAATAAAGTATCGCCAGTTGTGTTAATTTATGAAATATTATTATTTCTATATGGTCACTACTAAGCCCATTTTACCGTTTTGTTTAATTACGTTATTTATACGTGTAAACATACGGAGTGGCATAAATAAGTAAATTCAAATTGTTTAAAATATTAAAACGGCTACAAACTGCACGTAAGAGGTTTAAAATCGTTCCTAAGTTTTGAACCGCAACCTATGCTGCCATCTATTATCTTTTGATAAGAACTGAGAGTCTGTTGTACTGGATGATACCCCATGGTTCTACACAATTACTGACAAATGCTCGCACTGCCTGGTCTACTCACATCCTTGTCCTCCAAAGACTAGAAGGTAGATTAGTATCTACCTTCTTATGATCT
Organism: Sesamia nonagrioides; assembly: GCA_017933935.1. Taxonomy (NCBI): domain Eukaryota; kingdom Metazoa; phylum Arthropoda; class Insecta; order Lepidoptera; family Noctuidae; genus Sesamia; species Sesamia nonagrioides. Next base: position 279,852 of record JADWQK010002460.1, on the reverse strand, counting down.
GATATAGATTTATAGTTTTTGGCCCTTGAGTTTGTTTCGCTATTTTTTCTCAGGGGTAGTAAAAAAAATGTCGACTCCATCTAACTTATTTTTAAATAATATGAAGATAAAAGGTGATTTGATAACCTTATTAATAGAATAAACAATTTGATTTCATTCAATTGAATATATTTTCCAGAAGATAGATAGGATAATGCCAATCATTTGAGTTTTTTTTAATTGAAGGTTTTTTATTGCAGAATTGTAAAATTATCATACAGCATGATACTAATGGCGACAGTAATTTTTACAATTTCTATGAACATAAGGAATAAAATTTTTATGGAACGTTTCATTTTATTATTAATTTTCAATTTTGTGAAATAGCATCTCGGACCAACTTGTACTTAACTGTAGCGCAAGGGTCATTAACCGGGGTCACGATTCATAACATTGCATCATTGAAATTAAAACCAATAACGTGCAAAGAGTTGAATTGAAGGAAAGATAGAGAACTCTGTTGGCGTAGACGGTACTTTTCGAATTATAAACAATTATTTTTTGTAGCTATTTTTTTTTATGATATTAGCCACTAGTCCTTTTTTTCGTCTATGGTGGAAAAATCCTTATGGACTCCGCTCAGAGACGCGGAGGGGTGTGCCGGACTCTTACCGGCTAAAAAAACGCCTAAGCGTTCGTCATCTGCCTTTCCGGGGTACCAGGTCCTCCCAATTCTAAGGTAATGTCGCCTAATGTGGTCTAGTTAATGTCGCCATTGTAATCGCACGATGTATTGAGACAAAGAGCATGGAGAGGCCATGGCGACTGCTGCTGCAGGCGGAACTATCAACACTTACCATGCAAACCAAGCGTGTCACTATTTACTTGTATTTACTTAACATATAGCGTATAGAAACTGACTGCTTTGAACTTTGAATAGGACATAAATTGTGACTTCCAACAACCACCTTCGGCGTAGTGGTAGTAATGACGTCTCTAGACGGCGACACGACAATTTCATGCCCTTTGTACAGACACAAGAAAGTAAAGAAATATTTTAACAGCGCTCTTACCTTGTATCCCAAATCATAAGTTTCTGATCATCAGCGACGGAGCCAAATAGCGACTCGTGCAGCAAATGCCACGCGACGTCCTCTACGACGGCCGTGTGTCCCGTGAACACCGACTTGGCTTCGATGACGCGCCCCTCCTTGGGCGTTGCGTTTATGTCCCACAAGCAGATTGTGTGGTCATCACTGGTATTAAAGAATAATGTTATTAACTTAGTGAGTATTGATGGCCATAGTCAGATTAATACGACAAATGTTTTTGTGGCCGTGCCGCCTCAGCCGCATTTATACGACTAATAAATTATGTCGTATTATCTTTTTAATTTTAATTAATTGCGGGATCAGGAATAATGGTAGATCAAACATTTACTTGTCGATTTAAGAGACGAGCGATGGGGGCACAGCTATTTGTTTAAAAGCAAGTAGTGAATAGGTTAATTGAAATAAATATAATATGTTATTTATAAATAAACTAGCGGCCGCCAGCGACTTCGTTCGCGTGGAGTTAGTTATGCTCCGCTCCTATTGGTCGCAGCGTGATGTTATATAGCCTAAAGCCTTCCTGGATGAATGGGCTATCCAACGCAACAAGAATTTTTCAAATCGGACCAGTAGTTTCCGAGATTAGCGCGAACAAACAAACTCTTCAGCTTTATATATTTAGATGTTAATTTAGTAAAGGATTCAACTTTTCACTGCTTATTTTCATGGTAGCTGCTGCTTATAGCATCCAATTACTCTGAAATTGTCTAACAATTATGTAGTTGCTAGCTGTTTGTGTTGTAAAATAAAAGTTAACTGCATTACAGTTACTGAATCAGCTATCAAATGATGATGAGAAAATGAGCAGCTTCATTATAGACCATCATGAAGATAGTAGGGTCAGAACACCTGCCTGCCTGTTGGTCATGAGGACCAATAGGAACAGCTCAACCATAAATGGTATTTTCATTGCTGAATTGAATGATCCACAGAAGTTTTAAAATTATTTGTGCTATTAACAGACAAAAAGAAAGAATAGACAACAACAGACAACACTAACCTGGCTGACAGAAGATAGCCATTTAAGTTGGGGTTCCAGGATAAACCATAGCCTTCTTTTTGGTGACCACGTAACCTGTGGATAAGGTAGTAAGTTATCAATAACATAATTATTATTATATTGTACATTAAAGAAATCCATTGGGTATCAATTGGTCACACTTTTGCCAAAGCATACACCCTTAATTAATTAGGTCAATAAGTCCAATACTTTAAATGTGTACATTAATATTAATTTCTTACACTAATGAGTCCAGTAATTTATAGAGTCTTGACATACCTGAGGTCTGGATGGCATTCACCAGAAGGTTCAGGCTTTGACGGATGCTTAGTGTAATCAAAGACCAGCACATCGGAGGAAGGGGTCTTAGTGGCAATGACGCAGGGGTTCTGGGGCATGTACCGTGCCCTGTTCACCTCACCTTCATGGTTGATCTTGATTTCAATGTCAATTTTACCTGACACTGAGCCAAAGCCACCAAACTCTGAAAAGTTAACAATATGGTGTGACTTCACCGAAAAAAAAAAACTTTGAAATTAGATTCTAATTTCTGCATAATCGTTATGGTGTTAAACAATATATATGGTTGCAAATGGAAAATGTACGGAAGAAAATGTTATGAAAACATTTAAATAATTTTATTTCCTTGTTGCTTATGCTAGTTTTGTGGAACACCTATCAAAACTTGTGGATTGTGTTTGGTTTTAGAAAGATTTAAAATGGCCAAATGAGAACTTTTTTTAAAATCCTTACAATACTTCTACATGTCAAGACATAAATTTATTTTTAATTATTGAATTAGAATTTCTAAATAGGCACTTCAGTACTTTTCGAAAGGCAAAACTAGAAAAGATAGTCTTTTGTCGTTATACCACTTTCAAGTGTTTTAACTTGGAAGAAGCGATGCAACACACTGGGAGTGTTTGTGTCCCTTGTTCCCAGCTAAAGCAGCATAGCTGCTGTTTATTTTGAAAAACTTATTCTGTATATTTCTAGTACTATGTAATTGTATGAGAGGAGGCCTGTGGCCAGCAGTGGGGCTATAAAAAGGTTAATGATGATGTAATTGTATTATATTATAGGCTACATAGCATATTGCAACTATATTACAAAACCAATAATAGCTCTATTATAGGCAGGTCCAATCCTAGATTAAGTTGAATATTATCATATTTTTTTTTTATTTGTAATTCACAAAACTGGTGTACAATCATGCATACCAAAAATTTATCATAACATAATAGATCTGATTGACACCTACTAGATGTGAATCTAAAGGTATGATTCCACCAAAATAGTGTGTAGCACATTTGTTTACAAACATTTTGTGCTAAACTCCAGCTGTGCAGGTTCGAACTGGTATCGCATTTGGCTTCCATCTCCACTGGTAAGGCTGTGCGTAACTTTTGTAAGCGCACAGTTCAGCACATTTGTGCGTGAACATGTTCACTGAGAATTTCTGCCGAAGACAGTTTTCTTTTTTTCTCTTCTGTATTGAGCCAAAATAATTTTCCATTTCCTCATTACCTCAGTCGAGTCACAATTGAAACTTTGCGCCAACTCTTGAGTGGCGTCATGTTTTTTATTTTTATAAACACTGTGACTTGAATCCCACAGTACAGGATAAGTTTCAATAGCTTGAATAAATTTTATAATTTTATCATTCGTCCAATCCATATTTAACTTGGTTAATTATAATTTAATTAACAATGTACGCGCACAAATAAATGTTTTCTCTCCGATGGCGGAAGCAAGACTGAGTTCGCGAACAACAGGGTTGTACGCGTCGACGCGAGTCCACTGCCTGCATGTGTGCGCTCACAAAAGTATACAGATGTGCGCGAACATTCCTTGAATGTTTGCGCACAATTTGTTATTGTTTGCTTTAGTGAGTCGACCAGAATAAACATTTGTGTCGCACAATGTGCATTGCTGTGCCGCACAGTTCAGCACACTGGTGGAATCGCATAACATGCACAGGTAAAACACAACCACTTAGGTGCTATTAATAAAAAACTTACAAATTGATAAAATTTTGAGAACAAAAACAAGCAAATTAATATTGACTGTATTAAGCTGAAGTCAGCGCAGGTCAGCATTGCAATATGTTAACAGATCCATGTCCAGCACCCAAATTATGTAACATACTATTAGCATATTGTTAATCATTGCTCCATATATTCAAAAGACATATCTGCTTAACAAAGTAAATAAAGCAATGTTTTTTCTTGAACTTTCAAAATTAAAGTCAATGGTATTGATGCTGTTCTACACAATTACTCTACAGAATCCATAAAATATAACAAATACTTTTCCTTGTATATTTATGAAAAAAATAAGTAGTAAAGTTATTTCTTATAAAATCAGAGACAGTCTTGATAAGATCAGGCCAGAGATTATGAAATGTCATCATAAAAAAAAATAGTTTTATTTTTATTATACACAAATGCATTAATTTTCATAGTAAAAAGCTGTTAATGTTACAAACAGAAACCTTGATTTTATGCTTTTGTATAGATTAGAGTAATTACTACATTGTCTTTCAATACATACCTCCCTTATCATTGTCATAATGACTTGCATCAAACTGTGCATCTTCATTCGGAAGCTGGACACTAGCAATCAGCAGGTGGTTTTGTTCATCTGAAGTGTGTGTGCCCAAGATCAACCTACATAAACAAAAAGTTTTTTTAATCTCAAATGTAGGGTACACAGATATGAACTAACACAGTTATATGTGTCTTGCTTCTTTCGATAATAGGTATAATGACTATTGGTGTGTTTCACAGTATCGCAGAGTCAACTACCCAATTCCAAACTAACAACAGCAAAAAGAGAAGGAACAAAAGAAGATGTAACAAGATTTTTGTTCTAAATATTTTTGGAGAAGCAAATGCAACCGGCTATTGTTAGATGTAAGCAATGAAGATAACAAGGATTTATTTTTTTATTATTGATATGGCTATCCTCAACATGATGTGCCAAGGAGTATCATTAAGAATCAAGCATATGTAGAGTAACTATTCAAAATAAGAACAGAATTACCATACCTATGAACTGAGTAATCCTTTCCTTCAGGCCGGGTCACGTCTGGAAGCCACTGGGCGGTAAGCGAAGGCCACTCCAGAGCGTGTGTCATCACCAAATCATATAAAAACGGAGTGTTCTTCTTCCATATTTTGTACTCCTCATTGATCACCCTCTCTTCAACCGCATCATCAAAGGTTTCTACAAACGACAGAAATTACAGATTCTCTAAGAAGTATTTTTTGATAACCAAAAAACCACTGGCTGTCAAGCTCAAGCTTCAGCAAAGAACAGCAGCACTGCCAGGTGAAACATTGATAAAGTATACAATTACCTCCGTCACCTTTGTCAGCCATTATATATAACAGAAACCTGTGTTTGTTTGATGTAATTTAATGAATTTATCAGTAAAACCGACCGGCCCCGTAAAGGCGCCAAACAAAAGTCCTTGGCGTTACTGGTAACAGACAACACTCAAACTTCCGGTTGCCAAATAATGATGGTGTTTACAATAGAAACCAGTAGAAATAGATGTTATACGATTTATCGTTATTATTTTATTATAATATTAGGATTTTAATTCAGATTGGATTTGGAAGTATGTTGAATCTTTAGAAGACTTTGATGGTGTATTAGCTTAGTAATTACCGGTTTTTCAAATAGTCGATTTTCAACTAATGTATTAATAATGTTCTATAAACTTGTGAAAATAAATGAGGCCGCTGCGGTCGTGCATAAAGCAACCCTGGTATTATGACTGAAATAATTTGGTACCAGTAGCCATTGATTTAACAAGTAACATGGATTTGAAATGTTTGACTATAGAAAAAATAATTATACAAATATGAAGCATATCGACGCCAAAATAAAAAAAAATACTGTCATCTCTTTCTAATTTTAATGATTTTGCGTAAGTAAATTGAACAGCACTATCTTTGATACGTTCTGTAATGGCAACCCTTCATTTCCAACATCATTGAAATACCTTTGTAGGATCCCTTCTTACACATTCAGGTCCGTATTACAGAACGTCACTCAAAACTCAAGCTCTACTTAAGTCTCGATTCAAGCCATTTGATTGGTTGAAAATAATGCTCTCTCAAAACTCAAGCATTGATCTCTGCTTAAGAGATCAATGCTTGAGTTTCGTTCTGTAATACGCACCTCAGACATATTATCATCTTACACTTACATACAAACACACATACATATCGATACCGGTTTGTCGACAGCATGATATCGATATGGCACTATCGACATGGCCTGTCCCTATTACCACTTATGTTTATTACTACTCCGGCCGCCTGCGTGCGCGCAGGGGTCAAACCAGTCCAGGGGGGCACACATAACACTTCATCAATTTTTACAGTCGACAACGACACCTAAACTCTGGCGAGTGAACAACTTGGCAGCCATCTTGTCCCTAGGGTCAAATAAAGGTCAATGACAATGCCATATTTTTTCATTTTAATTTTCATGAAAGAATTAAGATGGCGGATAGAGAATCAAACAATTTTATTTTATTTAGACTTGTGTTGAATTAATGTAATAAGTGCACGTGTTATTGCCAAAATTGTGGTGTCTCTTCATGACGACAGGATGCAGATGGATAAATTACCATGGATAAGTGTTGTTACAAAATAATATACTTATAAGTAATCCATACAAAGTTTCAACCCCAAACTGTTAATTTGTGACACTTTCGGCTAATTTGTAATATTATTTCTGTGTGTCTCAGCTGTGAAGTTTCCACTCATAAAATAAATGAATTACTGAATACTTTTTTTTAACCATCTGAAAACCCAGACCTATATTATACATAGCTACGTACGCATAGTACGTAACAATAATATACATAGCTACATATGCTTAGATAAGTAGCTATAGTATACATACTCTACATATACATAGCTACGTATATCACTCACTAGTAGTTGTTCACCCGCCAAATGTAAGGGGGGCAGCACTTTCCATACATGCAAATTTTACCACAGAGTTGTCACTCTTTAAATATATACTTACTATACTCTTTGAACCAGTCAGGGGGGGCACACTTAGTACTTCAACAATTTTTACAGTCGACAGCGACACCTGAACTCTTGCGAGTGAACAATTTGGCAGCCATCTTGTCCCTAGGGTCAAATAAAGGTCAATGACAATGCCATATTTTTTCATTTTAATTTCATGAAAGAAGTAAGATGGCGGATAGAGAATCAAACAATTTTATTTTATTTAGACTTGTGTTGAATTAATGTAACAAGTGCACGTGTTAATGCCAAAATTGTGGTGTCTCTTCATGACGACAGGATGCAGATGGATAAATTACCATGGTTATGTGTTATTACAAAATAATAGGTATACTTATAAGTAATCCATACAAACTTTCAACCCCAAACTGTTAATTTGTGACACTTTCGGCTAATTTGTAATATTATTTCTGTGTGTGTCAGCTGTGAAGTTTCCACTCATAAAATAAATGAATTACTGAATACTTTTTTTATTCATCTGAAAACCCAGACCTTTAATATACATAGCTACGTACGCATAGGTACGTAGCAATAATATACATAGCTACATATGCATAGGTATGTAGCTATAGTATACATAGCTACATATGCATAGCTACCTATATCACTCACTAGTAGTTGTTCACGCACAAAATGTAAGGGGGCAGCACTTTCCATACATGCAAATTTTACCACAGAGTTGTCACTCTTTATTTTAAACTTACTATACTCTTTGGAACCAGTCGTTTACCTACTACGACGCGGAACGCATGTCGCTCGCCTTAATTACCGCTTATGTATTTACAAGTGTTTATAATCTTGTTGCTTTTCGCTGTGACTTTCCTTTTCTACTTTTCTATATCTTCTGTGCTAAAAACTATACTGTGCTGTTTGCGTACGTGCTATTCTAGCTATTGACTATCTCGTGCTTGCTTCTGCTTTTTCTACCCTTGTGCCTTCTAGACTGTTGGTGTTAATGTGTGTGATGAACGGACTTGAACAATATACATATTCGTAAACAGTGAGTCTAACTTTTATTTCCATCCACCCACACCTACATTGGCGACCCCGTTATTGAACAATGTCGGTGGAAAAAGAATTTCAAGATGCTTTAGCACAACCACGTCCTACTAGTGATGGGGGAGAGTCGACAGAACATGTCGATGTTTTTCGTGTTGGCGTAAGAGTGCCTCCGTTCTGGGCGGAGGAGCCTGATATATGGTTTGCACAGATAGAAGGACAATTCGCAATTTCTTCTTTTCTTTAGAGTGAATACTACTTCAACTCTTCAATGGTCCCTATGGTTAGATACCACAATTTTGCCAATAACACGTGTAACAAATTATAGAAATTCTTTAAAAAAATATTTCACAATAATCGCGGATATCGCCAATGACAATTGAAAAAACGGCCGCGTTAGCCGACTACGAGGGATTTGATGCAAAGCCATGATGTGGCCACTATGCTGCGATATTTCAATGTTCTTTATGAATTATTCACTGAATGCAGTTTTTACTACATAAATCACGCGCTTTTATTTAGTAAACGCCACTATAAATAATTTAAAAGTTCAATGAAAAATAAGCGTGACATTCATCTTAGCTATCCTGTCAAAAAAAACCCCCATTGAAATACCTATTTGCGGCCGGTTTCGCTATTTTGTCACCTCGCTAAGTGGGTATGACAATGTCAATGATGCAAATCTAGGACAGCCGATGACATTCGATATACTTTTTTTTTAAATAATTTATTTCTTGACCCTGGATACAAGTCCTTCAGTCGAATACATAAATGTATTTTAACTTCGTAACTTATCCTAACTTATCTTTTTTTTTTGTTTTGGTTTGGAAAATCCTCAATGGATATCCGTCGCCCTGGGTTGGGCTACTGCAAAGAGTATAATAATAATAGGGTAAGGCTACTGGGTCTGTCAGACTCCTACTGACTAAAAACCACCCCGGTGTCTCTTTGGTCACGTGCGCACGGAGCCGCGGGAGAGGGAGAGGAACTATCTCCTTTCGTTTCCCGTGTGAGCCGACGAGGAGGGGTTTTGGGTAAAATCGTGTTGTGGCCACTACGCTACAATATTTATAAATATTTATAAATTATTCACTGAATGCACTTTTTACTACATAAATCACACGCTTTTATTTAATAAACAACAGTATAAGTAATTTCAAAAGTCCATTGAAAAATTAGCGTGACACTCAGCTTGACTTTCCCGCCAAACACATTCGATATACTATAATTTAGCGTTACCCTACTTTTAATATTTTTAGGTCCAGAAACATTAATTTCACGACTTTATAGACATATAAATTAGAAAAGACTTCTTTTGATTTCCGAATAATCAAAAGTATCTGGCAATAATAAATGAAATGTCATTTGATTAATGTCAACATGGCTGATGCTGCGGCAGCTCGTCGCGAAGCTCGCAGAAAGAGAATATTAGAAAATTCTCACACTAGACTCCAACTTATAGCTGGGAAATGTGGGACCGATAGTCTAGGTAGGTATTTTTAAATACTTTTATACTAATAACACAAGGTACGTGAGCTAGGCCTTGCTTATCACATTGTTTCCTTTACAGAATCTCCGGTCGGAAAGATTATTCCTGATTCAGTTCCAGAGATTTCGTTCCCTTCGGACAGTAGTAGTAGCAAGACGTCGCTCAACAATGGTGTGATCATCGCTGAACCAGATTCTTTTGAGTTTTTATCATCACTCAATCTTGACATCGCGGCAGGCGATGGAGAGGTACCGAATGATTTGGCACCTTTCGTAACACCGGCACCAGAATCCACACCAGCGCCTTCTTCGTGGGAGAAACTTAGTAATAACAAATATGACGTAGTTTTGTTATCACTTCTAATTCAATTAATGTACAGTTTGTCATTGGTCACATTTGAAGGTACTTACTTTTTCCTACCAGTACTAATCTATGCTTTAACAAAATTGATATGGTTTCCGTCACAAAGAAGTAATTCTAAATTTGCCAATGCATTGCAACTCTTGCATATTGTGTCTTCTCATAGAGTAAAGAAACTCATTTACTTGATACAATGTATGGGTGTGATATCATATGACATTTGTGTATTTCTGTTTACCACAATTTGCATACAATCACTACTGATCACCTTGAAGGATGGTTTAATTACATAGTAATTACTTCATTTGCACCTGAGCTGAGGGCATTAAATTGACTGAGCAGTTTCTAACAATAGCTGGCTAGAATGAATTGGGGTAGTGTTCAAAATTCAATTCTAGTTACAAAAAATCTCAATGTGTTGTGCATGTAAACAGTAATGTTGAATTTTGAAGGTGCTCCACAATGTTCCATACATAATATTTTGATTGCTTGTGCCTTTATTCATAAGTGAGAAGTTGTGACATGTGTGCGTTTTAGTCACATATTGCCATTTTTAGTTTTAAATTAGAACCAATTTTGTATATAGCTACAGAAACAAGTTTTAGTTGTGATCATATATTTTATTTCTGTTTAATGCATTGATTTTGTGTATTATATTTGTCTAATTAGATTATTATCTGCCTCTCGCATTTAAATCATTGTATTTATTTCAATAAACATTTTACTACTCATATTTTCTACAAAAGCATCAAATATTGTATCTTATTGTGAACATCAAATAATGTGAAGAATGTTCAATAGTATGCCAAATTAGTAAACTATTTTCACGCTTTATACTTGTTAAAATATAATATTTTCGTAAAGGAATATAATCTTTTGAATTATAATGGCCTGTATAACCAATCTCAATGGCCTGGGTATATTTTAATAATCTCGGAAATTGAATATTATACTTATCCAAAGTTCTTAAATCAATTAAGTATATCAACCACTTTCATTTATGGCAGTCTGTGACTTGTAGATTCTTTTGTAGATATTTTTGTTTATTTAATTTTTAATATATTTAACCTTTTTAATTTTAATACAGACTTATTTTTTTTGTAGTCAATTATTAATAACTATATAAAAGTAGTTATACCACTATTTACCCAATACAACTGACCCCAATATAAATAAAATCTATTGAATTGCTTAATTGTTAAATTCTAATGTCCCAAAAATGTGTAGTCCTCTAATTCATATAACATTGTTTTCTTTGGTAATGGAATAGTATTTTTAACTACAATTCGGAGTTAAGCTGGTATGGGAACACCAAAGACTTAAATTAACTTTTTCTTTGTCCTGCCAAACTTATGACTTAGAATTTTTATGGTTAACTTAATTACATCAGATTGTTAATGTTGCTTGCTGAATATAGGTCTTAGACTAGCATGTCTTTAATCATTGCCACTACCTGCTAGGTAAATTGTTACAGAATGTCTTCCCTCTATTTTAGCTTTTGTTAAACTGCTATTATTGATATAGGTAACAGTCTTGTAGTTTCACTTATTTTTTTCGTAAATATGGCACTGACATACACATGCAACATGTTAGTAGGAAAGAAAAAACTACATACATGGACAATTTTCTAAAATAGTTAAATGTTGTTAAATATCTCAATCTGTACCTCAAACTAGATAATATCCTGCTTAAATACATGTGAATACTTTAGTGTATCAGCTTAATCCATAATTGTAAATAAAGGTCAAACAACTATAAATAAAAGTTTAATTATATTTTGTAACATCTTTGAATTAAAAAATGGTTATGAATGGTATTTTGTTATTCTTTCAATGTTTCCTCCATAGACGTCGAAAATAGGCTGAAATAAAATCCTTTTTATTAACACAGTTTTTAGTTATCATTTCTGTGAATCGAGTGATTTTGTTGATTTATTTATTTCATGCACAATTAAAGTAAATACCTACTGTGAATATGAGATGGGCAAAATAAGCATTTGTCAACAAATATTTACAGTACTTAAATATAAGCAAATTTACCAGCTCAGATCAGAAAGTAGTACTTTTCTGTGGATGGCGCATCTGTAAGTGAGGGATGTATGGCAACAGATTAAAAAACAAATGTGTAGTCGTAAAATATTCTATTATGGAACTAATAATACAACCGAAACAAAAAAAAAACAAAAACATAAAAATGCATGATGTGAAGTCAAAATCTACAAAATTATGCTTATCTATTAAAAAAGTCTTTAAAAGTACTGAAGATACTCTTATTCTTACATTTATTTGGTTGGCCACTTTGTGCTGGTGCTTCAGTTGGAGTGGCTACATCACCCGTGCTCTGATGATCTGACTCTGAGGAAGAAACAGTTTGTGGAACAATGTTTCCTTTGTTGTTCAACATTTCCGGACTAGTGGAAGTGTGCTTATCAATACTTTGTACAAATATATCCTTATCACTACTTTGAGGGGAAGAGTCAGCTGGTTCATCAGAGCACCCGAGTTCCTATTGTTTATTTGCAACGGGCTTCGGCTTTTTCTCTCGTAAAGGTTTGCTGCGGACAAGATCTGTGCGTCCTATTGATATCATTTTAAGTTCCCACGAGTCTAATTCTTTCCTGAAAGCAAAAGCAACACATTTTAGTGCCCTACATAAACATGATTTTCAGTTGAACTGTAACTGAATCTACAGCTCCTCTTCTAGATTCGGCCGAAAATTAAATATCATTTGGGATTAGTCATTTAGTATTTTTTCAGAAACTCGATTCTGCATACAGATGAGATAGTACTAAAAAATGTACCTGTATTTAGTCATTAGGTCTGCTGCCTCTTTATCCAACTTAGCTCTTTCAGTATCACTTAGTTTTAGCCATTCTTTCTTAACTTGTTCCTGAAATTGTTTCATGTCTTTAATTTTGAATCCTTCTTTTCTAGAATGAAAAGAAGTGGCAAAGAGGAAATATGAAGACATTGGCTTTTTTGGACGTCCAAGCTCTTTGTATTCCTGTAAAATTATAAATAAAAATATTATGTTTATTTTATTATAAAGTAGTACCTACTTTAAAGGAACTGAATGGGTTGATATTACCACAGAAGAGATGATGATATTAGAATGGAAATACTTCTGGATTACTATTAGAACGTGTGTCGCCACTTGTTTCCCCTCTATAATTCCACTGTAAGCAAGAGACCAATACGGAACCGCATTAAGCACACAAATAAATACTCGCACTTCGATTATAAGTTTGTAATTGGTGATCACACTAACGTAAGCAGTGCATTTGACGTACACTCCTACATTCACAAAGGAGATGTTTATGTACGCTATATAGATAAAAAGGAAAAAAAATAGAAGATTTTTATAAAAAATACTAGGTACCAAATTAATTTGAATAAAAATACAAATCATCATCAACCTTTTATCGTCCCACAGCTGGGCACAGGTCTTCTCTCATACAGAGAAGGATTGAGCGTAATCACCACGCTTGCTCAATGCGGGTTGGTGATTTCAGACTTATAAAGTCCAGGTTTCCTCAAGATGTTTTCCTTCACCTTCAGTCATTGATGTCCAAGATATACTTAGAAAGTACATATAACTTTCGAAAAGTTACATTGGTACTTGCCTGACCTGGAATCGAACCCGCACACTCATACTTGAGAGGCTGGTGTTTTAACCACTAGGCCACCACAACTTATAAAAAAAAATACCATAAAATCCATACTAATATTATATATGCGAAAGTATCTCAGTCTGTCTGTCCGGCTTTCAGACAATCTTTAGACCCTGAGAAAGGACATAGGCTACCTTTTATCCCGAAAAAATTTGATATTCCCGAGGGAAATCTAAAAAGCGTATAACCGAACTCCACGCGGGCGAAGCGGCGGACGGAAAGCTAGTACAAATATATATAATTAATTATTTGAAACGTTTTTTAGTGAGATAACCCTTTTCTTTTTTTTCTTTTCCCCTTCTTTGGCAACTGAGCCGGTTTCGACTATTCTGCCAGTGTCACGTGATGATGGCAGCAAATAAAGGCAGGCCTTCGAACTTTTCCCTTTGTGGTAGGTGTTAGTGTAGCTGCATGGACAAACACATGAGACAACAATTAACCTAGTTTATACTATATACAGACTGCGCACCAATTTAAATTTTAACTCGTTCTCATTTAGGAATCTGGCCAAGAGGTTTATTAATTTAGGGGATAATACCATTCATGGTTAACATTAAAAATTACGTTATCACCATCAAATAAAGAACATTTAATTTTTTTTTATGGGCTGCTGCATCTGGTTCAATTGCACGTATAGAAATGGGACATTTTATTTCTATAAGTCCTTCCTCACAAATTCCGTCTAGTGAAGCACCTAAGAAACAATGAGTCTCATCAATGAATAGACCATATTTTTGGATAGTTATGTACTCTTGAATGGCAAGTTGCTCAATAATGTTTCAGGGATTAACCTGGACTTTTCTGGTAGGCACATTTATACTGGGTGTTTGAGGTTTACCTGTGTTTAATCTAACCACAGCGTCATGACAATGGACGGAGACGGAGTAAGATTCTTTTAGGGAAAAATTAATGCTTTTCCCACCTACAGTCTTTGCTACTATGCTGTTGAACTGCTCTGCACGGTTCGACTTCGAGAATGATAAGCCAGCTCAGAAATGTTTGTCCCAGGTATACCTACCTCTCAACACCTAGAACAGTCTCCAATCTTTATAGGAGTCAGTACAATAAGGGCATTAGACATGACTTTCGTCTTGTCCATGTTAATTTTAAGACTGACTCGCTTGGAGGTTCTACTGAGGTCTTCGAGCATTGTACTCAAGTCCTCTGAGGTCTCAGCCATGACTACAATATCATCAGCAAACCGAAGGTGTGTAATGTACTCGCCATTGATGTTGATGCCCATTGATTGTCCATTTGCTAATGATGTTAGTATAAGTAAAAAAAATATTTTGGTTAATTAGGCACCTTATACACCAGAGTCAGGGTGGGGCAAGCGCCCCAGCTAGCCCCACCCTGTATATGTACTTTCTAAGTATATCTTGGACACCAATGACTGATTATAAGGTGAAGGAAAACATCTTGAGGAAACCTGGACTTTAAGTCTGAAATCGAAAACCCGCATTGAGCAAGCTTGGTGATTACATTCATTCCTTCTCTGTATGAGAGGAGACCTATGCTCAGCAGTGGGACAATAAAAAGGTTGATGATGATACAATCAATATGCCCGGACGACAGCAGGCCAAGCTCAATGACCTCAGATATCTATTGTGTGTGTCATGAAGGATCATGAAATATCCTTTAGGAAAAGAGGGGGTTTTAGGATTAACCCTCTGACTCGGATGTGAACACATGTGTGCACGCTTAATTTTACTACCTTCCACTCGGGACGTGAACACATGTGTGCACGTGTTGAACACATGTGTGCACGTGTGCATGTGTGCTGGCAAGTCAAACATCGGGTTATAATAATGTTTTGTCTTTTTCTTGACATATGATGTCTATGAGAAAGAAAAGGAGAAAATATCGCTCTTGAATTTAGTACCTGGACCCCGTACTCAAGCCAGTAAAAAAACAAAGAAATCTGTCTACAAAGTTTGTCCTTGGAAGCGTGTGAATCAAAATTTCGGTGCTCTTGTGTTTTTGGGTATTTTTGGTGTATTTTTGAGGATAAAAAGGTATGTATTGTTATTTTATTATAGTTTATAACCAGAAGAAGCATACAAATATATAATTTATGGTGTAAAAGTAAAGGCAAGTAAATAAAATGTATTCGAAATTGTTACTGGGCTTTCGTGTTGAGAATTATAATTGGTATCTTGTGTACGCCATTTATGTAAGCTATTGTATTTATTTCGCAATCAGTAAAAAAAAATGCATTCCTTGTTTATTCCTCAACAAAACCTGAAAGTTTCAATGAAAAATAGTGCCCCATAACATAATAGGAGGGAAAAGTCCAAACTATTGCGATTTCGGTTATTTCTGCCGCTGCCATGTTCGCGAGCGGAAGGGAGTACGTCAATGTGAACATCTGCGAGCGGGAGGGTTAAACAAAATGCTGTAGATTTGAAATAAGATATGAGAATTCTGGTGAAATTCCTACAAGACTCATTATAAGTAAGATAACTTACAGCTTTTAATTTCCTTTTTTCCTTAGCTTCAGCCATTTCTAGTTTCACCCTTTTAATGTCTTCTTTTTGTTGATCTGTGAGTGAAGACTCGTACATAGCTTTGATTTTCTTATAGTCTTCCAAATCCTTTTCATATTCCTTTCTCATTTGAGTTTTGGTCTATAAAAAGAAAAAAAAAAAAGATTATTTTTAGGTTTAAGTTGTTCTAGTGGTTGGTATTGGAACTGCTGAATGTGGGATCCTGGGTTTGACTCTTAGGTCAGAGTCAGAGGGTTTATCCATAGGGATTTTTCTATAGAAGTCTTGGGGCTTGTTTATGGCTAGTTATTAGCAGAAGGCTTGCATTATAATATAGCATTTTAACATTAGGTTCTAATAACAAGGCATTAATTAGCTCAGAGAATAAAAGCTTCTGTTATGTTGTTGTATTGAAAAAAAAATTGTTTTGATGTTAAAGCAAGATTCTAGGCTACCTCTAAATCCAACTGCTGCCAGTGTTTAGATGTCCAGGAAATGGCCTCTTTGGAAGAAATTCCTGGATTTTTAGCCAAGAGTGCTGGCCTCATTTGTGTCATAAACTTGAAGTATGGAGTCAAGGGCCGCTTTGGCTTTCCTAAGCCAAGCTTCTCCTCTGCAGATTTCTTGGTGTAGTTGCATGCTTGAACAGGGGCTAGCCAGTTTGTCCTGTAATAGAAAAGTGAAAATTTCGTCTGACTCCACTACCTACCTATGATTTATTTTACAATAATTTATACAGTTTATATATCACTATAGCTTTACGTTAGCTCAAACAGCAATAGTTGAAGTGAATACTTTCACTTATAACTCACAAGAAAAAAGAAATGAAAAACAGCAATAGATATTTAAAATAAACAATAACCCAAGCCTCATAACCTCAATCTTACCTTCCATGTAAAACACTTTTATAAGTTCCTACGAAATAATTATTCAATCGACAAATCTGAGTAAAGGAGGACATTATAAAAATTACGCGTTTGGTCGATATATCATAGAAATAAGAAAGAATAACACCAGATTTTCAAAAGTAAAGCCAGCGGTTTCAGATTGGTCACACAATCTGTCAACAAACTAGAAAATGTTTTGTTCTTTTATTAGAGCCTGAGTGAGACTGAGACAGATATAGGCGTTACTTCGTACTTTAAGAGAAAGGCAATACGAATGCAAAAAATACTTAAAAATATATACTGAAACCCTTTTTGACATAAAAAAAAAACCATCAGATTTCATTACTCGCTGGACGCTGATCAAAGTGATCAAACTTATAATTGCTTATAATTATTAAGTACCTATTAATTATTATACTCTTTGTAGCAAACGTTGTTTTACCTTATACACTAGCTGTAAAATAAAATAAGCGCCTTATAAAATAATGAGACCAATATGTATCGTATATGGGGCGTTTGCCCCCGTTTTCGCAACATTTTTTGTTACTTCTCCGCTCCTAATGGTCTTAGCGGGAAACATCCCGCTATGCCTATGTCCCTCAGTGTTACCAACTCTCAAAAATATTTATCCCTAAAGTTGGTGTCAAAAACCCCTAAAATCGCCTTAATTCATTTGTTTTCCCCCTAAAAAATACATAAAAATTCATAATGATTTAGAAATAATATAGGTACTGTAATATGTTTCAATGTGCAGTTGTATAATTGCCAGCATGATGATATTATGTTGGACGTCCACGTACGTATTATTTTACATTACATTATTATTATAGATACATTTAATTTCATGACAGCCTCCGTGGCGTAGCGGTAGCGAACACGGCCGTTGCGCAAGGAGGCGCGGTTTCGATCCCCGCACAGTGCAAATATTTGTATGCATGAATATGAATATTTTCAGTGGTCTGGTCGTGTCTCTGAAAGCACGTTAGGCCGCTGCCATACGAACATCTAGTGGCAGTCGTTACTAGTTGTTGGAGCCCTCAAAAGTCTAACAATTGGTTTAACTGCACTGCTTAGATATCGCCTTCGGGTTGTGGAGTTCAGACGGCAGTCGCTTCACGGAAAATATCGATGTTTAGCCAAAAACAGCAGTTAGACTGGTAAAGCGGACCCCAGACTCCAAAGCTGAAAAAGCTTCGGATGCGACTGGGATTAACACTGAGATGATGATGACTATAATATGTTTCAAAATCTTTATTGCAGGTTATTTATTACATTAAATATTTCGTCTTCATTTGAAGATTCAGATTTTTTTGAATCATACATATTGACATTGAATTTTAACATTTTATTGGATGGATTAGGTAAATGTTACACAAGATCCATCATTTCGATTTAATTTAAATCGGACCAGCAGTCACTAGGAAAGAAATAAATATTAATATAGTAAATTTCAAAAATAACAAAGAGTCAAAAAAATCCCTGAAAATACCCCTAAACTTTTCAGACCCCTAAAAAAATCCCAACTCACTTATTTACCCCCTAAATCTGGGGGGAAAACCCCTAAGTTGGGAACCCTGATGTCCCTAGCCTATGTCCTTTCTCAGGCTATAGACTATCTGTCTGTGTACCAAATTTCATTACAATCTGTTCAGTAGTTTTGGCGTGAAAGCCGGACAGACAGACAGACAGAAAGAGATACTTTCGCATTAAAATATTAGTTTCGATTATAGAGATAAATCGCGATTAAAAACCAGGATCGAACATAGTAGGGCAAAAATTTAGGGCTGTAGGCATTGATAAAATATTAAACTAAGGTAGATATGTCACTAGCGCACTAAAAATGAAGCGTACGAGCGTATGAGTAAGTCCTGTATCTCGCTTTAATCACTCTCGATACACTCGTAAAAAAACAAACGACAAACACTAACAGCGCAAACGACAAACACTAGCCATCTTTTTCTTCTCTATGCTTTAGATTGCGCCCCATCTCACTCACACTGTACCAATGTATGCTGAATAAAAATATGCATGTGTGCTGCTGCTGTGTTCGGCACATTTTTTTTGGTCAGTTTGTTAGAATATATCGTATCTGTTTAATATTTTATCAATGGCTGTAGGTATGTACTTACGCCTCTAAATTTTTAAATTAGCTAATAGCTCTTATAAAAAATAAAACTGTGTAAATTAGGGCTATGAAAAAGATAGTAGCCACAGACGTATAAAGAGAAGATAGTAGCCGATTCTCAGAACTACTGCATAAAAAAAGTCGTTAAATTCGGTTAAGCGATTTCAGAAAAGTGTGGTAGCTAACATTGTGACACGCAAATTTTATTTACCTAGGTATAACTTTTCTCATATTAGTGGCTAAAATAAAGTAGAAACTTGCAAAATACTGAATATTGTAAAAAAAAATCAAAGTGTCACTTAAACGGACAACCCACAGCAGAGCATAATGGGGCAATGCAAGTTGTACAGCTTGAATTGGGATCTTCTGTAAACACTTCTTGTGTGGTAGAATGGAAGGAATAATTATCTAAGCTAGAACTTGACTCCTCCACCATTACCATGTCCTGCTCTGGTAGATCCAGTTTTTCTCCATCGCCTTGTTGCCCAATAGGAGCCAGATGACGATTCCGTCCACCTTTGAGCTTAACAAAGGAATACTCAGGGTTTGCCTGTAATATTTCAATTTTCTCAACGAGTGGCTGAAATATGTTTTTTTGAATCGAACCGCTTAGTTAGAACATGGCCTGCTTCCGTTAGCCAAGAAGGTATTTCCATTTGGAGATCGACATGTGTGAATGAACATTCTTTCATGAGGGGTAGTGTTTGTCGCGGTACAAAAACAAAGATCTAATGGAGTGCACAGCCTCTGGTAAATATTGTTCCCACGTCTCTATAGGTGCATTGTGCGTCTCACAAGCCAGTTGTACAGCTTTCCAGATAGTACAGCTTAATTTTTTCTACCTTACCATTCCCTTGAGTGTTATAAGCGATTGTTCTACTAGTTGCATATTTCTCTGGAGTTGACAAACCTTTTTACTCTATCCCAATGTATGCAGGCATTCCAAATGTAATAAAAAGATTGTCTAAATTTTAATCACTGTTTTAGCACTCATGTCGCTACATGGGAATACGAATGGGAATCTTGAATATTCGTCTTTAACTGTGAGAATAAGAGAGAGAACCACCATAGGTATATAAGAGAGCAACCATTAGGTTGCTAGTATTCGATCCCGTTCGGCGGCTTCCTTCTTGGCCATCGCGGTCTCACAGAAGGAAGCTACTTTTGTCCAATTCTCTGTCTTTGCCAGCATAGCCCTTACTACTGCTGGCAGAGACAGGTCTTGCCCGATCCTAGCAACCAGGTCCCGCCGCTCGGAGTCCCATGCGGGGCACTCCTCGAGCGTGTGTTGTGCAGAATCCAGGCTGCCTCCGCAATGATGGCAATTTGCCGTGTTGTCTCGCTCAATTCTGTTCAGGTACTCACCGAAGCAACCGTGTCCAGTGAGTACCTGTGTGAGCCTGAAGGAGATGCGCTCGCCTCTTTTCAGCCAGGCTTCGAAGTGCGGCAGAACGGCTTCAACAACGCGCTTGCGCGAATATTGCGGCAGCTGTAACCGCTCGCGCCACCGGTCGAGCGCGAGTTGCCGTTCCCGTCGCCTCAGTTCTACGAGTGCAGTTCCTGGCACACTATTCCCGCTTTGGCGGATGTTAGAGATCTGCTTGTAGACCTTTGCGTCCATATCCGCCAAGATGTCCAGTGGCGGAAAGCGTGCCAAGAGAGTTGCCGCCTCAAATGATATCGTTCGGTATCATCGTGCGATACGAATGGCCTTCTTCCGCTGCAGTCTGTTGACTTTAGTCCTGCAGCGTCGAAGGCCTGACAGTCTACTTGACCAAACAGGCGCTCCGTAAAGGACCATCGATCGCACGACACCCGCGTAGAGGCGGCGAACTTCCTCCCGAGGTCCTCCGAGATTGGGCAGCAGTCTATGCAAAGCACCCACTGTCTTTTCGATCCGGGGAACCAGGCGGTCGAAGTGTTCCTCGAAGCCCCACCGAACATCCAGGGTAAGGCCAAGATACTTTATGTATCGCCCCACCTGGACTTGCACGTCTCCGACATGGACCAACGAGCTGGGTGGCTCTCTGCTCCTCGGCAGTTTATGAAACCATAACGCCTCGGTTTTCTGAGGCACTATCTCCAGACCCAGCTAGCGGATTGAGGCCACGACTTTAGCCACCCCGAGTTCGGAAAGCTGGATGGTCTCCTCGAAGGTGTTCCCGCCGGCCAGTGCCGGCGGGAACACCTTCCAGACCATCGCAACACCATCACATCATTGCATCATTCACACACACACACACACAAACACATCACACACACACACATCCCATGATTGCGACATCGCATCATTGTTTGCTACGCAGATGATACTCTGGTATTGACCAGAGTATCATCTGCGTAGCAAACAATATTAACACCGACGGGGAGATGGACACGCAGGACCGCATCGTATGCCAGATTCCACAGGATAGGACCGAGAACTGACCCCTGCGGGACCCCACATGTAATCTCTCTCCGTTGAATGCTACCATCCCGGCCCATATAGCGGATGTACCGGTCACGCAGGTATGCTCCAATTATGCCTTGCAGGTAGGGAGGCACTTCATGATGTACCAGTGCCTCCCTAATTGCACCCCAGGGTAAATTTTAAAAATTGAAGGCGTTAACGATATCCAAACTTATTGCCAACATCACCCCACCCCGGGACATCGCCTGGTCCGACAACGCACGGACGCGAAGAATCGCATCTACGGTAGAACGCTGCTGCCGGAAGCCATATTGGCTGTCAGAAAGGTTGGGACCAACTCGCGACAGGTGATCGACGAGCCTCTCAGCAATCACTCTCTCAAAAAGCTTGGAAGACTCGTCCAGCAAGCATATGGGACGGTATCCAGAGGAAGACTCTGCGGCCCTGCCTTCCTTCCTCAACAAAACCAATCCAGCTTCCTTCCAACCGGAGGGGAACACGCCTGCACGAAGACAGCCATTAAATAGTCGTCTCAGGCGGTCACCCAGAGCAGCCAGAGCGAGGACCCACGCCCGGCCAGGGACTCCATCCGGACCTGGCGCGCTATTGCGAGTCCCCAAGCGCTTTACAGCTCGGTCTAGCTCCCCTTCGGTCACACCCAACTCGTCAGACCAGTCAGACAATAACGGGGGAGGCGAGGGATTGTTCCTAGCTACTGGAAAGAGTGTATTTACCACTCTCTCCAGCAGGCCTGGATCCATGGTCTCCGTAATGGGGGGGACCCATGGGCGTAATTTACCCATGACCATCCTGTAAGGTTTCCCTTACGGATCTCTATCCAGACCCTCGAGAAGCTCGCTCCAAGACCGAGACCTGGCATCCGCGATAGCATGTTGAAGCGCCATAGTCGCTACTCGGTAAGCTCTATAAACTCTGGCTATCTCTTCCTTCGTTGCTCGTCTTCTGCGTCGAGTCCGCTGAAACTGGCGTCGGGTTCTAAGACATACCGTTCGTAGCTGCGCAATATTTTCCGACCACCAGTAAGCCGCACCAGGACGCTACCTGTGCCTGACCAGTGACCCGGGGCATAGCAGCGTCACAAATTGACGTCATTGTGTCCCGGAACCAAGTCGCCTTCTCCTCTGGATCGAGCGAGATCCTTTGGGTTCCACCATGATCTGGCCACGCTGCGACGTTGGCGGCTGCGACAAGC
The DNA here is from genome assembly GCA_017933935.1 of Sesamia nonagrioides. Taxonomy (NCBI): domain Eukaryota; kingdom Metazoa; phylum Arthropoda; class Insecta; order Lepidoptera; family Noctuidae; genus Sesamia; species Sesamia nonagrioides. The sequence continues at coordinate 257,068 of JADWQK010002460.1, read as the reverse complement.
AAGTCACGATTAAGTTGTTTGAGGGCCCAACGACGCGCGGGTGGACTTGGGCCTGAACTGTTCGGGCCGACGAAAGGATGGAGTGGAACAGAGAAAACGATGTGTCGATGATCAGAAAGAGTGACCATCTCCTCCGCCACTCTCCAATCCGACACCACGCGGGCTATAGAAGGACTCGCCCATGACAGATCTACGATTGACTCCCCCTGCCATCGAACGCATGTGGCAACGGACCCCCGATTCAAAAGTCGAAGATCAAGCGAAGCTGCCCAGTCCTGCGTTACGTGTCCCCTTGGTCTATCTCGGGAATTACCCCATGCTCTGGAGTGAGCATTAAAGTCACCCAGAACAAGCACTGGACGGGAGCCACGGGAGGTGCATTTGTTTCGAATGCAGTTCGTAATTGCATCCAAGTATCGTTCGAATTCGGTGAGCGAAATATTGGGAGACACATAGCAGCCCACAACGTCATTATCCCAGCGTTAATCCCAGTCGCATCCGAAGCCTTTTCAGCTTTGGAGTCTGGGGTCCGCTTTTACCAGTCCAACTGCTGATATGGCTAAACTTCGACATTTTCCGTGAAGCGACTGCCCACAACGGACAGCCTCCGTGGCGTAGCGGTAGCGGACGCGGCCGCTGCGCAAGGTGGCGCGGGTTCGATCCCCGCACAGTGCAAGTATTTGTATGCATGAATATGGATATTTGTACTGGTCTGGTCGTGCCTCGGAAAGCACGTTAAGCGGTTGGTCCCGGTTGCCCTACGAACATCTAGTGGCAGTCGTTACGGGTTGTTGGAGCCTTCAAAAGTCCTACAATTTGTCTAACTGCAATGCTTCGATGTCGCCTTCGGGTTGTGGAGGTCAGACGGCAGTCGCTTCATAGAAAATGTCGAAGTTTAGCCATATCAGCTGTTGGACTGGTAAGACGAACCCCAGACTCCAAAGCTGAAAAAAGGCTTCGGATGCGACTGGGATTAACGCTGGGATGATGATGATGATGAATGATGACATAGCAGCCCACAACGGCCAGAGATCCCCATTCCACGGCAACATAACCTTGTCCTCTATCTAATAAAGAGCAGTGAAGCCCACCGCTTCCACCAGCCCAGTAGACGGCAACAGAGTCCTCGGTATCTCGGAACCAACGAGGATGATCTTGTAGGCCATAGGGCTCTGCTACTACTGCCAAGGCAACCGACCACTCCACAATTGTCTGATTAAAAAGATTCTGTGCATTGCGGCAGTGATTCAGGTTGCACTGAAGAACTTTTACGGCTGGGAAGGCGAGGTCTCCATTTCCTCTGTAAGGCCCACACTCAATGATGCGGGCACCGATTCCTGCGATATCAGAGTGGCATGCAGGGGTCGTCTCTTTCGTGGAGGGCATTTCTTGCCCCCCAACCGGTGATCCGATGGAAGACCCTGCCAGTCTGCACATAGCGGACACCGCAGGGTCGGCGACGTACAGTCCCTCGCTTTGTGAGCTCCGCTACAAGCGTAGCACTTATCGCTCCGGTCAACTGTACTAGTGCACTGGCAGCGGACGTGTCCGGGCTCAAAACATCGGTAACACATCATCCGACGCGCCCCCAAAACTTGAACCCTTGCTAACGTCCAACCTAAGCGCAATTTTTCAGATGCCAACTTTTTTATTGCCGCCAGTGGCGCACGGACCCAGGCATGCCCCAAAGAAGTACGTGGACGTCGGATTACTCCTACTTTTACGTCTGCGGGTGAACAGCCTCCTACTTCAGCAATAGCAGCTGCCACCTCCTCCGGCGAGACGGCATCATCCAGATACATTATTCTTGCCATTGGGATCGAGAGAGGGCTGATCCTGCTCGGAGAAGGAGGCGTCGGGGAGACAACCGCCTTGACGCTTAAAACGCCGAAACCCGCCTACATATTGAGGTAGGTGGACCTTTGGGGTCGCGGGCACACAGAGCGGGGACTCTGCCTGCCCACTAAATAACCCCAGAGAAGACGGTGTCATAGTGGTCACGTGCTACGTGCATAGGACGTTTAGGAGAGGCCCACTTAGTCTTCCCTGGGATGTGCCTTACAGGCGTTGCGCAGGTAGGGTTCCGGAATTGGTCTTTAAAGAGGAACCGGGACTGGTCCCGGTTCCTCTACCACCCCTAGGGGCAGATGGTGATCACCGGGGTGGTTTTAGTGAGGTAAAAATCCCTCACTACCCGACCTCATTCCTCGGGGGTCGGGTGCCTTTTGAAGGTTTCCCCCCGAAAACAAAAAAAAAAAAGGTTGCTAGTATTCGAGGGAATTGGCCCTTTGAAATCAATACTCAGATATTCGAAGGAAGATGTTGCTTTTATGAGCTTAGGCAAAGGCTCATCATTCTCAAAATTTCTTGGCTTGATTTTAGCACAGATTTGACAGTCACAAATCCGAGAGAACAGGGTATTTTTTTAAATTTCAACTAGTGGTAGTACATTCGTGTTATTCCTGGTCTCCTGGATGACAAAGTGCTCTGTGAAGCGATTCGAGTTTAGATAGCTCGTCGCTGTCGCCACCGTGGCACATGAACATTTAGCGCGTAGGGCGTGTTGTGTAATTAAAACGCGAATAAATAGATCGTTGTATATTGCACGTAAGTCTAGAGTACAATGTATGCTATGAACTACCTAATTACAAGAGGAGAGACGCGACTAAGTTACAACAGAATGTACAGCGGATGCGTAAGATGTACAATGTAAAATGTATGATAATATCTGATGATAATGTGTGTTAATATATGATGTCTTACGAGCTATGCACAAGCTTAAATACTAAACAATAATACAGCTATCTCTAAACCGGAGTGGGGCTGACTGATCGGGCGTTCTTGATGCTGATTTGTTGATCATGGGAGAACGTGCCGTCTGATTGACCCGTGGACAGTGCCCGCGCCTTCGGTCCACGTGCAAGGCCGTTCGATATTGTCCGCGCGCTTTGTCCCGCACACAATGGTCAGGAACTCAGGACCCACGCGCATTGTCTTACATACGCGCTTTGTCTTCCAAGATCCTTGTGTGACACTGGTATGATTTATGTGCACCCTTTCGCGGAAAGTCATCAATCGTTGGGACGTCAATAGTTGGACAATCCTTTGTTGGCATTGTTGTATTGTAGCGAGAGCGACTGCGACCATTGCTACAGTACTCTCCCCCTCAAGGCGAAGCATACGTGGCGTGCAGGCGTCTTAACGATCCTGCCTGACCTAGTACGTTGTTCTCTCGTATGCTGGGCTGGGAGTAGGCTGGATTGCTCGTCTGCGGTCGCTGCAGGTGCTGAAGTCTTGGCTGTGGCTTGCTCGTCTGTGGTAACTGCAGGTGCTTGACTGGTCTCGCTGTTTGTTTGCTTGGGATCATCTTCTGTGTTGATAGTGTACGCAGGTTTGAGGCGATCGATCGATATGTTGCTTGATCGTCCGGGTAGTTGTATTGTGAAGTACTTTTCCTTGCGTTCGATGATCTGGTATGGACCTTGGTATGGATGCTGCAGAGGTTTGCGGACGGTGTTATCGCGTACAAACACGTGGCTACATGTTTGTAGGTCATTGTGCACGAACATACATCGCTTGTTTGCATGCGATTTGTATGTGGGTGTGAGCTTCGTGATGATGTCGTGCAGGTGATTGACATAGTCGTGATCCATCGTCGGTGTGGCTGGAGTTGGTGATATGAAGTCACCTGGTAGGCGTATAGCTTGACCGTAGGTGAGTTGCGCTGCGCTTGTGTCAGAGTCGGAGCGGATAGCGGCTCTTAGACCCATTAGAACAGTAGGCAACTCGTAGATTCATTTGTTGCTGTTTTCTAGTCTAGCCATGAGTGCGGCTTTCAACGATCTGTGCCAACGCTCGACGATTCCATTACTCTGCGGGTGGTAGGCAGTAGTACGGGTTTTGTCTGCACCGAGTAGTTGAGCTAGGTCTTTGAATAGTCGACTTTCAAACTGTCGTCCTTGATCAGTTGTGATTCTTATTGGACAACCGAAACGGGATATCCAGACTTCGTATAGCTTTCTTGCGACGGTTTCAGCGGTTGTCTCTTGAAGTGGTACAGCTTCAGGCCATCGAGTGCACCGGTCGATCATTGTGAGTAAGTATTTGTGTCCACATGCTGATGTAGGTAGCGGACCAACGATATCAATGTGAATGTGTTGAAATCGTTCGCTCGGTGGGAATGTTGCGATGTCGCTATGATTGTGTCGCTGTATTTTGGAGAGCTGGCACGAATTGCATGCTTTGGTCCACTCCCCGATGTCGGTGTTCATTGAGGGCCAAAAGAATCGTTCTTGCATCAGCTTCCGTGTAGCTCGTACTCCGGGATGACTTGGACTGTGCACGGCGTTGAAAGCTGTGCGACGAAAGTCAGCTGTTAGATATGGACGAACATGTGAAGTTGATGTTTCGCAGAATATTGGCTTGTTGGTACCAGGTAAGATGATTTTCTTGCGTTGTATGTTGGTCTGTTGAGATAATGCAGGTAAACAACTGTCGTTTTCTTGAGCTTGAGATAACTCTTCGTAGTTGATAGGTGATGGCGTGTCGATTGTCTCGACGCGCGATAGTGCATCTGCGACAATATTTTGTGCCACGCTCACGTGTCGGATATCAGTAGTAAACTCGCTAATGAAGAGCAATTGGCGGATTCGGCGTGGTGTGTCGTTATCAGACGGGGGCTTGCGAATTGCGTAAATCAGCGGTTTGTGATCAGTATAGATGATGAGTTCTCTGCCTTCAAAGATTTTTCGAAAGTGTTTTACAGCCATGAAAATCGAAAGTAGTTCCCTTTCATTTGTGCTATATCTCTTTTGTCTGTCGGAGAATTTTTTCGAAAAATATCCGAGTGGCACCCATTGTTCATTGTTACGCAATTGTTGGAGGGACGCGCCGGCGCAGGTAGCTGACGCATCGCAAAACAAAGCGATCTTGTCGTCGGGCGAACGGGATGGGTAAGACAATAACGCAGCATCTATTATGCTCTGTTTGCACAATTCGAAGGCTTTTGTTGACTGGTCGTTCCACGTTACTTCCGTTTTGTCTCGTTTTTTTGAGTTATGAAGAAAGGCGTTTAACGGTGCCTGTATCTCGGCCGCATTCGGAACATTGTCTCGGTAGAAATTTATCATCCCCATAAATCTTCGTAAGTCTTGAATAGTTTTCGGCTTAGGGTATTCTATTATTGCATTGACTTTGTCCTGCAGTGGCTTGATTCCCTCGCTTGATACTTCGTAACCTAGGAACTTGACTGTTTCGCCGCCGAAGACACACTTTGATGGGTTGATAGTGACACCATACGTGTCTAATCGGCGTAAAACTTCCTGCAGATCCGCGATATGGCTTGCTTCACTTTCAGATGCAACGATGACGTCATCGATGAATGGGAACGCGTAGTCTATCCCGTTCAGTACTTCGTGTATGCATCGTTGAAATGTCTGTCCAGCATTCTTGAGACCTGTGCACATTCGTGGAAATTCGAATAAACCGAATGGTGTTGAGATCGCTGTCTTCTCGATATCGGGTTCGAAGATCGGCAATTGAGAATAGGCTCGGCTTAAATCGAGAGTGGAGAAGATTTTCTTGCCGTGAAGCAGGTATGTAAAATCCTTGAGGCATGGGACTGGGTAGCGATCGGGTTTAGTGACGTCATTGAGTCTCCTGTAGTCTCCACATATTCGTAAGTCGCCGTTTTTCTTGGGTACGACATGTAGTGGACTGGCCCAAGGGCTTTTGCTTGGTCGGCAAATTCCTTGCTGCATCATGAGCTCGAATTCTTTCTTCACGGGCAGGTAGCGATGTGGAGGAAGAGGTCTGCACTTGCTGTACACTGGTGGACCAGTAGTTTCGATGTGGTGTTCTACCCTGTGTTTGGGAGTGTCCTTCGTGCATGACGGTCGCAGGATGTCAGGAAACTTACTGAGGAGCTGGTGATACGGCTGTTCCATGTCGATACTTCGAACTGTGGGTTCGGCGGACTGAATGACTGATGCTCTGACGGTCATATTGGTAACTTTGTCGACGAGACGTCGGCCGGCTATGTCGACAAGAAGTTGATGACGCTTCAGGAAGTCTACACCGATGATTGGTTTGCTGACTGCAGCGACGATGAATTTCCAGGTGTACGGCCGTCGTAGATTGAGATCCAGTTGTAGGGTTTTCTCTCCGTACGTTGGGATAATCGTGTTGTTTGCCGCGTACAAACAGAAATCGGTTTGTTTTGCTTTCCCGCCTTTGGTTCTCGGTATCACGGAAACGTTTGCGCCGGTATCAATAAAAAATGACAGACGCGAATTCTTATCAGTTATGAACAGGCGGTGAGAAGTGTTGTTCGCGTCAGTTGCCGCCTCAACCGACGCAGGCGTTAGTTTTCCGACTGGACGCTGTTGCCATCGAAATTGCACGGACGCGTGCACTTTCGCGCTTCTTTACCGAACTTGCGATGATAATAACACTTAAGTGATTGTTCTGAATACTTGCGATTGCTATTATCCCGGCTTGCTGAGCGCGATCTTGAATGCCGTCTGTCGTATGGTCTGTGTGATCTTGGCCTGTGTTCCTGCCTGTTCTTGAGTTCAGCTAGCTCCAGAGATAACTGCCTTATTTGTTCGTGTAGGGCAGACATACCGCTCGTGTGTGTAATCTGCGCAACCTGGTTAGGTAGCGCGATACAGGTCATGACAGTGTCTGCCATTTGCGACAACTTTTCTAAGTCAGTTATGTCGCTCACGGTGAGAACGGCGCGTACGGACGGTGGAAGTAACTTGGTCCACATGATGCGCAGTGTGCTGTCGGGTATCTTCTGTCCGGCTAGTTCCCGCATTTTTCGTAACAGCTGTGAGGGTTTCTGATCTCCGAGTTCCATCTCATCCATCAGCTTTTTCAGCTTCCGGCTTTCGGACTCCTCGTAGACGCTGATGAGTCTGGCCTTCAGAGTTTCGTACTTGTTTTCAGTGGGCGGTTTGGCGATAATATCACTTACTTGTTGAAGTGGGTCCAGGCCTAGTCGTGCGATAGCTGCTTGATACCTGACTTCTGTGGCGCCATTACTGCTTCGAAGTGCGTGAACCATAGCCTGGGATACGCTGGCCAAAAGTCAGACAGCCGTGCTTGTAGTGTGAGCGTGTCGACTCGCCCTTCTACCTGTAGTGCGTTGCTGGTCGCCATCCTGAAGAAACGCTGCTGTCGTAACGCTACAATACCGCGAATATAGCCTCTTGAAATCCTGTGGGGAAACCCGCTTGTGGGAAGCCACTAGAATGTGCTAATCGCGAGTATCGTCACGTCGGTGTTGAAGTCACGTCGGTCTTGCAATCGCGCCGGTTCTATTTACGACGGTTAGACTCGCGCCGGTTAGTCTCACGTCGGTTATCACGTCGGGGTCATCACTTTAGCGCGTAGGGCGTGTTGTGTAATTAAAACGCGAATAAATAGAACGTTGTATATTGCACGTAAGTCTAGAGTACAATGTATGCTATGAACTACCTAATTACAAGAGGAGAGACGCGACTAAGTTACAACAGAATGTACAGCGGATGCGTAAGATGTACAATGTAAAATGTATGATAATATCTGATGATAATGTGTGTTAATATATGATGTCTTACGAGCTATGCACAAGCTTAAATACTAAACAATAATACAGCTATCTCTAAACCGGAGTGGGGCTGACTGATCGGGCGTTCTTGATGCTGATTTGTTGATCATGGGAGAACGTCCCGTCTGATTGGCCCGTGGACAGTGCCCGCGCCTTCGGTCCACGTGCAAGGCCGTTCGATATTGTCCGCGCGCTTTGTCCCGCACACAATGGTCAGGAACTCAGGACCCACGCGCATTGTCTTACATACGCGCTTTGTCTTCCAAGATCCTTGTGTGACACTGGTATGATTTATGTGCACCCTTTCGCGGAAAGTCATCAATCGTTGGGACGTCAATAGTTGGACAATCCTTTGTTGGCATTGTTGTATTGTAGCGACTGCGACCATTGCTACAAACATAAGCATGATAAAGCGTCTGCTGGATAGTTAACTTTTCCCGGTCGGTAAACTATGTAGGTTTATGATGTATATCAAACTTTTCATCATCATCTTCGTATTTTTTCATTTTTGATTTTGTTTGAGAGCTTATTATTGAACACGGAGTTTTGATCAATGACGACGATGAAAGGCTTTCCAATGAGATTATGCCGCCACTTCTCAACAATGGAATTATATAGTTCGCTAGCGTTTTAGGGACATTGAGAAGAAAGCAACAGGTCTAGAATCCTGCCATAATCTTGCAGCGATCAAATGTTCCGAAGCATCTGTCTCGAAAACAAACGGCATATTTTCATCGATAGCATAAACAGACGAGTTTGCGATAGTAGACTTTAGACTTTCGAAACATAAGAGAGCATTTTCATTCAATGGGAATTTATCGACAAGAGCCAAATCATGCATTTTTTGAGAAAAATTGGGTATCCATTTTGAATAATGGGCAAACATACCAAGTACCCTTCTGTCTGAGAGAAGCGGTATCCTTTAGCAGCGACATCTTCAATAAAGGCGATCTTTCACTACCAGCCCCCTAATCGGCGAACACATTCTTGTCAAATGATTGCGACTGGTTGGGGATGTTGGGATCGTTTGGATCGAATGGACAACGGCGGTATGATATGATTTTACCCAATGGTATAACCAAGTAAGTTTATAATCCTTTTCCTTCAGAAAACTCTCTAAATTCCTGTCGTGCTCTTCCTGCGTCTTACCACATATCGTGATGTCATCAAGGTAAGCGTATGTTATGATGTTCTTTATGGAAAAGCCAGTCAATCGTACGTTGAAAGCTGCAGCCATTTGTAACGTCAAAAGGAATACGACGAAATTGATACCTGAGATTTCCAGCTGTTTCGAACGCTGTATACGTCTTCTCTTGGGAAAGCAAGAGGACCTGGTGCCTGGTGGTACGCACTCCGGAGATCTATTGTACTCAAAGATATAACTTGCGCGAGTTAACTGTGCACCTCGCTCTGTGACGTCATTCGGACGGTACCGTTTGTAAAAAATGAGAATTATGTTAAAAAAATATAAATTACATTTTTTTTTTATGTTAATAAAAGGTCGTTTTGATGATTAAGCGTCTTATTACTAGATCATTTAACTCATGATGATTTGCAATTAAATTACATAATATGAAATAAAATATAATGTTGGTGCAACCAACAGACTTCTCTAACGCGTCGAAAATATAAAAACAATAACAAACTTAATAATAAAAAACTTAACAAAGCAAAAACTTCACAAATACAGTAATGACAACAGGGGATTTTAACTGTATTTTGACAATTGTAACAAAGATGGTATCGCTACTCCTCGCTTACGGCGAATGCGGGGCGTCGCGCAGGGAAGCGAGAGAGTGGTCGCATTCCAACGAGGTGCACAGTTAACTCGCGCAAGTAATGAATTGACACTTGGGATAGCATTTCTTCGGGAGGAGGCACGGATCCCTGTCGTTCAGGGTGACACAGGTACTATCGGGGCACGGCTGCTTCGGCAAGTACCTGCGATGCGACGCATAGACAGGGAGCCGGACGCTCGGTGCCACCACTGCGTCCAATGCGGGGAGGACACGGTGCAGCACACGCTCTCCGAGTGTGTAGCTTGGGAGGAGCAGCGCCGTGTCCTCAAAAACGAAGTAGGAGGCGACCTGACGCTGCCGACAGTAGTGCGGAGGATGGACGGTAGCGCAGAGTCGTGGGACGCGGTGGTGTCCTTCTGCGAGCACGTGATGTCGCGGAAGGAAGCTGCGGAACGGGAGAGCGAGATCTCAACTCCCTTCCCGGGTCGCAGAAGACGCACCGGGCGCTGAGGAAGGGCGGATAACGCCCTCTTCCACCCCCCATGGATGGGTCTAGGGGCGAGGGATATGGGGAAGGCCCCGCCCCCTTATTCATTGGACCACGAGGCGGAGGTGCGCGTGTCGGCGTGCGCCTCAGAGGCGATGCACGGGGTAGTTTAACACCTCACTACCCCAAGGGCGGATCCAGGGGGGGGGGTCATGGGGGTCATGACCCCCCCCTGGGCTGGGTCCAGGAGTACCTAGCACAGGAGGATTTTATTTAAGTACTTTCAATATTTAATCAATTTATATAATACATACTTTGTTTGCCGGCAAACGCATTATTCGGGAACGCATTCAACTTTTGAATGCGCTGGGCATTCAAAAGTTGAATTTTGCCGCGCTACCGCCGTCACGGCCGCCAACATTCAAATGTCACATTTTTATGTCACATTTCATTTTACTTGCGCGCACTTTGTTTATTAATCAGTTTCTTCATTATGCATTGAACACACACACACACTGTGTGTGTGTTCAAACTCAAATATTATGGTTGTAATGTTCTTAAAGTACCTCGTAGGTAGATAAGTAGGTGCCTACTTACTGATAGAGGGGATTTATATACGGACGACAGCAGTTCAAGCTATCGGAAACTGTCAAATATTCCCAATCAACTTTGAGCCTTCATAGTTTAGCAATAAGGTTGACGTCTGTACATTCTTCTTCTTCTTCCTGTGCCTCTTCAATCCTGAAGGTTGGCCGTCAGCTTCTTGTATTCGGTCTTGTCAACCGCGAGACGGAGCAGTTTTTCAACTCTCTCTTCCACTGTCCACTCCCTGATGTTTCGCAGCCACGACTTTCTCTTTCGTCCAGCGCGCATTTTTACTTCTACCTTGCCCATCATAATGAGTTGGAGTAGCGTATATCACTAGCGTAGACTCGGGGACATCTGTCGCCCCCCAAACATCAGGACCCGAGGTGGCGGCGCGAAGTGTTCCACGCGCGCTACTCTTAGACGTCACGGGGGGAGTCCTACACCTCACTCCCCCCCCCTGACCCGAGGAGGCCCACGGTGGTGGGCCAGCACCAATCGGGGGTTGCGGAAGCAGTATTAGTTCTCGCAGCCCCCGGTGTAGGTGTGAGACGGATCAACCGGGTGATTTTTAGTCAGTAAGAGTCTGACAGACCCCGTCGCCCGCCCCAGGGCGGCGGAAATCCATGAGGATTTTCCACCCGGAAAAAAAAAGCATATATCTATCGTGTCGGAGCATCTGGCCGAGATAATCTATTTTGCGTTTCTTTATGGTGGGCAACAACTTTCGAGGCATTAGAACGCGCTGAAGGACGGTGTCAACTCTAACCTTTTGGGTCCAGCTTATGCGCAGAGATTTCAAAAGCCTGCAAGCGTCGTGTAGCGTCCTCTTTCAGAATCCATGCTTCGCAGCGGGACATGACGAACGACAGGCCATACGTAGTACATCAGTAATCTCACTCGGAGCTTTATGTGGAGTTTACGACAGCACAGAACTTTCTTCATTTTGTTAAAAGATGCTCGGGCAAGTTCTATCCGGGTCTTAATTTCTTGGTCGGACTCCCATGCTTCATTTACCTAAGCACCGAGATACTTATCCTGTCGTACCCGCTCAAGTTGTTTGCCTGCCACCGATATGCTAGGACATAAGTCTTGGTTTCTAGAGACCACCATAAATATTGTCTTGCTGATGTTCATTGACAGACCGGCCTTCTCGCTGCACTCATTGACTTTATCTACAATGGTTTGCAAATCTTGTTCAGAGGCTGCAATGAGAACAGTGTCGTCCGCATAACGCAGGTTATTAACGACCTTGCCATTGATTTTCACTCCGGCTTCCAGACCTTCAATAGCCTCCGACATCACTGCCTCGGAATAGATATTGAAGAGCAACGGAGACACAGCCTTGCAGAGCTCCACGACAGATCTTGATTTCCTGGGTCTCCTCATTTTTAACTTTGATTGTAGCTACTTGGTTCTCGTACAGATTACGGATAATCCTGACGTCCTTGCCATCGAGTTTAATATCTGTTAATAGACCCAGGAGGTGCTGGTGCTTAACCCGGTCGAATGCCTGTTCGTAATCTATAAAGCACAGCAGTGCATATCCCTGCATTTTTTTACGAGGACGTTGAGGGCAAAAAGGGCTTCACGAATACCGACACCAGAGCGAAATCCGAATTGACTGTTTGTTCGTCACATTTCGGTCTTACCCTGTTCTGTATGATGTTTCTGTTGCTGTAAGAACACTTCGTCTGTACATACCTACGTTTTTTTTTTGGTGAGGGAAATTGAAGGTCCTAAGCTTCGTAAGTCTAAGGTCTAAGCGTTTTTTTTTTTTTGTTTCCTGGTTGGAAAATCCTCATGCATGTCCGCCGCCCTGGGGTGGGCGACAGGGTCTGTCAGACACCTACTGACTAAAAACCACCCCGGTGTTCCATCTCGCACCTACACCGGGGTTGCGAGAACGAACACTGCTTCCGCAACCCCCGATTGGTGCTGGCCCACCACTGTGGGCCTCCTCGGCTGAATGATGTGTACGACTCCCCCATGACGTCTAAGAGTGGCGCGTGTGGAACACTTCGCAACGCCAGTGTGTGGCCGCGGCAGAATCAAGGACACCCGCGGCCTGTAATCTGTGCCGCGGCTCCGTGCGCAAGTGACCAGAGAGACACCGGGGTGGTTTTTTGTCAGTAGGAGTCTGACAGACCCCGTCGCCCACCCCAGGGCGGCGGACATCCATTGAGGATTTTCCACCCCGAACAAAAAAAAAAAGCGTTTCTTCTATATTTGGAAGTGGATAGGCATCAAGTGGAGTAAAGCAATTGATTGACTGTGAGTAATCGATAACCAAACGCTTCTTATGAGTCTCGCTTTTAGAAATAAGTACTTGCGCTCTCCAGGGAGATCGGCTTTCTTCGATAATGCATTTGAAAGCCAGTGAGGTTTTTATAAGTAAAACTAAAACATTTTAATAATATTTTATTGTAAACCTACTCATTAGCCACTATATTCTAATACGTACAATAATTACTTATATAAATAGAACTTATTTAATATTCACAATCAAATATTTTCAGTCATTATTTACATTATATACTTTTAACATATTTTGGCAATAAGGAGGTGGGTTTTCTCGCTGTTGATTACATGTTTTTTTTTTGAAGTGTAGCAACACAGTGCTTGCAACAGTTGTCTATAGCCTACTCTCTTGGTGGAAATAATTGTGATGTTTTTTACTATACAATCCAGTAGAACCGAGACTACAAAAGTCAATTATAATTGTAACTTTTAAGTTTATCACAAAAAAGAGTTTTTAATAAATAAAGCTGCGCTTACTGATGAAAAAGGTCTTTAGAAACCGTAACTGCACTGCATCTGATGGGTATTAATTGACATTTTGTTTAGGGCCAACGACTGCATGTATTGTAGTTTTTCAATTAATTACCCATATTTCTGGTCAGGGAGTTTTGGCGGGAAAGTCAAGCTGAGTGTCACGCTCATTTTTCATTGGACTTATTAAATTATTTATAGTGTTGTTTATTAAATAAAAGCGCGTGATTTATGTAGTAAAAAGTGCATTCAGTGAATAATTTATAAAGAACATTGAAATATTGTAGCATAGTGGCCACATCATGACTTTACCCCAAACCCCTCCTAGTCGTTCACACGCGGGAAACGAGAGGAGATAGGTTAGGTTAATTTAAGCTAGGATAAGTTAGGTTAGGAATTAAACTTGTTTAAGAAAAAACTTACTCAAGAGCAGGCTGCATGGAGTACTATGCCTTTGCCTTTTCCGTTCAGAAGTACGGAAAAAAGTGAACAAAAAAAAATATCGCTGGTCATTGACCCCAAACAAAATATTATATAATTTCATGTCAGCGGAGTTTCGCTCGCTAGTTTAATCTTTTATTTATTTGATCCCGTATACTTACTACAGTTGATAAGCACATTACATAATACATAAGTTAAAATCCAGAAAGAAATGATGTTACAAATTAGTGTTAATTTATATAACATAATACTTCTGAGGACATATATAAGTAAGGCGTAATTCTTAAAATATATTCCATTCGTATTTACATTTCAGAGTAGATATTATACCTACTCATTGAACCTATTTACATTTTGCTTTGCCATTTATATAATTATTTACAAAAAATACCGGCAATTTTCTCCGGACATTCTTATCATACAGTCATTTATTTCTAAAGATTCAAATCACTTAAAGAGAAATAAATACTATTAATACTAATATTTTATACATTTTGTTGTCCTGGAGTATAGTGAGCTTAAAGTCTTAACATAACGAATCTATGAAGTTGTAAAAAGTTTTGTATTGTCTGCCGCCATGCGGAGCGTTTTGGCGCGGTCGACGCGCGGTAATGCGTAAAATTTCATGCTGTTTTGACCTCGAAGACTTGTTCACACAACACCTTATATGCATTACCTATAATAATAATATAATGTGGGATTTTAGAAGTTTTATAAATAGTAATATACGCCCTCATTCCCTTGTTCACAAACTTGTTATAAACAAGCGCTTGACCGCAATCCCGCCTGATGGTAAGCAGTGATGCGATCATTGATGGTAAAGCGCGCTAGTTTATTAAGAACCTATTCACTCTAGCCTTGAAGACACTCAAATTGTAATGTGACGGAAACACCGTCGTTGGCAAATTGTTCCAGTCCCTCGATGTACGCGGTATAAAAGAGGAAGCGAAACGCTTCGTCCGGGTCGCAGTGGTATCAACAACGTAAGGGTGGAAACTCGCCGTACGACGGGTCGTCCGATGGTGGAACGGTGATGGGGGAATTAAATCATGCAATTCCCTTGCACACTCACCAGAATGCAACCTATAGAAGACCGAAAGGCTGGCTACTCTACGCCTGTGCTCCAGGCTTTGGAGACCGTTTCGAGTTAAGTCTGGGTCGCCAATCAGCCTCTTCGCACGCCTCTCCACTGAATCCAAAGTATCCAGGTGACATTTCGCAGCACCAGCCCAAATGTGGCTGCAGTACTCCACACACGAGCGGACCTGTGCTTTGTACAACATTAGAAGCTGCCCCGGTGTGAAGTACCGCCGGACCTTTGCGATAACGCCAAGTTTTCTAGCAGCCACCCTGGCCTTGGACTCAATGAACCGCCCAAAGTTAAGGTTCGAGGAAATCTCTACTCCCAAAAGCTGAAGGCGGTTGGTGCACTCCAAGGATACATTCTGAAAAGTAGGAGCCAAGGTGAACGGGCTCCTTTTGGTGGTGAAAAGACACGCCTGTGTTTTGGCGGCATTGAATGCTACAAGATACAACTAAACTAAATTTAAGTTCAGTCCATCTTTTTCTTTCTATTTCAATAAGAAAAGGATAGAAAATAAAATGTTATTTTAGGCCTAGGCCGCACTACGGTTAACCCGCTGCGGTTTTTTCCCGCGACTGATTTTTTTGCTACAAAATGCTCGCGGAAAAAAAACGCAGGTGTGGCCGCTTGCATTAGTCTTCTAGGGGCACAAATTCACGCGATTAAAACCCGCCGCGGTTTAACCGTAGTGCGGCCTGAGCCTTAGACCTGTCAAATTAGTCGGCGCCTGACGTAAATCGACGTATTTTTGGGCGCCATGTTTTTAATTGAGCCCAAACTGTCTATGGATCGATATGATTTTGGAAGTGCTGTTGTAGTTATAGTTTTACTTCCTCATGTATTATTGTATATTTTTTAGTTATTTCTAGTATCGGGAATATGTAATACTTATTAATATGTTACTTTTATGTATTTCATTTTGGACAATTATACTTCTACTTGTGATTACACAAGTATGTATCTAAGTATGCACATCGGAGTCTATCTACAATATTGTCCATATTGTAGATACGACTTTGTTCTTGGGACCCGTCGACATATTCGTTTTCAGAAATGAATGAAAAAAAGAACAACCAGTCGGTTTTGACAGATACTACACCGTACACGGTATTCATCATTTATCCTATTCCATTTATATATACAGGTCAAATTAAATTTATTAGAGAAACTCCGCGGATGTGCTGGGTAAGTATGAATTTCTAAACATTATTCACAACACAAAAGGAATTAATTTGTTTTCCTACATTTTGATAAAGTATATACATATTATGTATATACAATATGTAAAGAAAACCCTGTCTGATCCGTGAAGGTATTGTTAGGTAACTTTAAAAAAAATCCCCCTAAAAAATTAAATATTATATCGCAAAAAGAGGTAACTTAAACATGTGCAGTATGTCATACAGGCGCGGGCGAAGAGGGGCAGGGCACGCGGCACGCGGCCGCATCGCTATTCGCTCAGAATTATACCGTCAAAAATAATGTTGTCACTTTTTAAAAATTACCAAATTTTGGGGAAGTTGGAATTAATTGGCGGGAAAAAGAGGTTATTTCAAAATTCACTAGTATTGTTACTATGATGATTATGTAAAATTTCATATTTTATTTGGTCATCTGTGTTTACCTAACCTTTATTATCCTTACGGGTCAGACAGGGTTTTCTTAACATATTGTATATCTACTTCACAGAAGTATCGATGTCCAAACACGGTTAAACAAAGGAAAACAGATTTAGTCATCTCATGCTTTCAAGTAACAAAACAAAATAATTACCAAACACTCAAAAAAAAAAAAATATCATGTTCAGATATCGTCTCGCTAGCTAATTTAATTTGACCTTTTTCTTACTTTCGTAGCAGTATACTTATTCCATTACTTACGATGTAGGTACATACTTACATGTACATAGATAGATACATGTTATACCTATGTATATTACAACAACAAAATGCGAGGCTTTACATTTTCGTCATAGTAAACCACCAACCATTCTTCATTAATTAATATACAATATGCATGATTCATAAGTCATGACACTATGAACATAGTAATTTCAATTATAAATACTTAAATAGCTTTTGTTAAAGGCCATACTATCATCCTGGCCTCAGCTAATTACAAAACTAATGGCACTTGAATATTAGTTCATTCATACATGTACACAAATATTGCAAATAAATGCTCCTCTCAAAATTGTCTTTATACTATAATGCAAAATGTTATATGACCTATTATGCTCGTCAGAGAATAGTTTCACCGGCTGAGTAATGGTAGTGTCTAGGCTTTCTGTATGAATGCGTTTGTGGAGGCCTGTACGTAGCATACTTGTGTGGATGTCTCGTCAGGGTGTGTGGGTGTGTCGCGTAGCAGTGAAGAGTCAGCGGCGTGGGCGGTGGACCCGGCGGACACTTCGCCATAGGCGGCTTCCTTGGCCCAGCGATCCTCCTCCACAAAGCCTTCAAACTCGGCGTCGCGATCCACACCGCAACCATGACACCGAGAATCTGTGTCGCAAATATTCGAAATAGAAACACCCAGAATGCTGGTTTAGGATGCGTAGAAGGCTCTGTTGAAGGTACTGGAGCAGCGAGCCACTCGTCTCTCCATGCGTACTCATAAACCCACGTTGCAAGTATGCAAGCTGAGGGCACGGCGTACAGTGCCGCGAACGCGCCTAATCTAAGCACACTTTGATCCTGATGAGGTTGAGGCGGCGAGTTCAGCAGCACAGATGGGGCTGGCACGGGTGCTGGTCGACGAAGCACAGCACGGAAGCCCGATGAGAGAAACACGGAGCCAAGGAGCAGGCAGATCGCTTCGGGAATTATAACCAGCGCCAGTAACGACTTACTGGATTGGTTACCCACGAAGCATGTCCCTGTAACAGAAAAAAGAATCTTTAGTAAACGACATCAGTGGTGTAGACTTTAGCGGATACCGAATTATTTTCTCGAGTACTCTTTATAGATGTGAATAACATTCCAATTTTCACTAAAGCTGGTCTCAAAGCGAACACCTACACAAACATACGGCGAGAAAAAAGGGTTGCATTAATAAGGCGGTTAAAAGGGCCGATTTGAAATTGAAATACGAGCGTGCGAGGAGGAAAGGTGTCGTATTTAACGGCTCGAATAATGGTCGAGCATTTCTTTCGACCGCCATAATGGAAGTGGAATGGAAGTAATAAAAATAAAAGCACAATACTCGTGGCATGATTGAAACTGCAATATGCCTGAGAATCGGGCCGCGTGGCACTTCGCTCGCACTTCGCATAATGGCGATAAAAATAAATCTAAAAGCGTTTTAAAATATAACCAGATAACGGACAAACATAGAACCAGACATCAGATTAAAAGACTAATAATTTATATTCTGAAATGAGAAATTTGTTAACATGTGAGTTTGCTCGCTGGTCATGATATCCCAAAAGAAGGTCCCCGAGACCTTATTAAAATATAAAGATCCAACATGATCTCCATATGCTACTGTAACGACACTGTCATTAGCATGATATAATAAACCATCCAGTTTTTACCGATCACAAATTTATTACAGTCGACAAGCCGGTCGGGGCCAGGTGATTTATGTTTAAAAGTTTATTTATACAGTCAGTAAAATATTTTTAAGTATATGTCCTCATAATTCAGCTTGATAAGTGATGATGGACTCATTGTTCTCTGTCATTCGATAAGACGATTCTTGGAAAAAAACGTCGAGTTAAAACGGGCATAAGATTCCATACTTATGAATTATGAAAAAGTGTTGATGTTTTCGACTAGGTACTTATTAATATTAAAGGCGAAGAGGAAGAAATGGGTAGAATAGATTGTGTGAATAAGGGAATAATGCTAAAGTACGATAAGAAAGAGTGTGACTGCCGTAATGATTACTAATAGAGAATTGTATGTGAGATCCGACCCCAAATAATTTGAGATAGGGGCAGTAGTCATCATCATCATCTCAGCGTTAATCCCAGTCGCATCTGAAGATTTTTCAGCTTCGGAGTCTGGGGTCCGCTTTACCAGTCTAACTGCTGATTTTTGTCTAAACTTCGATATTTTCCGTGAAACGACTGCCGTCTGACTTCCACAACCCGAAGGCGATATCGAAGCATTGCAGTTAGACCAATTGTTGAACTTTTGAAGACTCCAACAACCCGTAACGACTGTTATTAGATGTTCGAATGGCAACTTGGGCCAACGGCTTAACGTGCTTTCCGAGGCACGACCAGAGCAAATATTCATATTCATGCATACAAATATTTGCACTGCAGTGGCCGCGTTCGCTACCGCTACGCCACGGAGGCTGTTAATGGACGGAGGATAGCGGCAGTAGTATGATTTATAATCAGCCTATATTTTCCCACTGTTGGGACACAGGCCTCCTCTCGATGAAAGGAAGTGGGCCATAATCTACCTCGCGGGCCTAGTGCGTGTTGGTAGATGTGGCATGTCTTCAAAGTTTTTAACTCTAGAAAACGATGTTTTCCTTCACCGTTTTGAGAGCAGTGGTGGTGAAATAATTTACACAAAGTAAAGAGCTTGAGAGAGGTTCGAACCTACGACCTACAAGTTGTAAGTCGCAGCCCTGGAGTATGATAAGAAGAAGAAATTGTTGGGTACCTTTTAGCTAAACAGACTAAAAATATTGTTACGGGCTAGGGGTACTTAAACGCCGGTTAAGGGTTACGAAGTTTATTGGCAACGAAGGTACAGTCGATTGTAGGCAATGACAAGTAGAACGTAGCTGATGTCGTACCGAAGTCTTCTCTTATGTCCACGAAGTCCGTGTTGTAAACACACAATGACGCTATAGATGTTACCTCACGTAGTACTCGAAGTTCTCGTTATAATTGTCGCAGTAGGTTTTCTTTAAGATCGCTTCTTAACTGTCGCTGTTTTCGTATCGCTAGTCGAGTGTAGACTGACTCTGTGCGGGCGTCACGGTGCTATATATAGTCCAGCTGATCGAACATTCCAGATTCCTCTAGACGTAATAATAATAGCACATAACTTCGAGGTCACTCGGAAGTACCTACGGTAATTCCCGGAAACGGGTTTCTAGAAATTTTGATGTCGACACTTTGTTGACAAAACTGTTGAGACCTGTACCATTCGATAGGCCGTCCTAAGTCTAGTAATGCGTTTTATTATTGTACCTAGGAAATGTCTAGATCTGGCGAAATAGGGCTCAAAAGTGACACACTGCATGTCACGCGATATTGAACCTTATGCCATCGACATAAGGTCCATTCGTAACATTGCCCCCTTCTTAGTCATACTCGTCCCGAGCATGATTTGATCCATAATAGCGAGCTAGGCGGTCTACGTGTACGACTTTCAGCTTCCCTCTAGGTCCTTTCTTAATCCGGTAGGTGACATCGTTTATTCTGGTTACTATCGTGTACGGACCCTCCCATTTGGCTTGGAACTTTGGACTCTTCCCTTTTCTTCTAATGGGATTATGTAACCATACCAAAGTTCCCTCTTCAAATCCGGGCACGTTAGCTTTGCGGTCGTATCGGATCTTCATCTTCTCACTGGTTTTCAGACCATTCTCTCTCACTAGCTCATGTATTCCATCTAATTTACGCCGCAGGTCGGCCACATAGTCGACGGCTAGGATAGGAGTATCGGGAGGTGTTCCGGTTAGTGCATCTATGGGTAGTCTAATTTCTCGGCCGAAGTTGACTTTCGCCGGTGTGCAGTTTGTGCTATCATGTGTTGCAGAGCGGTATGACATTAAGAAGAGTGGAATGTATTGGTCCCAATCCCTTTGATGTTCTTCCACTACTTTGGCCAAATGATTCTCCAACGTCTGATTGAATCTTTCGACCATTCCATCTGACTGTGGGTGATATGGTGTTGTACGAGTCTTATGTATCCCGAGTAGTTGGCAAACCTCTTGAAATAGTGAAGACTCGAAGTTTCTACCCTGGTCAGAGTGTAACTCCAAGGGAACGCCAAATCGACAGAACACCTCGTGAACTAGCTTTTTGGCGACTGTATGAGCTTCCTGGTTAGGTACTGCAAAGCTTCTGGCCATTTGCTGAAATAGTCTTGCATGACGATGATATACCTATTCCCTTCTTCAGTAACAGGGAATGGCCCAGCTATATCGACAGCAACTCTTCCCCATGGTGCACCAACATTGTACACTTTCAGCCGACCTCTGGCTCTCGTTTGCGGTCCCTTTACTGAGGAGCAAGCTACACATTTTCTACACCAGTCCTCAACGTCTTCACGGCAATGCACCCAATAGAATCTTTTTCTCACCTTCTCCAGGGTTTTCTTAACTCCTAGATGTCCTCCGGATACTCCGTCGTGCACCTGTCGTAGCACTGACGCGACCTTATCACAGGGGACAACTATCTGTAAGGTGACCTCCTGTCCACTGGGTGATTCCCATTTCCTCTTGAGAACTCCATTATCAATTATCAGGCTGTCCCATTGAGCCCAGTAACTTTTTGCTGTTGGGCTAAGCGCTGATATTTCACTCCAAGTGGGCCTTTGGCCACGTTTCTTCCATTTGATTACTGTCTTCAAGTCACTATCTTCCTTTTGTGCGTCTTCCAATGATTGATTATCCCAGTCTTCGTCCAAAGCGTTCACCTGGATAATCCTTACGTTCTCTTTCTTTTCCTGTTTGGCACAATGTCGGCAAGATTCTTCGCAAGGTCGTCTAGTTTCTCTATACGAGCATCTTGTTTGTCTATGCGCGTATCTTGCTGGTCCATACGCGCATCTTGTTTGTCTATGCGCGTATCTTGCTGGTCCAGACGGGCATCTTGTTGAGCTGTTTTTATTCTAAGTTCGTTGACCTCTTCGTTGGTTTTTTGCCATTTTTCGTTTAATTCTAATACCAGTTGCTGGGATTCCTTTATTTGTGACTGGGTTGCTGCCTGGGATTGTTTTATTTGAGCCTGGGATTCTGCTACACTTTTAATCTGCGCCTGGGTTTTTTCTATTTGTGCCTGGATTTCTGCCTGGGATTTTGCCTGTGATTCTGCTACTATGCCTTTTATTTGAGCCTGGGTTTCTGCCTGGGATTGTTTAATCTGTGCCTGGGTTGCTGCCTGGGATTCTGCCATAGCTTTTATTTGCAGCGTCAAGTGAGCCAGCAACGTCGATAAATCGCTTCCACTGCTTCCGGGAATAGTGGTGGTAGTAGGCGCACTCACATTCGTCGGTGTTACGGCGGCCGCATCTACTCCGGGTGCAGGGACACCAACCGATTCTTCCTCTTGACGCGCCAAATCCATCGCTGCTTGTCGTCGCGTGCGAACCCTTTCGTCTTCCCTTGGCGTGACCGGCATGCCGCTTCTGACACCAATTGTTACGGGCTAGGGGTACTAAAACGCCGGTTAAGGGTTACGAAGTTTATTGGCAACGAAGGTACAGTCGATTGTAGGCAATGACAAGTAGAATGTCGCTGACGTTGCACCGAAGTCTTCCCTTATGTCCACGAAGTCCGTGTTGTAAACACACAATGACGCTATAGATGTTACCTCACGTAGTACTCGAAGTTCTCGTTATAATTGTCGCAGTAGGTCTTCTTTAAGATCGCTTCTTAACTGTCGCTGTTTTCGTATCGCTAGTCGAGTGTAGACTGACTCTGCGCCGGCGTCGCGGTGCTATATATAGTCCAGCTGATCGAACATTCCAGATTCCTCTAGACGTAATAATAATAGCACATAACTTCGAGGTCACTCGGAAGTACCTACGGTAATTCCCGGAAACGGGTTTCTAGAAATTTCGATGTCGACACTTTGTTGACAAAACTGTTGAGACCTGTACCATTCGATAGGCCGTCCTAAGTCTAGTAATGCGTTTTATTATTGTACCTAGGAAATGTCTAGATCTGGCGAAATAGGGCTCAAAAGTGACACACTGCATGTCACGCGATATTGAACCTTATGCCATCGACATAAGGTCCATTCGTAACAATATTATAACAAAAGGATGTAAAGAGCAACTTTGATAATTATATTGTAGTCAAGTACTAGTTTATAACAATAAAATAAAAATATACCTACATAAAGGGTGTATCTGACATCGACGTACAAACAAGTACCATGGATCCAGTACATGATTCTGAACCCCCCAGTGGTGGAATATTTCGTCGGCTTTTTCATGATTTAAAAAGCCGACGAAATATTCCACCACTGGGGGGAAATTTTAGTTTTTTTCACTTTAGACCGTTCCTAATTGCTAAACTTTTATAACCCAATAAAATTCTAAAGTAAAAATTAATTAATTCGCTAATTACACAAAAAAGCGCAAAGAAAACAAAACTCGAAAAACCATCTTAGGTGATTTAATAGAGTTCACATAAGGGATCACTTCTACAGGATTACATCTACAAACCCGCACGGCGGCACGCTTGCAACATTCAAAGGTCGAGCCGACACTTTTTTTTAAACACTGTGAATTCTGTAACCGTTCATTGACGACATAAATGACTATCATAATTTTATTAGTGGCATGCGGTATAGCATATTCGCGAAGTTTGCGTTACGTTGTCAGATACACCCTGTATAGGTGTACTAAAAGAAATTATTCAAAGTGAAATAGTGAATGTACATTGCTGTCGATTCTCTTGTGCACAAATATTGCTAAATTCAGTGAATCTTTTTCTTTCCATTTCATTATGAGGAGGACAGAAGATAAATATAAATTTAATTTAAAAATATCTTAATTGAATAAGACTAAATATTTTTTTTTATCCTTTGTCCTAGATAGTTTAGGCGTGAGTGTTGACTTGGCGAATGAAAATACGTAAGATTACGTCAGACGTTAATTAATTAATTTGACAGTAGGTACTAAACTTCCAAACTCCTTGGACTATACATATATAGTTTCAGTAAATACGGCTGCCCAAAGGGACCAAGAGAATTCTTTCTCTAACCATATAATCTCACCACTTTCAAAGAGGACGAGGTCTTTGTCGGCAACTTTGTATCGTGCAAAACCACAAAGCCGAGTCTTGTGATCCAAGTATTACCGACCACCCGATTACGATAAAGAAATCTTTTTAGTTTTTACCAAACGTTATCATTGCGCTGCGGTGTCATTTTCATGTCCGTTATAATTAATCATCTCTAGCTTAAATGATAAAAGGATTTGTAGATAACTAATGTTTTCTGCCGCTATAATTGTTAACAGAATTTTCATATCTAAAGCTACTGTTTGTCATATCAGTCTTTCATGTTACCGCTACGACCGTTTCTTTTATCTCTTATGTTAAGACGCTTCTAGCAAAGGGACACGTGTAATAGGCTATGTTACTATTTATTCATTTTGGATGTAAAAAGCCGCCTTAACGCGGTCTGATTATGGAACCCCAAGTAGCTGCACATAGTACGATTTGACGACAAATCTCGGGATTTACTGATACCGATACTGTGTATCTTTCCGAAAACCCCGACTCTAGGTCAGCAGATAGGGCAAGTCGCGGCGGCGGCGATTTCTTTTAAAAGATTAAATTATTATTTAGGTAAAGAAATTATGAGATTACTTCCTTACTTTTCTAATCTAAACTTGTCCCTATTTTTGGGTGGGAAATCATCAAATGATCTCTCCCGCTCTGGGCGAAGCGAAAGGGACTGGCAGACTTTTATTGACTAAAACCCACCCGTGTTACTTCATTACCATATGTGCCAGTGGCCACACTTTTTCTTTCGAACAACCGCGGCATCTAAACTTGTCCCTTCGGTTGCTACAAATAGAACTTCACAAGCTTTCTTAAACTTACAGCTAAATTAGAATCGGCAATAAGTAGTCAAGCCCTGCATTATTTTTTGTCATACAGTAATCTCCACATATCCTCTAATGGCACAAACCGAGTCAGAATCTCGTTTAGCACACGAACAACATTACAATGAGCCGGTACTTCCATACAAACCACTCAATACCATTACAGCATGAATACGTGCTCCCGCGCACTCATACCAGATTTAATCGCTTTGAAAAATGCCGCCGATCAAACAAGAAAGGACTATTAAAACAGGAACGTTTCTTGCATTTGTGTTGTTTCGCTACGGACGTGTATTAGGAGCTTATTGATTGATTCAGAAACAAACAATGGGTCCCTCTGAATACTATGCGTCGTTTCTGCGTGGCAAGTTATTACTGCGTTTCTTATGCCTGGAATAATCTTCTTAGTAGAAATGTATAACTCTAAAGCTAAAACGTAACGTAGCTACATTTAAAACTCTTTCCAATCTAGTTCGATCAGTCAATGCTAGAGGATATGGACTCCAATAAATAACTTCCAATATGGTGAATCACCTATAATAGCGCAGCCTCCTTTGGAAGCGTTGAACTTGTAACATGACCATTTAAAGGTACCCAAGCAACGAGAAAAACTACTCGTGATCAACTGCCTATTCAATATGGTCAGGTTATCTAGTTCATTTGGGCAGACCGATTAGCTACTACCAACTTACAATGTATTTATCTTTGCTAAAGAAAAAGTTGCTTAACTGCATGAATTACAAAATAATTCCTATTCGTTAGTTCTTTGGACATTTGTTAATCTGTTGTATGCAGCGTTTTCTATTTAATACGCCTTGTTGTGCGACAAACCTGCCTCATCTTTTCCCAACTATCAACTTGCTAACCATCGAACCGGTCTTTAACTTCCATAGTTGGTAGACCCAGTTACTGAGAAACGAGGTGTTATAAAAACATATGATGGAGTCCAATGATGGTGTGTAAAAGTCGTCTGTATTGTAAATTAAAAAGTCTTGAATTGTAAATTAAAATTGTATAGGAATATCTTAATTAGGTGTCAAACGTTCGTTACATTTACATCGAAAAAGATAAATGTCACCTTTTTTGAGAAGATGGGTCAATTCCTAAGCAGTTTTAGTGATGAATTATTGGTTTGATATCAACAAACAGGAGTTGTGCATCATTAATTAGTACGACAACTGTCAATTACAAACTACATTGTTATGAATGACATTCACAGGAATAGGAGTTGATATTCCAAAGAGATAGTGACCTGCTTGTGTTTCTGCCTATTATTGTTGAATCCGTGGTTAGTTGTTTCAGTTAATGGGGAAAGAATTATATCCATTATTAAAGTTCTAAAAGTAAATATATACAAAGCCAATACCCTGTATTAATTTGAATGATAACAGAGATCTTGCAATCTTGGCTGCGATTAAGACTGCGGAATGTGTCAAGGAACTGTGTTGGACCCACAAATGTGCGTAAATATCTTCTGTTATTTAGATCCCAAATTACATCCTTATAAAACATTCTAATAAAGATATGCACTTAACAACTAGTGCAAATTTTTACATACCAATTCGTTTGTTTGTTTGCATGTCATTTTGTTTAAGAATCACACTCTGATCATAAAAGACAGTCTACTATAGAGGGCAAAATATTTTGGAATTCCTGCAAAAACATTAGAAAAGGAGTATTACAAAGAAACTTACCGGTAAGTTCATCAGCATCAACATCCCTGGTGACGAGCACAGCGGCGGCGAGGGCTGCTGGAACGCCCCACGCTGCTAGCTGCAGGAGTGAGGAGTGACGGTTGTTGCGGGCGCCTGCTGTAGGTGTGGGCGGACGCATCACGCTCGCACGCCAAGCTCCTGCTACTACCACCCACCTGTAAAAACACAAAATTAAGAGTTAGAAGAAGTCAAATATTTCGGTAACGTCCTTTCGTAGACATCTCGGAATCTGGATGATTATGAAAATCTGGACAGTTTAAGGTTTGGATACAGTCGCGTAAGTTTACATAAGTTATGTTTTAATTTCTGTTGTTTAACTAATATTTTGATACTCTGTAGAGTTTGCAAACGTATTACGTATTCGATAGCAGTTAAAATGCTGCTAGGCTGCCGAAAGATTTATTGCAATTGACCTGAATTGTGAAGGGAAAGAAATTCTCGTAATTTTAAGAATGTCCACAGTCTGATTTCAGTCTGAATCTGTTAAAAAAACATGTTTTTTTTTGCTCCACGTTAGGAATTATTCTTGTATCGTGGGTGCGTTTACAAATATTTAAACTCACAGACACCAACACCCAGACGCGGAACAACTATCTGTAGGCCATACAAATATTTGTTCCGTGCGGGAATCGAACGCGCGACACGCAGCTCATCAGTCGATCGTTCAGCCACTGCACCAACTGCGTCGTCAGAAATCGAATTACCCTATGATTTGACAAGTTTTTGACATTTGTGTGTCGCTAAGATGAGACTGCGACTAGATTAAACAATAATGTTTTTAATTTAATAATTAAGATTGTCACATGTTAATGGCGCATCTATAATATTAACAATCATAGGTGCAGCAAATGAATTTTGGACCATACAGCAGCCATGTAGACCATAGACAACTGCTATGTAAAAAAATATCTCATGTTTAAGTAGGACAAAATTATTATACTTGATCTAGCTATAAATTGATGGTCATCGCACTTGGCGCCGCAGTATACTAGTCTACCCGCCTGTGTTGCCCACCATTACCGTTGATCTAGATCTGACGAGTATACGTGTGAATGCGCTACTGCCACTCACGCGCAGTTTTGGAGTTCACATGTCGTAATACTCATAATTCACATGGATGTTATAGAACATGACGTGTTAAACTGTCTGGAAAACTTTATAGCTATTGGACATGTTTCAGAAACGTAGAAATAAGTTTTTAATTGTGTTTTATACGGTGGGGAGAAATTATTTGTTGAATACAAAATATAGTTTTTATGTCTGCGAAAGTACCTAGGTGCCCGAACCGGATAACAAGGTTTCACTAAAAAAAGTAATTTAAACTTCAATAAAATGTAAAATAAAAAGTACTCGACCAGCTAAGCTAGATCAACGATGGATCGCCAAGTAATTAAGACAATTAAGCAGTCTATGGGCAGGGTCCAACAAACAGCTGTAACAAGCAGGTGTCTTCCAGTAAACGAACTACAAAGACCTACAATAACAGTGGAATTACTAGCAAGATTATATTTAGTAGGTACGATGAAGAGTTCGCTTGTAAATATAGATCGCGTTAGATTAGCTTATCGATATTTTGCGATACCAACTATCCTTTTTTTTTTTGTTAGCTTATTTTTATGATGTAAACAACGGTTAACATATTCTTGGGCTAGACTAGATAAGGTATAAGTAATGTAAACCTCATTACTATACCTACTGTTGGTTTACTTGTTCTTGACTCAAATATCTACCGTTTATATAGGTGCCAAATGGATGCTGATTTTATAATTAGCGCCTTCGAGCGTCTATATTATAAAGCCTCTTTACTGAAAATGCTTTTAAGTTAGAGGGCCTCGGAATCGAAAGAAGTTGAGGTTTTTTTTCAAATAATACATAGGCACAAGTATATCGTTTGAGTATATCGTTTTTAGTTTCAAACAAATGTATTAATACTGTGGGAGATAGGTAATTTGTCTAGCATTATGTTAAAAATTGTAGAGTTTTAAACATTAATTCGACACACACAACTTAAACTGAACTAGTGAATTTTACTCAAAAGCGTTATCTTTTGCACGTGTTGGAAGTGCAATTAAAAGAGCAATCAAGAAGATATTCGGCAAACAAGTTCTTTTTCAAAAACAATACATAACCTGTTTGTTTTATGCGTGTCCAAATTGTAATTAATACAAATTATTCAGACACAAAAAGGGCAATTAGAACCTGACACCAGTTTTGTTGATTTGTGTTGTCAGTTGGCACTGTTGCTATGCACGTTTTTTTTACCTGACTACGGCAAAGCAAAAGGAGGGTTATGATTTTGACAGGCTATGTATGTATGTATGTATGTATGTATGTATGTATGTATGTATGTATGTTCATCTGTTCCCTCGTAACTTCTAAACTACTTATTCGAATTCGATAAATGACATATCATTAGAAGCGTCTTAATTGTCTGCTGGTTATAGGCTATATGGAGTTTCACAAAATCTAACGTGGCGCCCTCTAGCGGACAAAATATACAGAGTAAAAAAATAAAGTTAAGATAAATATGCCGTGTTTGGTATCATTTGAAAGGGCTTAACTTGTACATTTTGAATATATATATATTACTAGCATTTGCTTGTGACTTTACCTGTATTCATGGGCTGATTGCATATAATGCACATCTTTTCGTTCATAGATAGCTTCTTTACTACTTATCAGAATAAGACCACTGCAGAAACATTAGAAGGGCCTTGATATTCTGTTGGTTATGAGCTATAAAGCTTGTCACCAAATTTAGTATTACGCCCTCTAGCGGACAAAAAGTTCTATGTTAATACAAAATTAAAATAAATATACCGTATTTGGTATCATCTGAAAGAGCTTCACGAGTACTTTATGTTTGTACATAATCCCTAGTAATGCTTCGTAGAAATTTGAATGTAAACCAGGGTTTGGTAAACGGAGCGATGGGAGTGGTGAAGGCCTTCGAATGGCCTGCTCTTCGGTGCGATCAGTTGGAACAGGAGAACAGCCAAGCGCTGTTCTCATACAATTTGACGACGCATCCATAAAAGCAGATACTAACGGACTTATCAAAATCGAGCCTTGCCTCACTGAATTTGACGGCTTGAGGGGGTCTGGGCAAATTCAGCGTAAAATGCTCCAGCTGATTCTTTCTTGGGGTTGTACTGTACATAAATTACAAGGTTGTACTCTAGATAAAGAAGTTACACATCTAGGAAAGTCATTGTTTGCTAAAGGACAGGCCTATGTCACTCTCAGTACAGTTAAAACCATAGAGGGATTATTTATAAGTGCCTTGGATCATAATAAATTACTTAAAAATCCACATGACAGTCGATCGTTAGCAGAATTAGATAGATTATGAAATCTTCCCAGGTCCTCTTAATATAAGTTTTTTTTTTAATAATTATAAACTAGCGCTTGACTGCAATCCCGCCTGATGGTAAGCAGTGACGCAATCCTTGATGCCTGCGCACTAGTTTATTAAGCCTATTCACTTAAAAAACTTAGGAATAGCAAGGATGACGGCAGTTGAGCCAGGTGATGCAATGTTAAATCCAAGACCAACACGACCAACCATGCTGCGCCAGAGGGAGATTGATCTGGAGACTCTCCACGACCAAACTCCCGATACAACAACATTTGGCGCATCGTACTCGCCACACAACGCAACACAAAGTGCTCAGACGCGTCCTCCGTACGGCTTCACCAGACATCATGCTGAAACACTACGAATCGCTTGGCGGCAAGACTTTGTCTGGTGGGTGGTAACTTCTGCCGGCAGCCGATGTTATGGCCTACCACCGTTAGAAAAACATCCAATCTATTTATACTAACGGCCTCATCCACTAATTCATGACCCATTCGGTGCCATCGACGCAAATGTGCGTCGCTACTACGAAAAACCGGGAGCTTCATACGGGGAAACCGTTGCTATACCTACGCGCTACGCACCAAGCGCTACGAAATAGTAAAATAGGACATCTCTACATATTACTATACGCCGATACATAAGTCAAAAGAGATGTCGTATGTTAACTACCTAGTTTTTAGTTTGTCAATTCAATTTTTATTAATATTATGCGCCACAAATACACTTTAACACCAAAATAGTACAAATAATAAAAAGTTAAAAAACTAAAACCCAACTACGACAAAAAACGACGCTGAAAAAGTATAAAACAAGATTTTCAGAATACTGAACTGAAAGGCGTAGTCACACGTTACATATATCTACCGTAGCACTTTCATAACGTGTGACTGCGGTTTACCAAACATGAAAATTTATCTGTAAATAGTGAATATTGCATACTTCAGAATAGTATCGTAAGCCATTATTGTCAATTTACAACGAAGGCATCTTGATAGAGTCTACTGTGTCCATTTACTTGCAACTATATTAGCAACTTTGTTCAGTTCAGTATTCTGAAAATCTTGTTTTATACTTTTTCAGCGTCGTTTTTTGTCGTAGTTGGGTTTTAGTTTTTTAACTTTTTATTATGTAAAGAATTCTTGCTTGATCTGCCACTGATTTACTCTTGTTACCCACTTATTTAAAAAGTAATCTGATCTATTTTATATGTAGCGACAACATAATTTTACACCAATCTCGTTTGGCCGCTGATGTAAACAAAAAAGTGGTTGTAATCAAGATGACAGTGTAATTCGACGCCGCGACTTGAGGCCTGTTATATGTATAAAAAAAACCTTTTGTTTCATCTTTTTCTACTTATAAATTTAACTTTTACGATATCGGCCACTGATGGGTAAATCGTTAATTTCCGAACCCTCATTGCCGAGTTCCTAGTTTTATTTTAAACCTGTTCCGAAGCTCTGGGATCTCATGTTCACAGAGCATCGTAAACGCTCTTGTTGGAGTTCGCCTCGAGTAAATTATAGGCTTTGTCAACCCTTACTTAGCTCGTTAAAACATCTGACAGGTAAATCCTTCCCACTAAGGCCGAGAAAGGTGTCGCCTTGTTTTGAACCGCCACCACTGTAACAAGGCCCTCTCCGTCCCTTCCTGCTCATTTCTAGATAACTCAGAAAAGAGTGACTCAAAAGGTTCTTAGGGGCTTTTTTAAGCTGGACAGAGCTTTCCTCAGTGGCGTGTCACTGGCACTTGAACAAACATCGGTCCCTATTTGTACAGAACCGAAAGTGGCGATAGTCCAAACACCGGTGTTTGTTCGCTTGCTCGTATGTTTGATCCGGCCTCCGCCGCCGCCGGCACATGTTGGCTAACATTTTACTAATGTTTGTACGATTTGCATTGTGATAATTAGGCTCATTTCTTTCACGTACTTACTGAACACCCACACAACTGTTTTAGAAGTTGAAGCGTTAATAAAAGTTTAATTTTAAGATCACACGCCATGCGTTGTAAGACAAGTTTACTACTTTAGAAATAATCGAATTTGTAAATGTTATGACAGTCAATCAGTATCGCAATAAAACAAAAACCTTTTAGCATATTAGTACAAAGTACTTGGAGTGGGATTTATGACTCAATAAAACATTGAGATCTATCGAGAGCTCGATAGGTCGGGCGAGCGCGAGTCGTTTGGCTGCGCCTTTTGCGGCGCAAGCGCAAGGAAATGCAAATGTTATTGCATCGAGGCGCGAACGGACGGACGCTTTTAAAAACATTTTTTATTTATTTTTGTGTTTATGTGGCGTCGTGTCGTGACTCAAACTGGCCATTAAACGATAACGCTATCTCCACAACGATTGGTTTCACGCCGTAAAGAAATATATTTATTTGACAACAGCGAGATGCGAAGCAATATTTATAAGGTGTAACTGTGCTGTACTGTGTAACTTATGAATATGTATTGTGATGAAGTAACGATGTGAGCCCTGCAGCTCCTAGAGAGCCCATAAAGTTGGTACGGCAGTCTTATTAACACGTAATTGTATGTAAATGTGAGTAGTTAATTGCATTTTGTAATTGGCACTTATATTTCTTTCTTTTTTTAACACGATGATCTTGGTAATAAATAATAAACTTTAACAAATTATGGTGTATTGTATCTTATTATGGCTACTGGTACTAAGCAACAACACTTCGATATTATTCTGACCAGACCTACGTCATCATCATCATCATCATCCCAGCGTTAATCCCAGACGCATCCGAAGCCTTTTCAGCTTTGGAGTCTGGGGTCCGCTAATCCGCTTTACCAGTCCAACTGCTGATATGGCTAAACTTCGACATTTTCCGTGAAGCGACTGCCGTCTGACCTCTACAACCCGAAGGCGACATCGAAGCATTGCAGTTAGACCAATACCTACGTATCTACCCGATACTGAGCACACCTGTAACTGGGCTTGCAATGACCGTTGAAAATTCAAATATGTCCTATATTCCTGAAGCGTGGACGTGAACTTTTAGCTTACAAATCACAACTTACTCCTACGCAAGAAGTCTCAATATTTTTACCGCTATCGTATCATCGGAATTTTCAGTTTATTACAAACAGGGACGACGTTGATGAATGAAAATGTAGCCAGTGCATCATAGACACTGTGCGACCAGAATTCAACAAGAGGCTGGAACATACATTATATTCCTTCGTAAAATCATTAGTAATGTAATATATAATACATACTTTCGTTAATAACTTTCTGGGGTGTAGACACACTGGCATATTTATGAGGCCACACATGTGGCCATTACATTAGTATTCTTATTTCAAATGTCGGGTAGTCGTAAATGTCGACATGACATATGAGTATATCGGTCTTGTACCGGTGCGCTTGCGACGAGACACCTCGGTTCTACAAGTGCACCTCGATCGAGCAGCTAGACATGATTGACGGACAGTGTATGGAGAGTCGGCTCCATGTATGTATACAAAATTAAATGCCGGTGGTTATTTTAAGGTAGATAATGCTTTCGATGCATCTTGGTGCTCAAGAAAATTATTATTGGTACTGGAATGAAATACTACTTTACTTTCTTACGATAGTAAGGTCCGTATTCCAGAAGGAAACTCAAGCATTGATCTCCGTTTAAACATTACTTAAAACTAGTTTCAAACCCAATAAAAAGGCTTCAAACGGGACTTAAGTAGAGCTTGAGTTTTGAGTGACGTTCTGTAATACGCACCTTAGTGTCTAAACTTGCACAAAAACAAATGGTAGTTTTGTTCTAAGCAACATAGAGCTATAAAAACTCAAATTGTTTCCAGACTATTTTCGATAGTTCGAAACAGAATACGAAAAAGTAATTCAAATGAAAACGTTTACTTACATGTTTCTGTTTGTGATATACCAAGACGGTCTGACAAAGCGTTCGGCGCGGACGCATGGCAGTGCGCAAGCGCTCGTTAACCCGCTCGTAACAATAAAACAACACCCACAGCACTATTTGGGTGAACGGACCCATTTATTGCCCTAGACGGGATGCTATTCTGATACAGGACCGTTTTCTATCATTTGGGATAGTATTAAACTATTTACTGTTTCCCTATTTTGACTTTAAATTGCATTCGTAAATGGACTCGCCCACTTTAAGTTCGTCTAATACCTGCAGCTAGATCAGTTGGTCATAAAAGGCGTCTAATATACTGATCAAATTCTTGATTAAACGAACAGATTGAATAGTGATGTCAAGTTAAATTGTTGAGCTAAGTAAGTTTATTACGCAAGTTTCATATTTAGAATCAGTGCGCATGTTTCTTTAAGAACATATGGGCGTCCAGTCATACATTTCTCTCCAGTATTATAAAAGAACAACACAAGCTGGGTGCAGAATGTGACTGTTGATGATGCATGTTGTGCCGAAGGGACTCGG
This sequence comes from Sesamia nonagrioides, assembly GCA_017933935.1. Lineage (NCBI taxonomy): Eukaryota > Metazoa > Arthropoda > Insecta > Lepidoptera > Noctuidae > Sesamia > Sesamia nonagrioides. Next base: position 223,110 of record JADWQK010002460.1, on the reverse strand, counting down.
TTTATTTCGGGAGCTCGTAAAATCGATTATCCGTCCGATTCCAGCGCTCGGCTCGACACTCGAGCGCAATGCTCGTCGACGGGGCGCGCTCACGAAACAGGATGCACTATTTCTGTTGCGACTTTGACAGAGATTTGTGTATGATATTAATGTGAATCGAATGTATTATGAGGCTATTTATAAGGATAAATTCAAGCAGCTGACGTAAACACCGCTAGGTTCCAGTGGTTATGCAACGAATTGCCCCAATATGGATGACTATTTCTGAAACTGAAACAATATTATATTTCTAGTTGTTTAGTCTAAGAATGCGTATCGTTACCCTTACTTAGAAACTCTAACGTTTAAGTTAAGTTTGAAAATACTGAATTTCAGTTCAGGCTGATAGACTCCACATATATGGCATTAACCGCTCGTTCTAAGGCAGCATGTGAGCACCTTTGAACTCTATCCTCAACAGCCCAAAATGGCAAACAAGTTCACAGCAGGTGGCTAAATATGGCCGCGAGAGTTGAACGCACCACCATAACCATCTGACAAGTTTACTTGGTCCCACCTTGGGCGGATAACTGGGTGTCAGTGAAGGAGATTAATGACCTCAGAGAGGTCTCATTAAACTGGTCGCTTGATGATATGGAATGGATATTCGATTAAGTGTTGAGATCGCATATGATTGATGCTTTTTGAAAGGAAAATAAATGAAGGAATACTTTATAAAACATGCTGCGAATTCAAATAAGCATATACATACTTATATGTTATACAAGTTTAAACTTTCTTCTTTTGGGCTACGAACTTACTTTGCTTGTATTCAATCAAATTGCCATGTAGTTAGCCATTGCCAAAAGGAATTATATATAAATTGATACTCCTGTCAAGAATGTAAAGCATATTTATTATTTATGATAATTAGTGCGATTAATTAGGTACAATTTGTAAAATTTCAGTAGGCACATAATTATAAAATAAACGCCTTTCATATAGAAGGTCACTTCTTTTAGTTTTTAATTATACAGTGTAGGAGGCGTTGATTATAGACAAAAGGTTTGTAAAAGATTTTCATACCAGTATTGTAGATTCGATTATATTTGGCACAGATTTTAGAATCCTTCTTACATGTTGACTTTTAGCATTTCATAAATCTTTTGTAGTTAGGTAGTTAGGGTAGGGTAAGCAGAATCAATAGACCGCCACTAAATTAATTCCCGACCATATTCCCAGAAGATCATTAAAACTTAGTAATTTTTTGCACCCAAGAAAAAATACAAAACATAGTAACACTGAACACAAGCTGTTATTATCCATTTCCTTTTGTACAATTCATGTGATCTTATAAATATTGATTGATTGCTCACCAACCAATATGACGGCGGACCAGTCCTGAGTCTTGTTAGGCAACCACAACATGACAAGTCTTTTATGGCTGTGACGTTTAATTAAGTTTGTTTTACGATGGCAAATTGCAAGCACGCCCCACGAGAGAACGGGGGCATATTTCTTGTTAGCATAATGAGTAGTCTTGTTCTAGCAAGTCCAATTTACCTTGTTGGTGTAAAGCGGATGTCGGCTGAAGTGGTTTGAGTTGGTGTCAGTTTTATTTTGAGTGGGATGATGTACTGTATTAACCATGTATTCCAATGAAAGCAAGAAAGAGAGAACCAAATTTTAATGCTTTTATGTTGTGAAGCAGTGTCAGCAGCTTCGGTAGAATTTGCAATTGCAAATCATAGGAGAAAAAAATTATACCTACGCATTTGATCTTCTCTATATCTTCCTGTCAGTAAAAGACGAGAGCCTGTTGTAAGTGGCTCGTTAATTAAAGATTAGATAATTAAGTTTCCTGTTCCCTGCACCTATATAAAAAATCCAATAAAAATGGCTGAAAGACTATCATAACACTAAATTGCCTTGTAACTACTTACTTTCAACGCACTATACCGTCAAGATCTTCTTTCTTTATGTATATCTTCAGAAAGCTATGATCTTTTTGTATTACAATCTACGGCGCTTCGTTCGTGGTAACGCTTTGATCTTCAGCTTTCTTACCACAGTACGGAGTTTTAAGACTTTAGAGCCCATCTTATCCTGGTTTTGTTGTCTAATATTCGTTCAGACAGTATTTCGGCTTTGGCGGTTAATCTTAATGCAGATATTGAAGTGCCCAAGTGTGGGCGCAGAAGGAGATGCTCTGTCTCTTCTCCTCCACTGTCATAGTCCGATGGACGGTACGTAAACAGTCAGGAATGGAGAGAGATAAGGCGCAATATTAACAGCTTAACGTGCTTTCCGAGGTCCTTTACTAAGCTACGGACTGTTATTAAGAAATAACTCAAGGAAACGCCCAATCATAACCTGACTTGGAAATCAAGCTCATGACTCCATTCTCAGAGGTCTTGCGTGAACTGCGGCCTACTGCAGTTTCAAAGGCTGTCCATAACTCGTAAGTTCCGTGTCTTCTCGTGACAGCCTAATATTTACATAATGGGCGCTGAACACGGTCAACGAAACGGGCTCTGCGCATACAAAACACGTATGTATTTACATTTTCATTCTTTTACCAAGTCGCGGTGATTGGCGAGCAGAAATTTATACTCTATGCGTGGAATCGTAATCGGTTTCATTATAGTGCGCCATATTTTATTTGAGGGAAACTTTTTGTTTTAACATTATGCGTTCAAACAATGGCAAGGTATTCAAGGTCACCATCATCATCATCATCTCAGCGTTAATCCCAGTCGCATCCGAAGCTTATTCAGCTTTGGAGTCTGGAGTCCGCTTTACCAGTCTAACTGCTGATTTTGGCTAAACTTCGATGTTTTCCGTGTCAAATTTTTTGAGTGGGTTATCTTTGTGTGCAGGATTTTTGTGAAATAATAGCGTGGAACTTGAAATAAAATATTGGTTTATTCTAAAGACAATTATAGTGATACAAAGTTGAACAGAGATAAAAATCATAGAAGACATTTGACAGTTGTTGCTACATACATGACATGACAGTGACCAACACCACCACCAACCACCATTACATTACCACCATTACCACCGAACATTTTCTCAGTGTCTACTGCGTAGTTTATTTAAAAGTTAGAGATAAGTTGTCATTTATACTTTGTTTAGTAATCAGGGGTGTTGATACATTTCCTGAGAGATTTCCAGATCAATCTCCTTTTGGCGCAGCATCGTTGGTCGAGTTGTTAGGTTTAACATTGCATTACTTCGCTCAATTGCAGTCTTCCTTTCTATTCACTCAGTTTTTTTGGGTGAATAACCTCTTAATAAACTAGCGTGCTTTACCATCAACGATTGCATCACTGCTTACCATCAAGTGGGATTGCGGTCCAGTGCTATTTTATAATAGTATAAAAAAATCTAACAAAATCACTGGGTAATGGAGGTCGTTCCAAATAAAATACTTTATCCGGTTATATTCAGCTGCATACGGCTAACCTGGGAGCTGATTTGAAAAAGCTAGACAGAAGTTGACAAAGGCATGACAGCCTCCGTGGCGTAGCGGTAGCGAACGCGGCCGTTGCGCCAAATATTTGTATGCATGAATATGAATATTTGCACTGGTCTGGTCCTACCTCGGAAAGCACGTGAAGCCGTTGGTCCCGGTAGCCATAGGAACATCTAGTGGCAGTCGTTACGGGTTGGTTGGAGGCCTCAAAAATCTAACAATTGGTCTAATTGCAATGCTTAGATATCGCCTTCGGGTTGTGGAGGTCAGGCGGCAGTCGCTTCACGGAAAATATCAGAGTTTAGCCAAAATCAGCAGTTAGGACTGGTAAAGGGGACCCCAGACTTCAAAAGCTGAAAAGCTACGGATGCGACTGGGATTAACGCCGAGATGATGATGATGATGAGAAGTTGACAAAGGCAAGATATTCAGCAGAAACAGAAAATAGCAAAGATTTGAAAAGAATAGAACAGGTAGTGCTAAACAAAAGGAGAGATGGCATAATATAATAATAATAATAATAATATTTATTTAGACACATTTTGTTGACAGCATAAGCACAACAGAGTAAGACAAAAGGCAAGAAAATACAAATCAAAATGAACAAGAAACATGTCGTGCAATGTAGCAACTCTAGATCCCACACTAGGATACCCTGTGTCGTGGGATCCAGTTACTTCAATGTTGTAGACACCTTATATGTGCGAGTGGTTGCTTATACTAAACAATATTTAAACTTTTAAAGTATGTACTAGAGAAAACATGCAAAACATGACAGAAAACATGTAAGAATTGTGTGGAGTGTAATGTAGTGCAGTATGCATGTACGGACGACAGCAGGTCAAGCCACCCCAAACCGCCAGACCCTCCCAACCAACCCTGAGCCTTAATGCTTTAGAGATAAAAATAATGTGTCATCCTTGAAGGATCCGGCAGAGATGCTTTTATAGTACCTACACCCGCATTTCATAGGTATGTAATAGGAAAAGCGGCGTTAAACAAAAGTTGCCATCATCATCGTTATCATAATTAGGATATAATGTTTTCACTACCGGTATACAGGCAATGTATTTAGGGCAATTGTGCTGACCAACCTTCGATATTCCGCTGAGACGTGGTGTGTGTACCGCCACCACATACGTACTCTAGATCGTTTTCACCTTAAATGTCTCCGATCCATTATGAAGATCAAATGGTCTGACAGAGTGCGAAATATCGAAGTCCTGCGACGAGCCAATGTTGGTGGCATTGAGGCTTATTTAATGCGTCGACAGCTTCGGTGGTGCGGACACGTATCACGTGTGGCGGACGAAAGAGTGGCTAAGCGCATCTTCTTCTCTGAGCTGGAGGAAGGCAAGCAAGGCACGAAAGCATGGCGGACAACTCCTCCGGTTCAAGGATGTCTTAAAACGACACATGAAGAGATGCAATATAGAACCCTCTGAATGGGAGCGTTTGGCAGCAAAGCGGTCAGAATGGCGCAGAATGGTGTACGGACAAGTACGCGAGTTTGAGGAGCAGCGCAAAGCTTACCTCGATACCAAACGCGACCAATTAAAGGCCCGCCCACCTGCTGCCATCACATACAACTACGTCGACGGCGTGCTCTCAGTGTGCACGAAGTTTTGCCGCCAAGATGGTGATGAAATTATTTACACAGAGTGAAGCGCCTGTGTTCTTTTCACTGGACCACCACTGCTCCCAAAAACGAATGGTTAAAAATTGTACCCGCGGAACTGTCTGTCTGTATATGAGCTGTTTATTATCTTGTGCAACTAATCAACTATTCCAATAAACAATTACCTTTTCAACCATATTTTACAGCAAATAATTACAGTACCTGTGCAATCATCAAGATTTAGCGGTTGCCGCTGAACAATTTTCTTAACAACCCTTCAGTTTATAATTACGTTGCAGATCGATAATTCTACCTACTTTAAAGTAGACATGTGATCTCAGCTGCTTCATCATAAAACAGCTAATTCTTTAACATGATATATGGACATGCCAGGAAAGACGTAATGAGGTAGGCTAAAAGGAAAATTTCCAAGCAATTAGAGATTTAAAAAAAAGAATATGCTCCATCATTAATTTTCTTAACGGCCCGTTTATTCAAAATAGGCCGTCGTAAAATGCGCGACACGACTTTTAAAACTTTCATTAGTGAATCCAGCTTTCAAATAGCAATTAATTTAAAAAATCAGATTATTTTTATCTGTCATTAATTTTTGCTGACTTCAAACAAGTCGCCAAAACGTTGTCAAATAAAGTAGTTGACGGCAGGAAATCCGCTGTTAATCAACTATCAAGGAAATGGTTATAATTAAAGAATATCTAAATTAGAAAAGTAAAACAAGATGGGATGATTGATACGCTGAATAAATGATTTGTTTATGCAACCCAAGTCAAATTAGATATCTTTTTATGACCAAAATTATAAAAGGCACCATAATAGAAGCGTTTATTTTAAAAATACATATTTAATATTTCCATGCTTAATTTATTAGATTAACATTATTTACGGAACACAAATAAAGTTCTTTATCAACTAAATTGCTTAATTCCCCAAGTAGCGTTCGGAAAGCAATTTCTATTCCAATCAAATGTTATTTAACGAGGCACAGTCGGAAGGCAGTCCAGGTGATTTCTTAAATTCATCTATATTAACAAGAATACATGACTTGAGCTTCGATTGAATGACTGACGATTCCTCCGGCTGTCCGTGACTATGCCAGTTTTATTGTGGCACGGACGGAGATTTCAAAGAGCTGTTTTAATGCCCAACGCGTACACATCTCGTTCAGAACTATTACGGGATACTAAAGCCGATTACACGAGGGCTGTAGGGAGACTACGTAATAGGTGTTCATATAGAAGTTAGTTTATCTTTACTTTTACTATTCACATTGGTTCGAATACTTTCATCTCTGACTTAACGAGTCTGGGAGCACTTCATAGACGCGTTTATCAATCACATGTAGGTCGGAAATTATCCCACGTAGAAGTACTGCCAGATAAAAGTATCCTACGTTCTAAAAAATTAAAAACTAAAATTGGGCACATGGTCCACCTATGTCATCATCATCATCAACCTTTTATCGTCCCACTGCTGGGCACGGGTCTCCTCTCATACAGAGTTTTAATTTAGCGAAATCCCCGCCTTTAAGGCATGAAAGGTAAAAGATATACCTTAAAGGCTGGGTGTGACAACGTTATTTTTCTGTATAGGAAACCTGAATATAGTTTGTTCAGAATAAGCAACTGAATCGATTCCAATCATTTTTACACCATGTATGTCTTTCCCAAATATATTAAAAAAATGTTGCAGTGTGGTTATCGAGCACACAACACAGATCACAGCGACTCATAGGGTCCTAGGGGCACCGCCGCGCCGCGCCGCTGCGGGCGCGAGCGGCCGACCATATTTTTGTAAGGACAACCATGTAACATAACAAACTCATAACTTCGTGACAATTCATGATAGCTTTTTGAAATTTTGTACATAAATTCTTTACATGAAAATACTGGATACGTGTTTCGGGTTTCGCAAATACGAAAAATAACTTTGTATAATATTACTAGTATTGAGGAGCCCGTGGCCAAATAACAACAGTCAGAGTTGGTCTATGGATAGGAGAGGTCATCTTTACATACCGAGACCTCTCCGTACCTGGAACAGCACTATTAGCCGTTGATCCCAACTGGCTTTCGTGGATCTTTGACATTGGTTACAGATAGTCTGAAGCCCAAACCCTGATGACTAGTCTTATTAAGGGGTATCGTATTACCCAGCACCTTAATTGCGTAACACACGACTGCTGAGGCGGTCGATTGGAATAATTTTGAAATATATTGCTAGTCCATTGCTCCATTTGTTCGAAAAATGTGTCTGCTCAACAACGTAGATAACGCAATGAATGTTGTTGAACTGTCAAAATGAAACCCATCCTACTGATAGTGTGATATACAATTACCCTGCAGTTACTGGTTTGTGGAGGTCAGATAGGTAGTCGCTCCTTGTAAATTGCTGGTATTCAGCAGCAGCCGGTTAGACTGGAAGCTGACCTCAACATAATTGGGAAAAGGATAGGCAGATCATCACCATCTCACCGTTAATATCAGGCGCATCTGAAGCATTTTCAGCTTTGGAGTCGGGGGTCCGCTTTACCAGTCTAACTGCTGATTTTGGCTAAACTTCGATATTTTCCGTAACGTACGTACCTCCACAACCCGAAGGCGATATCGAAGCATTGCAGTTAGACCAATTGTTGGACTTTTTGAGGGCTCCAACAACCCGTAATGACTGTTTCCATTAGATGTTCGTATGGCAACCGGGACCAACGGCTTAACGTGCTTTCCGAGGCACGACCAGACCAGTGCAAATATTCATATTCACGCATACAAATACTTACACACACGCTACGCCATGGAAGCTGCCAGGAAAAGGATAGCTAGATGACGAGCAATAGTAGTATTAATAGATACACTGTGTAATGCTGAAAAGTAGGACAGAAATATGATCTGAACATTCGCACAGCAGGCCTCATTCATCACTGTACTCTAAAATCATAAACGACAGCGAAGTGATTGCACATTGCAGACGATGTCGACAGATGCTCTTTACACTCCATTTACTATCACTTGAAACGTTTCTTATTCATCCTATGACGAATGAAATCCAAAATTGTCTCACGTAGGTACCAAGTAATTTGGGAGTTAGAAATGACTAGGTTCGGTTTTCCCGCGTCAGGCACTAGTTGTCTGTCATTTTTACTGAAATGGACCTTTTTGGTGCAGCCGCGAGGCACACTTTGCTGCTGTTTTTACATCGGGATTTTTACTTTCTATTTGATTTTTATTTTTTTTATTTTGTTACTAACCGATTTATATTTATCCATACTAAAACTCTGTCTGTCTGTCTGTCGGTCTGTCTGTCTGTCTGTCTGTCTGTCTGTCTGTCTGTCTGTCTGTTACGCTTTCACGCTTAAACCTCTCAACCGTTTTTGATGAAATTTGGCACAGACAATCTTTAGACCCTGGGAAAGAACATAGGCTACCTTTTATCCCGGAAAAATTTGATGTTCCCGAGGGAAATCTAAAAAGCGCGATATAACCGAACTCCACGCGGGCGAAGCCGCGGGCGGAAAGCTAGTGCTAAATAAAAGTCTGTGCTGAATAAATGAATTTTCTTTCTTTTCTTTCAAATAAGCCAGCAGAGACGCATAGGGTACACTTGTACAGTTAGGGAAACAGATTGTGTAGCAAATTGACTACTGATTAAAATTCTCCGTCAGTATATTCAAATCGCAACTGTAAACTGTATCTATATTGTCTATAAGTCAACCGGGGCAATTGCGTCTTTGGGGCAATTGCGTCTAATCGAAGTTATCTTAAATCTATTTGATAACCCACTCTCCTGCCATCTTGTTTTGGTTACTTTGAATAAAATACTATAACGTATAGATGGCAGGAGAGTAGGTTTTCAAACAGATTTAAAATTATTTCGATTAGACGCAATTGCCCCCAAAGACGCAATTGTCCCGGTTGACTATACCTAATATTATAAAGGGGCAAAGTTTTTGAGGTACTCAGGGGGTAATCTAAAGTCAGGACCTCGCTCAAAACAACTATAACACGGTAAATTTTCAAAGTAAGTCAATCAGCTTAGACTTGATTCCTCTGACGTACAGTCAAACTATTGCGCCTACGCAGGTCTCTAAACAACTGTCGTGTGCGCACCGCTTAATCCCACCGAATAGTTTTTAGGCACGGTGATTAACTTTTTGACTGATCGGTCCGTCGACACGATGTAATCTTCTAAATTGTTATAATGACAGTCTTTCATCCAAATCGGAGGACCATAACAAACATGTGCGCGTGTGGAGCTCCTGCGTGTTACCTACAACTAAACTTAGAATATTTTATCGTATGGTAGGTTAACTTAGCTCTAGTTGCCTTAGTCTTGGTTGACTTAGCTCTTGAATATTAATTTCTTTGCAAGTAAATAGTCTCATAGAAAACCCTGCTTTTCTGTTGAAAGTGAGCCCTATGTGCGCTTTGGTGCAAAGGCGTATCATCATCAACCTTTTTATCGTCCCACAGCTGGGCACAGGTCTCCTCTCATACAGAGAAGGATTGAGCGTAATCACCACGCTTGCTCAATAGGAACGAAGCATATAAAAAAAAACATATCGAAACCTACGCGGGTGAAACCACGCGGCGCAACTATTAGAAACATAAAGATGAACTAAACTTAAATAAATTAGTTTAGTTTGTAAAAGAATCGGCGCCAAAATCAATCTGTCTACCCTCTCCCCATTTATGTTGGGGTCGACTTTCAGTTCAGCTAACAGAGTTCCTTACATTCTTCTCCATTACCTAATGGAGAAGAACCTAATACACTTGGTACCTACTACGCTTTGGAATGGGCACCAGCTTCATCTTTCTGACTAACCGACCTTTTGACAATTCAAAACTTCCTGTAATAGTTTATTTGAAAGAAATGCTTTGAGTAGTAATAGTTTCAGACTATTATGAAACACCTGAATACATACCTGTATTTTACATAGAGCGACTGCCTACTTGTCACTTGACCTAGAAAACCCAGTTACTGGGTATGAGTTAATTAAACGACAGACAGTGGAGTAGTCAGTGGAGACTGGCCATCTCTTAGTTGCCAATGGGCTTAATTCATTTTTATATTTTAATTAATTTTACATTGTGCTCACATGATAGAAGCAACATAAATATTTAACGAAGAAATGTAACCCATATATTATGATTTTAAAAGAGTGTCCATGGAGTTTCTTGCACGTTCTTCTCCATAGAGATCTACGCTTTGGAACGTGCAATTTAGCTTCACTTTTCTTGGATTGACCGACATTGTCTATTCAAAAGTACCAAGTGATGGTTAATTTGAAATAAACGATTTTGATTTGATTTGATTTGACGAAATCACGTTTATAAGACTGGTTGTCTGACTTTTGGACGTCTGTCTGCCTACAGCGACTGTCATAACGAGATTTCCGGTGCTATGAGGTTTCTCGCTATACAATATGTAAAGAAAACCCCGTCCGACCCACAAGGATAATAAAGGTTAGGTAAACACATGACCAAATGAAATATGAAATTTTAGATATTTTTAATAATTCAAACTTCCCCAAAATTTGGTATTTAAAAAAAAATAAACAACACTATTTTCGACGGTATTATTATGAGCGACCAGACCGCGTGTCGCGTACCCTGCCCCCCTTCGCCCGCGCATGTATTGCTAAAATAATATTAAGTTTTTAGGGGGATTTTTTTTTAAGTTTAGCCCGGCTTTGTAGGCATTAGTAGAATCAGTTATCGATACCTAGCAATGCCTTCACGGATCGGACAGGGTTTTCTTTACATATTGTATAAGGAATGGTAACCCATCTATAGAACGACTGCGGTAAGCGTTAGCCTTTGATCGAACTGTGCGACTGTTTATAACTGACCAGCTGTGTCCCGCGGTTGCACCCGCGTAAGCTTCGCATCGAAAGAGCACAGTTGATATAAAATAAGCGCCTGTTAAAATAATGGGAGCAATATGTACCTACGTCAGCGTTTGCTCCCGATTTCGCAACATTTTTTGTTACTGTTCTGCTCAGATTTGTCATAGCGGGATGTTATATAGCCTATGTCTTTTCTCAGGCTCTAGACTATCTGTGTATCAAATATCATTACAATCGGTTCAGTACTTTTGGCGTGAAAGCCGGACAGACAGACAGACAGAGATGTTTTCGCATTTATAATATTAGTATTGATAATTTAACCTATAAAATAAAAATTCACAAGAATATCCATTGAAAATATAACTCGATAATAAGCCGGTGCCTTTACAGAAGTATTTTTTGTGTCAAGCGAATTTTCGAAATAAGTACGTGCGGTATAAGAACGGTAATACATATAAGAATCGATATAAATACGAAGTTGGTTCGAGAACGTATCGATTGAAGCCTCAACGAGGCGATCGGTCGAGTCGTTTTCTACAGAAATACCGCTTTTTTATTTTATTTCTGTCCGAGACGGACCAGGAGCATTGGCTTCGATATAATAAACAAGAACGTTACTGTAGCCATTTTAAACTGTGTTACAGGATATAACTGACAAAATACTTAATTTTTAACGTGTCAATATATTGAATAGTGTGAATACGTTTACACTTAGCGGTAAAAAATACATAAAAATACTGGCTGGTGAAGTTTAGTTTATAAACCTTATTCTTTTTTTAAACTGGCTTTTTCACACCGTCATTCGTTGTTTAGTTCAATATCCTTATACTTATCTATACTACAATATAGTTTAAAAACGTGTAAACAAATATCGCGCATAAAAAATAACGTTCATGTGCCAAAATATTACTAGTAATATATCGGCACATGTACGTTTTTCAAATTATACAGACAAGGATCATAGATCTTATAAATATTTGAAATAATTTATGAGTTTATTTTACGGTTTTTCAAATTAAATCATCTTTATTATGAATTATACAGGTATACGTAATAAACACAGGTCTTAAATAATTAAAATAAGTTCATCTATGTTCCGCCGTTGAGGCATACAGTAATAAATATAAAAACAGAAGTCAAAACATAATAATAATTAGTCACATTAGTCTAGATACATTTTTTTTGAGATTCATGACTATACTAGTAACCAAACACAGTGATCAATGCGTCCGAGGTATGTACTAGTAGGTATAGACGCTAATAAAAAAATATTAGAACCCTTACTAATATTATAAATGGGGAAGTGATTTTGTTTTTTTTGTTTGTTCCGCTTTCACGCCGTAACTACTGATCCGATTGCTGAAATTTTGCAAACGTGAAGTCAGAAGTCCGATTAAATAATAGGGTACTTATTATCCCGGAAAAATTCCAAGTTCCCGAGGTTTACAAGGTTTTTGCGATACAACCGAATTCCACGCGGGCGAATCCGCGGGCAGAAAGCTAGTATACTTAATAATAAATACAAAACAGAAGTCAAAACACAATTAGTCACATTAGTCTAGATAATTTTTTTTAGAGATTCATGACTATACTATACTAGTAACCAAACACAGTGATCAACGGTTTCGAGGTACTAGTATAGACCCTAATAAATGCTAGGATATGTAATAAACTCAGTTTCACATTTTTTGTAGATGTGCCAATAAATTACTGGGTGAACGATTATGTTTTTTTTTTTGGAAAAATAAATTCTATACCCAAATATACAGCTCAAATGGCGAAACTTTGATTTTTTATGTATTTTTTAAACAGAACTTAGTCATAACAATCCATACTAATATTATAAATGCGAAAGTAACTCTGTCTGTCTGTCTGTCTGTTACGCTTTCCCGCTTAAACCTCTCAACCGATTTTGATGAAATTTGGCACAGACAATCTTTAGATCCTGAGAAAGAACATAGGCTACCTTTTATCCCGGAAAAAATTGATGTTCCCGAGGGAAATCTAAAAAGCGCGATATAAACGAACTCCACGCGGGCGAAGCCGCGGGCGGAAGCTAGTTTCAATATATTTATACCTACATCCTTTTGCTAAGCCACACGCTCAATAAATTATAATGATTATGCAAAAACAGTAAAAAGTTATAACAAGACAAGCAACCAATTAAATCCTGTCAAACTAGTACAGGAAGCTCATTAAGAACTACACAAAAATATGTATACATTCATACAAAGGTGATGTATGTATGTCTATATAACTTTTGTAATACAACAAGATCAGCTGACGTCTCAAACGCCTTAAACAAAGTTCAGAGACATTAAAATATATAAAGAATTTAAATTGATTGCAACTCGGAACTCACTGAAGATAAACGTAAGCTGTTTTCTTCAGACGATTATCCTGAGTGGCGTGACGGGATGGTGTCAGTACACGAGCGAGATAGCACTGAGGGAGAAAGAGATGGGTAGATGCGCACGATTCAGGTGTGAACGGGACACGCGCGGGACATACCGAACGAGCCTCCGACTGAGATGGTCAAAGTTCAGAGAGAGAATAAGTTGAAATCCGGTTTTGAATATCGATCATGACTTTTGTAGCTGGGTGGGTACATGGTTTCAGTTATCAATGGAATCTTTTTTTTTTTTAAATACCCATGTAGGTCTTAGATGTTTATCTTTGCCACAAATAAAAATCCATACTAATATTATAAATGCGAAAGTAACTCTGTCTGTCTGTCTGTCTGTCTGTCTGTTACGCTTTCCTGCTTAAACCTCTCAACCGATTTTGATGAAATTTGGCACAGACAATCTTTAGACCTTGAGAAAGAACATAGGCTACCTTTTATCCCGGAAAAAATTGTTGTTCCCGAGGGAGATCTAAAAAGCGCGATATAACCGAACTCCACGCGGGCGAAGCCGCGGGCGGAAAGCTAGTAAGATAATAAATGAAAATCTAAGCTCTACTTTTCTGAGTATACTTATGAATAAATGAATCGCATCGACCCAGCGTGATTTAGTACAATCGATTAATCGAATCAACCCTAAGATTTGTACTGGGCCTCATAGCCTAATATTTTAAGGCATTGCAGAGGCCATTGCCTAGTAAAACGAGTTGACTAAACAAAAGTACTTTCTAAACATAAAATAAGAATAAAAAATAAAAAGTTTGAGAGCCACAGAGAGGCTCGTGCTTTTCCTTCGCTTCTCGTTAAGAGCTTTTAACAAGCCGACCTTGCCGTAACGATTAGAAAGAGAGAACAGCACCCACTCACACCCAAACACGCGCGCTAGACAAGGACGGAAGTCGCACCGGTAACAATAAGCTTACTAACAAGACGAACTCACTCACTGAAAAATGTCGTAACTACCATAATTACACATTGAATTATGCAACCTATTTTTATTTGGTTAAGGTGTGATTTTAAATAAACAAACACAGCCACTTGTAAGACAGGTACCGCAGCAACTCGTCTGACTAACGAGAATGACTCAGGCGTAGGTTTTTTGTCGTTTTTCCGATATAAACCTTTCAGTCAAACAGGAGGGTTTAAATTAGATTGGTGTGGAAGCTCGCTATGGGGTTTTCTCATAAATGCCTTTTTAAAATTTATTTAAATTGGTTTTTCGTTGCGCTGAGCTAATCGTAGCTATAAAGTATGTTACAAGCGCATTTTTATGAGATGCTATCGTTTCATAATTATTAGCTAGCCGTCTTCGCGGGACATTTTATTATAACACTAATCAAGTTTTTTTAGTAGATTCCTATTAGATAAACACGGTTTAGGTAGGAAACCTCATTAGAACTTGGTCGTTAGAATGTTAAAATATTACTAGGAATTTGTTTTTAGATGTTAATGTTGAAAATTAATTGTTTTTCTGTGTCTTATTTTTCCGGTTACGCGTGAGGTCCTTCCTTATAAAAGACATCAACGCGCTTTATGTTGCACATTCAATTTTAATTGCAATTAATGTTTTTGTAAATACGTTACAATTAATTACCTATGAACATAATTTGTTATCATAAAAACTTTACTTGCTTCATGTCGTGAATATAATGACAAATGAAAAAGATATAATCGTAGCTTTAGACCTACTGTCAGTTAAGACGACTTTAAAACTAAAACTTAACCCCACTGAGTTTGTTTTAAAACCGTAACCAAAAGAAATCCTTTTATCAGTTTATTTATCAAAGTGATTAAGTCAAGGCGGCCATCTTGAAAAAACCCAGGCACACAACGAGCCGTCACGTCAGTCAAAGTTTGAAAAGCGAACATTAAATTTTTTAAGCACTTGAAAGGGTAAAGGTCTTTTAGAGAATGGAATTTAAAAAGTTGGTGCAACACTATGACGCAAGATGTGTTTTGATATGTAGTGACTCAGATTATAGAACAAAAGGCAGATGGAACGTTACGAACACTTGCGTGCGGCCACTAAAGCAAATACAATTTGAAAAGCGAATACAAACTCGGCTCAGTGCGTTACGAAGCGTCGTTCAGTTAACTTGTCACGCAATTTAATTTTTAAAATGCCGTCTTGCATTTTTAAACATTGTAAAAGTTGTTCTCAAAAACAAATACAGGAACATGGAATATCTTTTCACAGATAACTATCGATTATTTGATTGTTTTACTATTTAATTTCATTAAAAATCGTGTTTGTGTAAAAAATGTGCAAGTGTTGCCAGTTTACGTCGATGCCGTTTTACCCTGAACTAGGGAAAATGTAAATAATATCAATTGTTTATGTACTAATTAATTGTCATGTTGTAAAGGAAGTAAAGGAATGAAAAATAATATATACTTCTTAATTAGACCTCTACCTACATTTTTATCAAAAACTGAGTCCAATTCCGTGCAATAGTTTTTATTTGATGCGCGTACAAACATACAGACAAATAAACAAACATATAATATGTATATACATTATTTTTTTTGAAATATAATTTAATTTTTAGACGGATGGTGAATTTAATGTAGCTTTATGTTAATAGCAAGAGACAAAACTGAAGACCTGTGATTGCTTTTTATACCAATATTATTATATCGCGCTTTTTAGATTTCCCTCGGCCTTTTTTCCCTGGAATTAATTCCAATTTCTGTATATGTATAGACATAATACTATGTATTCTAATGTCTTAAATGTCCCTCATGTACAGACTTGCACCAGCTTGATACAATTCTATAACAGTACCTACAGATTTACTACGTAGTTAAAAATTGATTTAGTAAGTTAAATTTTTTTATTTATTAAGTAAAAACCATCCATGGTTAAAAATCGGAAATAATGGCAGTATACTTAAATTTTCAAAAAACATTGCTCTAGCTACATATATGTAAAAAAGTGGGAGATTATTCATAATCTGGCAACCTTACACACACAAAGACACGCGTATCCGTACAGTGCGGTCGCCAGATGTCACGCACACATAACGAAAAACATGCCTCACTTAGTTCGTTGCAAGCGCTCCATCTGCCTTTTGTTCTATAATTTGAGTGTAGTGATATGACTGTTAAACTGTTTACATTAGAAATTAATAAACATTTTTTAAACTTTACATTTATAATTAGTTGGCCAGTTTATTTTCAAGTAACACAGCCTCCGTGGCGTAGCGGTAGCGAACGCGACCGCTGCGCAAGGAGGCGCGGGTTCGATCCCCGCGCAGTGCTAATATTTGTATGCATGAATATGAATATTTGCACTGGTCTGGTCGTGCCTCGGAAAGCACGTTAAGCCGTTGGTCCCGGTTGCCATACGAACATAAGCGTGGAAGGCCTTGGGGGAGGCCTTTGTCCAGCAGTGGATATCTATAGGCTGAAGAAGAAGAAGAAGAAGATATATAGCCTTTAGTGCAAAGTTTCATTAACATCCATTCAGGGCCCTAGTTTATATGTTTGTCATTCCAAGACGATTCCAATGTCATTTCGTTGTCATTGTGCTTAAAACTTCGTAATCTGCTAAATTCATAATAATCGATCAGTTATCTCAGCATTGCCGTATTGGCATTATTATAAAACCCGTTAGTAGAAATTATTTTGTACAGATTACTACTCAATTTGAAAATTTATTAATATGGAGTAGAGTGTCAGTGATTGACCACCTGAAAATCATAATTATGCCATTTTGTTACTACTAACACACGACACACGAAACACACGAAACTTGTCAATGTCGATCACTGATCGACAATTCTGATACTACAATAGTATAGCAGACTAAGGCGCCTGTAGTTTATGTTTGATAGTGTAATAAATATCAGATGTCGACAGCCTCCGTGGCGCGCGTAGCGGTAGCGAACGCGACCGCTGCGCAAGGAGGCGCGGGTTCGATCCCCGCGCAGTGCTAATATTTGTATGCATGAATATGAATATTTGTACTGGTCTGGTCGTGCCTCGGAAAGCACGTTAAGCCGTTGGTCCCGGTTGCCATACGAACATCTAATGGCAGTCGTTAAGGGTTGTTGGAGGCCTCAAAAGTCCAACAATTGGTCTAGCTGCAATGCTTCGATATCGCCTTCGGGTTGTGGAGGTCAGACGGCAGTCGCTTCACGGAAAATATCGAAGTTTAGCCAAAATCAGCAGTTAGACTGGTAAAGCGGACCCCAGACTCCAGAGCTGGAAAAGGCTTCGGATGCGACTGGGATTAACGCTGAGATGATGATGGTGATGAGTTTATTTTCAAGTAAAAAGACTTATACAGATAGATACATAAGAGGAAACATACAAGATGCGTAGACAAATGACGAACACTCGAAAGTACTTTTTAGAATCGATTTCCAGTAGGTAATAAATACTAACGTAAGATCATGGCTTTCATATAAGTAGATTTTACGAGGTGCTCAGGGTTTAAGGCGATATTAATTAATTACGAATGTAGTAATAACACATAATCAATCTTCAAGCTCAGTTCTCAATTAAGCTTTTACGACACAGAAATAATTTTTATTTCTTCAAGTCCTTATTCCTCATTTTTAAATATCAAAAACGAATGTAGTAATAACACATAATCAATCTTCAAGCTCAGTTCTCAATTAAGCTTTTACGACACAGAAATAATTTTTATTTCTTCAAGTCCTTATTCCTCATTTTTAAATATCAAAAACCCTCATTGAAGAATCTCAATTTCGACCGACAGAACCAAAACATTTCCAAGTATTACCAATATTATTGTAAAATACCAATCTTCAAAACAAAAAGTCATGAACTTTTTCTCCATACAGGTTTTCCGAATATTTCATTACGAGCTCCGTTTTCCAGCGACCAATTAGTTGGTGAACAAAAAAATGAAGTCTATTGCTCGGTAAACATTGTTGGTGTTTGTGTCGGCGTTAACGCGGCGAACCGTCGATCGTGTCCAAAGTTATTACACCACGCCTCGTTGAGATACCGCCGAACATGGTACCGTAAAAAATGTACGGTCATATCGTTAATATGGCGCACGATAATTTAATTGGACTTGTAAATTATTATTTACTAGCTTTCCGCCCGCGGCTTCGCCCGTACGGAATTCGGTATTATTGTTTTCCCTCGGGAATATAAAATTTTTACGGGATAAAAAGTACTACCTATTATTTCATCCAAACTTCTAACTTTACGTCTGCAAAATTTCAAAGTAATCGGTTCAGGAGTTACGGCGTAAAAGCGGAACAAACAAATTCACTTTCCGATTTATAATATTAGGAAGGATAAGTATTATTTTGGTGGTAGTTAGTATGTCTTCCATCACCTCAGTTCTCGAAACGGTAAAAAAGAACATCGTAAGCGTGAACGGCATGTTCTAGAACTCAAAATTTAAAGACATGTGACATCTACCAGCAGAGTGGGCCAATCCACGTGCTACTCTGGCCCAGTGAGAGGGTCAGAGTAGTGGATTGGCCCACTCTCTCTCACCGAGAGGAGGCCGTTGTCCCAGGATTGGAAATATCTAGTAATTTTAAAATATAACACTTTGAAGTGATCATCAGTCATAGTCATTACTGCAAAAATATTAAATTTCACAAGGAATTGTGTGCCCTGTGTTAATTTGTATTTTCCAGTCAAAAGTCAAAGCAATCTTTGAAGTTCGTCATTAATATATCTGCGTGACTGATCTAATATAATATTTTTTACACATAGAATGTGAATTTCTGATATCTCTGTGATCTTTTTAATAGATTAGGTCCGTCATAATCCGGCCCTAACTTCGTTGGCTTCGAAAATTTTGCTTCGGCGCAAAGTTATTTTTATTTTTAGTCAATTGACCGCCTTTAAGTAATTCTTTGAACTTTTCCGCTTTATTTACTTTTGCTCAATAGAAATGATCAAAGCAAACAGCAAAATTACAAAAAAGATTATTATTCAGCATCAAAGACAACTCTCCTATTTGATATTTGATCGCCTTCTGAATTTTTCAATACCACAGAAATTCATAATTACGAAATGCTATCCACTTAAAACATTATCTAACTGATTGTACTATCAAATTAATTTGAGAGTCAACAAGCAACATTTTAACGCCCACAGGAGGTGTGTGGATACCTCCTCAGCATCGGACGCGGAGGGCATGATTACTCCTTTGACATGCCGCCTCGGAGATGCAAAATAGAGTTCAAACTAGCCGCCGACCATGATTGTTATCGTTGTTTATCACTTTCCAACTACAACGAACTATTATAATGATTATCGACTCGTTTTTAGTAGGTGTGCTTTTTAATGGCGCTGTTAAGTATGTGTGGCAACCGGAGATAGTTATCCCAATGTGGGTAAATTGCTTAGTTTATTGTGAAACGTTAGTTTTATTGCTAATATTTAGGTAATAAAATACTTAGGTGTTCGCGAGACTTAAAGCTAATAAAAAAAATTAAACAGCACCCACGTTACATAAGAAATCCAATTGGACGTACAAAGTGGTACATGATAAACATATGACGTCATCAGGGACGGCGGAGCATTAGGGTCGTCAGCATCTTGGTGTGGTGGTAAGGGCTCCATTTCGTAGGCGTTTTGAATTAAAGCACGAAGTATAAATATACCCTCCAGTCTTGGCAATAACAATTTAAACAGGCAAACCGACAGTTTCGTCCCGGAGAAGGACCCTGGTTCGCGCCTCAAAGCGAAGTAACCGTTCAACAATCCCCACTTTCCAAAATGACTCTGTCGACGTGCCGCCATTACAAAATAATATCTCAGCGTTAGTCCAACTACTAAATTATTTAAATTAGCAACTTTTATTAAAATGATATCGGTATCCACGACATATATTATTTTCTGTAAGTATATTTCTGCAGTTTTACAAATCATTATATTTTTCTTTATGTAGACGATTCTGCGTTTCTATCTGACTCCTCTGAAGAGAAAGGCCGAAACAAACGCAAAGGTCTCAATCCAGACATAATCTTCGTCAGATCACAAGAAAGACCGGGCCACGCACTTTCCATTATCTCCTCATTTATTGCTTTCCATCAGGCGTGATTGAGGCAATAAATAAAATATAAAGATGTCGAGATGTTAAAATTCTTGAACTGGTCACAGTTCTCAAAACATATTATATGTCACCTAAGCACGTCATTACAATTATTAACCAACAAACCGCACAGAAATATCATAAAAATACAAACAGAAAACTACCACAGACACTAGTATTAAACATAGCAATACCAATCTAATTATGATACATGTCTATGGTCCTATAGATGGACACGATGCAATCTGACTGTCAGGCACTAGTCAGGCATTACATAAGTCTGGGACTTATATTACCCGTTATTCAGACGAGCATGTATGTACAGACGACAGCACATAAAGCTACTACAATCTGCCAGATTTCTTTATTCGATTTTCAACTTTATCACAGAATTATTAAGGCTCAAGGTTGAGTGGGAATATTTGACAGTTTCGAGTAGCTTGGCCTGCGTCCGTACAACACAAACCCATCCTGTAGTAGCTACAGATCAACATCAGTATAAAATTATCGTTAACACTAATATGAAACAATAATGAGCGTCGGTAATTTAATGGAATAAAAATAAAGGATGTGTTGTATCTGCAAGCTTTGAGTTTAATTTTTTTAGCCTTTAGGTAAGTATTTAATTGGGTCAGGGTTGCGGGTTGGTTAAACAAGAAACCGTGGCCCTGGCCGTCGCACAGGCAGGTGAAGAAACACGGGTGGGTTTTAGTCAGTAAAAGTCTGACACGCCCTTCCGCTCTGCCCAGAGCGGGAGAAGTCTTTTGATGATTTCCCACCCCAACAAAAAAAGGTAAGTATTTAATAACTGATAGTAAAATTATAATGTTTTTCTACGACCATTTGGCAATTTGCTTAATACATAACCTTAAGTCATATGTACTCATTCCTGCCAAGTCGTTTTACAATGACCATTTCCACACAATTTTTTTATGGCTATGGCACCAATAAATTAAAATATGATTATGCCAAAAAGCGCGAGTATTTGCGTCAGGACTAAACAACGCATATTATTAGGCTGTATGGATGAATTGACTTCGCGCGCTATGTTCGCGCCATTGTTAACTTTTATCTGCATTTATTTCAAAGTCGTAGAAAAAGTTTTGTATGCCACTGTCGCAAACAGCTATTGTAATACTCATGCTGATCCATTGTGCCACCCAGCTTCGCTTCGTGGCACAAACTATCACTCATATTACCATAGCTATCATTGCTTGACAGTGGCATAAATAACTATTCCACTACTGAGAGGGAATGGGCTGTAAACCACTACGTGGGTCCAGTGGGGGTTACAGACGTATCTTGGAATTTGTAGTTCTCCTACCAGTTTCCTATGATGTTTTCTTTTGGCGTTTTGAGAGTAGCAGTGATGAAACAATTTATACAAAGTATAACGCCTGTCTGCTTGTTTGCCCGTGTGGTACCGGGGAAAGAATAGTACCAACCCATATCCTCCCATGGGTATCGTAAGAGGCGACTAAGGGAACTCTCACCAGGGAAGCGGGCAATAGCGCTTCTCCTGCGGAATAACATATTACTGCGATCCCCAACCCGCCTGCTAAGCGTGGGGATTATGGCAATACCCACTTACCCTTCCACGCACAATGGTCCACTGGAGGTACTAAGTGCGGAAACCAAACCAGTAACATAACATAACATAAGGTAACCCCCCAAAGGAATGAAAGCCTTGGGGGAGGCCTTTGTCCAGCAGTGAACATCTATAAGCTGAGAAGGAGAAGAAAATAGCGCCTGTCTGGATTCGAATCCATGACCAATAATTACTGTAATGAAATGAAATAAAATAAAGAATGTATTGTAACTGCAAAGTGTGAATGCATCGAGCTTCATTCGTTTTAGCCTAAGGTAATTTTGGCAAAGACCTGCCCTTTTCCTTCTGCTGACCAACGAACGAGGCTCTGGTGCAACCATTGAATTGTTGCGTAGCAATGAAATCCTAAATCTATGGGTGCAACGTCCACCAACCCGCACTGGATTAGTGTGGTGGACTTAATACTCGAAATCCCTCTCTATAAACTTCCAAAATTTGATAGATTGGTAAATAAATTAATGATAATTATAGAACAGCTTAAGACTGTGAAGTGGTCTAACTGCAATGCTTCGATGTCGCCTTCGGGTTGTGGAGGTCAGACGGCAGTCGCTTCACGGAAAATGTCGAAGTTTAGCCATATCAGCAGTTAGACTGGCAAAGCGGACCCCAGACTCCAAAGCTAATAAGGCTTCGGATGCGACTGGGATTAACGCTGGGATGATGATGATAGAACAGCTTAAGACTAAATACTTTTATGGTTTACTGTATTCCGAAGTGGGTGATGTTGGGTTGTGGGCGATGGTGTGGTTTCGAATTTAAAGATGTAGGAAACAGATTAAATAAAACTTCAAATTTCATGGCAAAAGATATGAAATCCGAGTTCTTTTTAAACGATTTAATGACTAGAATAATGAGAAACTTTAAGAAGAAAAAATCTCGCAAATATGTACTCATTATTAGTTTTATGTACAGTCGCCAGCATATCAACCTACCTGCTATAATCTCTCAAATTTCTTATTAGATTTTCAACTTTATCACTAAAATATTAAGGTACAAGGTTGATTAGGAATATCAGAGTCTCTGGTAGCTTCACTTACAACAAAACAAATTCTATGTAAGAAGAAAATCTAGATGATGCGACGACCCCAAATAACCTGGTATAAAGAAAAGAGAAGACGCAGCACCCTAATTGCGTAACACAACTATCTATTGGAATCTTTTTAAAGCATATTGCTAATCCATTGTTCCATATGTTCGCAAAAAGTGTCTGGTCATCAATGTCAATAACGCAATGAATGTTGTTGAACTGTCAAAATGAAACCTATTTGTAGTGTTGGACAAATTTTGGTTAATCAAGCACCGCAAGGTTCACATCAAAACTTGGTTAATTAGGCTTTTATCTATTGGTCCGTGGTGAAACTCCTCGTGGACTTACTCCATCGTGAGGGTGACAGGAATGTCTCATACTGGAAAGGACTCATACCGACTAAAACCACAGTTTCACCTCTACATATGGCCGGGGGTACGGGATTCGCATAAGCATTTATTACGCCCTGGCTAATTAGCCTAGTTCCATATCGTCTTGTCTCTTTTTCACTCCACATAATTACGACATACCGTCCTACTCCCCCATGTCATCAACATGGTGCCGTTTTTAAAATTGAATGTTGGGTGGGCTATCTGTCCACTTATTTTGACCACTTTAAATATCATTGTGTATGACAAGAAAAGTTCAAACAAACTTGATGTATCAGTAATAGGGTTACACCTGCAGTACTGCTGAGAGATTAGTTGAGCAAATGCTGAGCAAATAAACAAAATTAAAATGCCTTCATGACTGACATTTCACCGGCATCATTAAAACTGAGACAGTTGCCAGCAGGGGGGTTGCTATCAAGTGTTAAAACTATCATGGTTTCAATGTCGGACAAAGATGGAGCTATATGCGCTATCCCTTTTTCACAACGGTTTAACGATGACGTCATAGTAGGGCCCAAGTAGTGTACGTATGCACTACATAGTTTCAACGTACTACCGTACTAATAATAGGGCTATTTTGAAAAGTTAACTTCGGACTCCACAAACTCAAGTAATCTTATTTATTTTATTACTAGCTTTCCGCCCACGGCTTCGCCCGCGTGGAGTTCGGTTATATCGCGCTTTTTAGATTTCCCTCGGGAACATCAAATTTTTCCGGGATAAAAGTAGCCTATGTTCTTTCTCAGGGTCTAAAGATTGTCTGTGCCAAATTTCATCAAAATCGGTTGAGAGGTATAAGCGGGAAAGCGTAACAGACAGACAGACAGACAGACAGAGTTACTTTCGCATTTATAATATTAGTATGGATTTATGTACACACAATATAATATATAAAGATACGACAGAATTAAGATCTGAGTACAAAGGAATCTTAGAAAGGAGTCTTGCCGCCAAGCGATTCGTCGTGTTTCGGCATGATGTCTGGTGAAGCCGTACGGAGGAGGGGTCTAAGCAGTTCTGTTGCGATGTGTGCCGGGTACGATGCGTCAAATGTTGTTGTGTCGGGAGTTTGTTCGTGGAGGGTCTCCACATCAATCTCCCTCTAGCGCAGCATCGTTGGTCGTGTTGTTGGGTTTAACGTTGCACCACCTCGCTCAACTGCCGTCTCCCTTCCTATTCACTAAGTTTTTTTTAAGTGAATGAGATTAATAAACTAGCGCGCTTTACCATCAACAATTGCATCACTGCTTACCATCAGGCGGGATTGCAGTCAAGCGCTAGTATATAATTATTAAAAAAAAAATATATTTATGTAGGTACACACAATAAAATACATAGCGATACGACAAAATTAAGATCTGAGTACAAAGGTGCTGCTTATTTCTTAAGAAATTTCTTCCAGCAGACCTGCGAAAGGAGAAGTAAAACAGAAATGTAGACAATAGTGTGTGTGATCATCGATGTAATTTCGTTTATTTCTAGGAGGCGTCTGCAACTAATAGTCGTATTTAAAAAAATATTTTTGCATTTGATTGACCAGCCCCCTAATCGGCGAACACATTTTTGTCAAATGATTGCGACTAGTTGGGATCGTTAGGACCGAACGGACCAATG
The DNA here is from genome assembly GCA_017933935.1 of Sesamia nonagrioides. Taxonomy (NCBI): domain Eukaryota; kingdom Metazoa; phylum Arthropoda; class Insecta; order Lepidoptera; family Noctuidae; genus Sesamia; species Sesamia nonagrioides. Next base: position 198,096 of record JADWQK010002460.1, on the reverse strand, counting down.
GGCGGGCCGAACGATCCCAATTGATCCCAACTAGTCGGCTAATTCCTAAGAACTGTTCTTAGGAATTAGCCCGAAAAGACATTACACACAATATTTAAAACGGACAAAGTTGTAGGTAGAAGCTAGTTATGAAGAGTTCTAAGCATTTGGATGCAAAATGGAGAACTTTTGATTCGATATCCAATAGAGATTGCATTTAAGGTTGTTGTGATATTTCTAGATTATAATCATGATAATATATTAGTTAAGTACTCCGCTGTGTACGCTGTATTAACGAATCATTGAAGTCGTCTTTTAATTCCTTTTTACAGTTGATAGAGATCATAAAGTAAGGAAACAAAATAAAAAAAAAAAAACTTCAAATTTCATGGCAAAAAGTATAAGCTACAGCAGCATATACAGCAGCAGTTTATGGGCTTAATAAACTAGCGTGCTTTACCATCAACGATTGCATCACCGCTTACCATCAAGCGGGATTGCAGTCAAGCGCTAGTTTATAATTATTTAAAAAAAAACGAGTTCTTTTTAAACGAATTAATGACTAGAAAAATGAGAAACTTTAAGAAGAAAAAATCTCGCAAAGACTCATTATTAGTTTTATGTACAGACGCCAGCATATCAACCTACCTACTATACTCTCTCAAACTTCTTATTAGATTTTCAACTTTATCGCTAATATATTAAGATACAAGATTAATTAGGAATATTAGTCTCTGGTAGCTTCACTTACTGGCAATTGCACGCAAGTTTCTACACAAAACTATAAATTCTAGCACCTTCTAATCCTATTGCTTGACGGAGGCACACTGAAGCGTTTAAAATTAATAAATCTGCCTCGTAAAGTTGTATCTCCATTCGTCATGCGCATCACTCTTCAGTTTTACACACCATTGTAATAAGGGCGTTATCACACTAGCGATTTGCCAGCGTGTTTCTACGAGGCGATTAGTGAATGACAAGTCGTGGTGGCCTAGTCAGCCTCTCAAGTATGAGTGCGCGGGTTCGATTCCAGGTCAGGTAAGTACCAATGAAACTTTTCTAAAGTTATATGTACTTTCTAAGTATATCTTGGACACCAATGACTGAAGCTGAAGGAAAACATCTTGAAGAAACCTGGATTTTAAGTCTGAAATCGCTAACCCGCATTGAGCAAGCATGATGTCTGCTGAAGCCGTACGGAGGACGGGTATGAGCAGTTGTGTTGCGATGTGTGGCGGTTAGGATGCGCCAAATGTTGTTGTGTCGGGAATTTGGTCGTGGAGAGTCTCCAGATCAATCTCCCTCTAGCGCAGCATCGTTTGGTCGTATTGGTCGTGGGTTTAACATTGTATCACCTCAACTGCCGTCAATCCTTCCTATTCCTAAGTTTTTTAAGTGAATAGGCTTAATAAACTAGTGCACTTTACCATCAACAATGGCATCACTGCTCACCATCAGGCTGGATTGCAGTCAAGCACTACTTTATAATTATTAAAAAAAAAAAGATTATACTCAATCCTTCTCTGTATGAGAGGGGACCTGTGCCCAGCAGTGGGACGATAAAAAGGTTGATGATGATTAGTGAATGTACTGAGCGATCTAGGGACGACTATGTAACGTGTTCTCTGCGTTTTCACCTCACATAAATTATTTTTATGTGAGGAGATGTATATTTTACATAATATATATTTCGCTTACGTGGCGTGCACGCTCCCATCGATACCTTATGAAAGGAGCATCTAGAAATCATCATCATCTTTTTATCGTCCCACTGGTGGGCACAGGCCTCTTCTCATAAAGAGAAGGATTGAGCGTAATCATCACGCTTGTTCAATGCGGGTAGGCCATTTCAGAATGAAAGTCCAGGTTTCCTCAAGATGTTTTCCTTCACCTTGTAAAAATAATAAATCAGTAATAATCTCTTGTAAATTGTTTGACAGCCTCCGTGGCGTAGCGGTAGCGGACGCGGCCGCTGCGCAAGGTGGCGCGGGTTCGATCCCCGCACAGTGGAAGTTTTGTATGCATGAATATGAATATTTGCACTGGTCTGGTCGTGCCTCGGAAAGCACGTTAAGCCGTTGGTCCCGTTTGCCATACGAACATCTAGTGGCAGTCGTTACGGGTTGTTGGAGCCCTCAAAAATCCAACAATTGGTCTAACTGCAATGTTCCGATGTCGCCTTCGGGTTGTGGAGATCAGGCGGCAGTCGCTTCACGGAAAATGTCGAAGTTTAGCCATATCAGCAGTTGGACTGGTAAAGCGGACCCCAGACTCCAAAGCTGAAAAAGGCTTCGGATGCGACTGGGATTAACGCTGAGATGATGATGAATCTATTGTAAATTGTGACATTCAAAAGTGAAATCATTTCAAATAGGCACATAGTCTATTTGAAATTATATTGGCTTTGAATAGAATAGAATAAACATTACTATATTGTCTATCTGATTTACAAGGTGGAGGAAAATATCTTGAGGAAATCTAGACTTTAAGTCTGAAATCGCCAACTCGCATTGAGCAAGCGTGGTGATTATGCTCAATCCTTCTCTGTATGAGAGGAGACCTGCCCAGCAGTGGGACGATAAAAGGTTGATGATGATGATATTGTATGCCGTTTTCATTAAAGATTATAAATATGACGATAGCGAGCATGTTAACCAATCATCTCACTGGAAACACGTCCACAAATCGCAATTGTGATAATGCCCTTAGAAGCTCACAATAAGGAAATCACTTGGTCTGCACTATGCAGGTGTAAGGCAGCCTCGAGCTAATTATAATAATAATGGATAATTCACGCTTTTCCTCTTGATGGGTAGGGAAAATTTGAAATGTAAAACCTTATTTAAATCCTTTATTCTACAGGACGAGAGAAGGTCTGCGTGTTCTAGCTGTAGGAACATTGTAGGCTGACTATGTTACCTTTATTTTAGAGGAGTAGACACTAAGCATGGAATCCGTACCGTCGGGCGTCGGTTGTAGAACAGCACCCTAATTACCGTAACACCCTAATACTATCAATTGGAATCATTTTGAAGCACATTGCTTCATATGTTCGAACAAATTGTTTGCTCAACTACATAAACAACGCAATGAATGTAGTCGAACTGTCAAAATGAAACCCTTTGCTACTTAAAATTTGTTACGCAATTACGCTGCAGTTACAGGCCCAACCTGCTCTTTACGGACATAGTTTGAGGTCCGATCTACGAATGAATGACAAAAGAGGGTTGTTCTTACTTCGTTTGCATCGAGAGTAGGTTTCATTCTGACCAAAGTTTCGAATTAGTTTCAGACAAAAAACAAATATGTATCCTAATCCAAATAAATTAAGTTAGTTAATTAAATTTAGTGTTTGAACAAAATTGTCCTGGATATCACTTAATTTCGATTAACATCTTATAAGATACTACAATTTTAAAATAACTTCACAACAAAATCCACCCGTGCGCAAGATACTGCATTTGAAGTAAGACAATGAAAATTTAAAATGTATGCTGTATATTATTATCTAGAAGTGTAATAATGTATCTATAGAAATCGTTTCTTTTGGGGTTAAACTAAAATGTCCAAATAACTAACACCACGCGAACGTAGTTGCGGGTGGGCGCTAGTGCGTAATAAATTAACACCAATGTAATTGATTAGACGAGGTACTAGATAACAAGATTTAGCATGCAACATGCTACCTGTTCCATACTGTGCACCTACCAAAGCATTGTTGCCTCCTCTAAAGGGTGTATCTGACATCGACGCACAAACGATTACCATCAATCTAGTACATGATTCTGAACCCCAGTAGTGGAATTTTTCGTCGCCTTTTTCCTGATTAAAAAAAATGTTTTTTTTTTCACTTTAGACCGCTCATATCTGCTATATGTACTTTTATAACCCATTATGATTATAAAGTAAAAACTAATTAATTCGCTTAAAAATTACCCAAAAAGCGCAATGTTAACAAAACTCGAAAAACTGTCTTATCAGCTGATATACTAGAGTTCACTTCAGGGGTTAACGTCATACCTACAAACACGCACGGCGGCACGCTTGCAACGTTCAAAGGCCGAGCCGACACTTTCTTTAAACATTGTGATTTCTGTAACTGCTCATTAAGGACATAAATGACTATCATAATTTTATTAGTGGCATGTGGTCTAGCCTTTTCGCAAAGTTTGCGTTACGATGTCAGATACACCCAAACGCACGAATCTTGAATTAACTTTACTATTTCAAAAACCGAAAACGGTAAACGATTTGCATTTTAAAATATTAAATCCCTAAAAGGCTAATCTACTCGTGTGAATAAAACGTGTCGGTATTTAAGTGTAAAATTAAGAAACGAGATAAAAATCATTCCATTCGGGCATGTGTATTATAAATCGGTGGTGAAGCGGGGGGGAGCTTACGGTCGGCTCGTTATAATAAAGTTTATGGCCCGTTTGCACCGCTTGTTTTACATACAATCGAATCTTTTCTTATCCATGGGATGTAAATAAACTGGTTATCTCGTCCTTTGTTAGGAGATGCGTGATGCTGCGTCTGCGCTGCTATCAAGGATACGTGGGATATTACATACTTACGTGATCGAGAGATTTGAAATTTAAATTTTAAGTACTAGCCACTTAAGCTGCTCAAATATATTTTTTTTTATCTTTTAATAATTATAAACTAGTCATCATCCTCATCATCAACCTTTTCATCTTCCCACTGCTGGGAACAGATCTCAAAATCTTTCATCAAAATCGGTTCAGAGGTTTAAGCGGGTAAGCGTAACAGACAGACAAGAGTTACTTTCGCATTTATAATATTAGTATGGGTTACAGCGGCCGCCGTTTCACCCGCATAGGTGTCGATCCCATGGGAAAATCCTAAAAAAGTATCCTTTGTGTTACACTGATGTATAATTATGTAGCCGATGCTGATGCATATGTAGTGCTGATGTATGTGTTAGCTGATGCGATGACCTGCCCCCTAATCGGCGAACACATTTTTGTCAAATGATTGCTACTAGTTGGGATCGTTTGGACCGAACGGACCAATGGGCGGTCCAAACGATCCTAACAGATGCCAACTAGTCGCAATCATTTGACAAAAATGTGTTCACCGATTAGGGGGCCGGTGAAGGTCCCGGGAAGCCGATGGATGCGGGCAGCACAAGACCGGTCAGCGTGGAAGGCCTTGGGGGAGGCCTTTGTCCAGCAGTGGACATCTATAGGCTGAAGAAGAAGAAGAAGATATGTAGCCTTTAGTGCAAAGTTTCATTAACATCCATTCAGGGCCCTAGTTTATAAGTTTGTCATTCCAAGACGATCCCAATGTCACTTCGTTGTCATTGTGCTTAAAAGTTCGTAATCTGCTAAATTCATAATAATCGATCAGTCAGAGAGTGGAGTAGAGTGTCAGTAAATGACCACCTGAAAGTCATAATTATGTACTGTTTGTTATTATGTATTATGTTGTGTTATGTGTTCGTCTACTAACAAAAGTTAGTAGACGAAACTTGTCAAAGTCGATCACTGATCGACAATTCTGACACTACAATAGTATAGCAGACTAAGGCGCCTGTAGGTTATGTTTGACAGTGTAATAAATATCAGATGTCGACAGCCCCCGTGGCGTAGCGGTAGCGGACGCGGCCGCTGCGCAAAGTGGCGCGCGTTCGATCCCCGCACAGTGCAAGTATTTGTATGCATGAATATGAATATTTGCACTGGTCTGGTCGTGCCTCGGAAAGCACGTTAAGCCGTTCGTCCCGGTTGCCATACGAACATCTAGTGGCAGTCGTTATGGGTTGTTGGAGCCCTAAAAAGTCCAACAATTGGTCTAACTGCAATGCTTCGATGTCGCCTTCGGGTTGTGGAGGTCAGACGGCAGTCGCTTCACGGAAAATGTCGAAGTTTAGCCATATCAGCAGTTGGATTGGTAAAAGCGGACCCCAGACTCCAAAGCTGAAAAGGCTTCGGATGCGACTGGGATTAACGCTGGGATGATGATGATGAGTGTAATAAATATCAGAAATGTAAAAAACATCCATCCATCCATGTTTACAAAATGTCATGTTTATACGAATAATGATTGTGGGATTCGGATGATCGGCTGTCGCTGAAAACCAGCGCTGAGCTGTTTTTTACATAGGGTTGCAGTGCAGCATAATGCAAAGAGACAGCCGTTTTGCGTGGATGGGACGCATGTTCCCTCCATTTCTTATTATTAGTGTTTTTGTAATTTTTTGCGTCTTGTTTATTGCAAATAAACGTTTTCGTTTTCTTTTTAAACGTTTCTCACACTAGGAATTTTTCATGTATCGTGGGTGCGTTTACAAACATATAAACTCACATACACAAACATCCAGACCCGGAACAACTACTTGTAGGTCATACAAATATTTGTTCCGTGCGGGAATCGAACCCGCGACACGCAGTGCCGCAGTCTATAGCTTAACCACTGCGCTAACAATGCAGTCACACTCTCTCTCTCTCGCTCTTTTCTTTCATAGTCTAGACTAAACTTCAGAGCTTACAAGACCTTATGACAGTTACGGCTAGGGCGAGGACTAGAGATATAAGCTGTCTCAAGACACATTTCGAAGGAGATTCACAAAATAAAAAAAAAAACCTACTAAAGTACGTCCTATACTATAATCGTAATTCTTACTACAGTAATAATATAATTTGTAGAGCTTTGATTCCTATCTCTTCCTTCCATAAGGGATAGCTTTATGGTGTGAAAGAGACGGCGGCAGTAAAAGGATAGATTGGGTGGACGCAGGTATCTCCAACTCCAAGTAGATGTGCATCTGTTTAGCGGAGCCACTTGGATCAGAGGAGGGGATGGAGTGGCTTAGAATTTTATTTTTATTTTTTATTTAAAAAAGAACTGAAAGTGTCTTTCAATGCTTTAGGGAAAATCTAAAGAGTTGGATCCTCATCAGTAATTACCTGGCAGTTGGCACGTGTAAGTGTTTTCCCTTTGGGTGTTCTCCCTTTTACCCACTACACTGCCATATTTCAAGACATAATAAATCTCTGTTTAAAAAAGTATGCTGAATAAACAGATAAAAATAGAGCATTTGTTAGGGCGCCTAATGCTGATGAGTGATTGATATATTTATACAAACTCCATTCCATAGCCAAACAATACTCTACTATACAAATATTTCACACCAGCAACTGATAGATCGAATCAAAATATAATACAAACATAGATATGGCACGCACGCACACGTAAATACAGCGGGTATTTTTATTTTATCATAAACATGTCCAAACATTACCCTGTCCGGCTCCAAAACACGGCCGGCTTTTTGGACGCCCGTTTAAATTACGGCCGACGGGATTTCTCCTTACGATCAATAAATCAATAAATATATACGGCTAAGCCTGTCCGTCTGGCGGACATTAATGGAAATCTGTGTTTGTTTAGGATGCTATCCTCGGCTGAAACGTTTGTTATTAAACGGAAGCTTCATCGCCCAACTTCCTGCAAGCTGCTTTGCTCTTTTAGAAATTATGATTTACGTGTAACGACAATTTGTTTAATAGCTTCCTAGCTTCGTTGCGTTAGGCGGTTTTGTAGAAACATTGCTTTGCAACGGCTGTGTAACTTGCTACTCGTGGGCGGTACCGTGTGCTTTTATAGCTTCTAAATTCGAATAATATGTTTGAGAAAGTTCGTTCATGAAATTGCGTTCTTGTTTGAAGTTTGAAGTCTTCTATAACGCGTCATCATCATCATCATCTCAGCGTTAATCCCAGTCGCATCCGAAACTTTTTCAGCTTTAGAGTCTGGGGTCCGCTTTACCAGTCTAACTGCTGATATGGCTAAACTTCGACATTTTCCGTGAAGCGACTGCCGTCTGACCTCCACAACCCGAAGGCGACATCGAAACATTGCAGTTAGACCAATTGTTGGACTTTTTAGGGCTCCAACAACCCGTAACGACTGTCATTAGATGTTCGTATGGCAACCGTTAACCGGGACCAACAGCTTAACGTGCTTTCCGAGGCACGATTAGACCAGTGCAAATATTCATGCATACAAATACTTCCACTGTGCAGGGATCGAACCCGCGCCTCCTTGCGCAGCGGCCGCGTCCGCTACCGCTACGCCACGGAGGCTGTCAGTCTTCTATAACGCGTATGATGGTACAACTACCAGTTAATGTAGTCCTTCAGGCCGAATTTTGGTCATCTCATCGGAGACTGGGTAATGGTTTCTGCGCTGGCCCAGGTGAACTCACTCTTCTTTTACCTTCAAAGTCCAATGGGGCGGTAATTTGATATAATCGTGGTGACCAGTTAGCCCCAAACCTATTGTTTCAATTCGACATTGCAAATCGCCGCCACATCCTAAACCTGTCTTACCAAATTCGAAGAGTAAGTAGTTTTTCAGCAGACTTTTTACACTAAACTGTCCCCGGCACACACAACTACCGTTCAAAAACAGCCGGCTCCAATAAATTACGGGTTTTTTTCGCCGCCAGTACGACCGTACGGTCGGCAAAAAAGTCTACCTGCTCCCCGAAACGCACACAATGGTTCACTCGACCATTTATTTGGGCGAGCGTCGTAACATTTCACGTTGTCTTATTTGAAAAAAAAAAAAAAACGAAACAGACCAGCACACAAAGAAATCTTTGCATTTTCTGAGAATAAACTTAACCTTGTAAGTTAGATATATAAATCAGTTACCGAGACGTCGGAGGCAGTAGAAATAAAAGGACACATTCGTTTTATCGACTTTGTCTAATCGTTCAGCTAATAAAAACTAGTAACTTAATGTTTAATGATTTCGAAAAAGAAACTTAAACTATATACTACTAATTATCAGTGCAGCGTTATGGCATTACTTTTTGTTGTGTTCATGGTGTCAAAATGAACCGTGAAAGCTTTTAAGATGTTCAATACAATGCGGGCGCAAGCTCGTTCAGAGCGGGCGCTAAATGACTCAAACACATCCGTTGAGGCCGCCACCAGCTTTGAAGCTGAAACACTAGCATATGTGGTAAAACAAATCCATAAAGAATTAATAAAGTCAATTGAGGTAGAGACAATTTTTTTTTAGTGTACTTTTCCTTGCTTATATTATAAATGGGAAAGTGAGTTTGTTTGTTCAGCTTTCACGCTGTAACTACTGAACCGATTGCTTTGAAATTTTGCACACGTAAAGTTAGAAGTCCGGATTAAATAATCGGGTACTTTTTACCCCGGAAAAATTGATATTCCCGAGGGAAATCAACAAAGCGCCATATAACCGAACTCAACGCGGGCGGAAAGCTAGTTAACAATAAATAAGAAGATGCCACATATCCATGCGTCAAATAAATTATTATCTGTAGCCAGATAACATTGTTTTCGAACGGTGTTGGCATTACACGGTCATCGGTTTCCGCTGACCACGTAGAATGCAGTGTTATGTTCACACTAAGAGCAATGTGAGTCAGCGACCACCAGTAAGCAATCTCGGGAGAAGTCACTGATGGCACACATTCGACACTAACAGCATGGTTGTATACTAAGATGTGGTACTACAACATTATGCAATAAACTTAGGTGAAATTGAAGTCTGACTATAAAGTACGGTAGAGTCTCAATTGCAATCCGAACCAATCTATACAAAATACCATTCAATGAAACGCATCCGTCTAATTTACTGTCCTATTTTATGTACAGACGCCACACATCAACCTACTATAAACTGTTAAATTTCTTCATTAGATTTTGAACTTTATATGTAAAGAATTAAAGCTCTAAGTTGATGGGTTGCGGGTTGGTTAAACAAGAAACCGTGGTCCTGGCCGTCGGACAGGCAAGTGAAGAAACACGGGTGGGTTTGGTCAGTAAAAGCCTGACACGCCCTTCCGCTCCGCCCAGAGCGGAAGAAATCATTTGATGATTTCCTATCCAAACAAAAAAAAAGTTGATTGTAAAAATATTGACAGTTTCGGTTAGGTTGATCTGCTGGAGTCGCATGTCTTCTTCCATGTCTACTTATCTATTAGCCGCTATCTTAATAGTCAACCCCTTTTAAGGAGTAATAATATCATCTTACAAGCAGTCCATCCATAGTTTCTTTAGGCTTCCTCTTTATACAAAATTATCCCCACGAAATTATGCTTTACTTGCCTTGAAATAACGTTTGCGATGCTAAAATCGCGCAACTTATACATATGTATAACTAATGATAGAGGGCTGATTGATCAGCAATCTTAGCAAGTATGGTAAAATCAATTGCCACTTCACTTTAAAATGAATCTTAATAAAACTCCATAAACCAGTACGTATACCAGCAGGACAGCTATCGATAATAACCTTATTACCATAACCGACTATATGCATTAACAATAATTTTAAAATTCCACCAGACTACCCAGTTTCCCCGAGGCGGGTAGAAAGATAATCGGCGATAATTACACGGCTATCCATCATCGAAAACCAACAAAAGAGGTGGGTTACAGAAATGATCGACCACCCACTGCATTGCTGACCTTTGAGAAACAACCTTCTAACTGTCAGAGGAACACAGGAGCGATCGGAATAGACCGAAACATGATCCGATCTCTTTCAAAATTCAAAGATGAAACGCTCTTAGAATGATAAATGCTTATCGTTTGCAATTAAACTACCTGTAAAATGTCAAAAACATCAAATATATCACTGAAATGAACGCCACCGTTGAATGAATGAACACTACTCTAAATTGTGCCAGATTGTCTACAAAAAAAAAGTCTTAAAGCTTTCATTAAATTCTGAAATAGCTGCTGTAAAAATACTTCCAGACACCCACAAAATTCGAAGTAAAAATAGAAAGTGGCAGTCATTCATGATCGTAACGTAGTGACGGGGAACAATGGGCGGCGATATGATCGTGGCAGGCGGACCAGGGACCAGTTCTTATATCTAAGCCGTGAATCGCGGCTAACAAGCCCGCTTGGTGCACCAACCGAGATAACACAATGTTTCTTGTAAAATAACTTTGCTTTAGGAGACGCAAGCAGCATTTCTTATGACTTTAAGATAAAATATTTCTACAATAATTTTCTTGATCCCCTGAGAGACTTTGTGAGATAGGCATAAAATTAAGAAGCTGTATTGCTGGATTAACGTGTATACTTGTATATGGTTCCCAAGAAGCTTATCTCTAGAAAAAACATAGATTGCAATGCAGGCATGCCAAGCCTTCTATGAGGCGGTGTATCAACATTGTTTTAATGTTTCAACAGTCTAGTTTATTAACGCTATCATCTACCTCATACAATAAACATGAGATTATCGATGCATGAGGCAATAGCCTTGATAATTGGAGTAACATAAATTATGGTTCAAAGAAATTGGTCTACGTTACAAATCTTGTTACTTTTTTTACAACCCACATAGCTCCTCTCACAATTCTCTGTATACTATTTGTACCCAACAAAGCGTGTTCCAATAATGAGGATCGCTCGATACGATCTCGGCTGCGCTGCGCCCGCGCCGATCAGTGAGCCAGATATGCAGAATCCTCGCTCCTCGGCTCCTTTGTAATACGGCCAGGGTAAACACCGCTTTGTGGCTCCGGCGACCCATCTCACCGCACGTGCATTGTTTTCTAGCTCAAAATCAAATCACCAAAAAAAATTGACATGACGAGTCCCTCCCCTATTACATATTAAACGATCAAAGAACCCATAGTAGAATTTATAGCCAACCTATAAAAAGACGAGTTACTTCTCAAAAATGCGTTTTTACAACAGTGATTCTCGAAATGATTTTATTGCCTGCCATAACCAACTCTACTTATTAGCATATAACCATGTTGTATATTCATTTTTTTAACTACATGATGAAAATTACAGCAAATTGTTACGTTAAAAACAAAAACGACTATCAAATCCATCTCGTCATTCCATAACGCGGGTCTGCTGGGTTGGTAGGTTGTTAAAAATGAAAATTATTCTGCAGCGCAAACTACGGTGATTACATATCAGGCGGGCCGAAGCCCGAGGGAAGCGCGTCTCTCTCGCTTATTGCCAGATGATTGAAGACCCCGCCGCCTACGATGCACTCCTTTCTGGCACGAGAAAGAGACGGCACCTACTCCTGCCGTGAGAGGAAACAGGATGGCGACAGCTCAGCATCTGATTAGCATCCCAATTACGGTGCGGGCGCGCAGTGGGATCGAATCTTCCTTCATAGTGTTGCACCACAAATCAACAGGATTTTATATCGATATTTTGTGTATTAGTTTAGTTAATACCAAAAAAAAAGTACATTGAAGTACGGAGTTGGTGTTTAATAAACATAAACAACTTTGAGGTTCGTTGAAAATAGTGGTGCAGCAGCGACACTACAAAAATATGGCCTGTAATAATATTTACAATACGTTGTAGCTTAGCCGCGCTGTCGGTTGTCAATGTTATCTCTAACAACAATCACAGCTGGGTTATTGATCGATAATAAAATGTAATACCGAGTGGCAGCCCTATTAACGAGAATGGCGGCGCGAGGCGGGGCGCTCTCGTGTCGAGATTACATCGACGCAGCACGGAAATTTTAAATAAACAAGGAATTATGAACCGACCCCAGATTATACACCTTCGTAATGACCAGCACCGGACGGTAACTAGAGGAAAGTACAAGACCAACAATTATTTACAAGCAAGTACATACCTAAAGCGGGTGAATTTTATGCTTTTACAATATTGCGGAAACTCAAACCACTTATTGAAAAGTATCGAATGTTGTAGGTATCGTGACTTTCCATTCCGCAACAGTCATTGCCTATTATGGGATCCCATTACATAATTAGAGATTGCAAATTACAACAACACAATGCTCTGAAAGCGCACTGCCGGAGAAAATCTAATATCACCACCTGCGTTATGAATTATGAAACAACAACAGTTGTAATGTTTTGTGCCATATCCTTGGTGTTTCATATAAATTAAAATAAAATTACTGTTATTTTGAAAACAGAAAACCTGAATTCTTTACACAAAAGCTTTCATGTTTGAGTTAAGTTAGTTTTCTTTAATGGCATTTGTTTAATCTATAGGCACGGGAGGAAAACCTTTGATACATTGGTTAGATAGCTATACTAGACTATAAGGAGCTAAGGTGCAAATTAGTTTTCAAACTAAAATTCAAATTTGAAATCTACCTGAAGGAGAAAATCTAAAGATTATAGCCAGGAACAGACTTAAAACACTGAGTGGATTTAAACAAATGATAACGGAACGCGTCCGTAGCGTAAGCTCACGGCTCAAGCGCATGAATATAAAACCAATTTGACGTTTCTCATTACACCGCGACCACAATATGCGCCGGAGTCGCTCGACTAACTAGTTCCGCGCTGAGCGATCTGTTATTATGTTAATAGGGCTAGTTTAGAGGCAAGAGGCTCAGTTATACTCAGCATCAAGTCTTCACCTCACGTACGCTGCAAACAATTAAACCGGCCTCTTTCATGTGTCAATAAAACGCGATAACTGCTTGTAATTGATGCTATAACTTGCACTGTGACTGGTTACGCACATTGTTAATGAACGGTGAACAATCATCGACTTGCCCGATAGTTATTAGCGGCCTAGGGCGCTTTGTGATACTAGGTCATCGAGGTACTTAGGGTCCTGCGGCTATTAACACACATGGTGCGTTTCTATGTACATTGAAAGCCAACGACTTTTGAATGAAGAAAACTAGCCAATAGTCACACACAAATTTCCTCTGATAAAAATACCTACTAGCTTTTCGCCCGCGGCTTCACCCGCGTGGAAGTCGAAAAGTACCCTATTATTTAATCCGGACTTCTAAATTTACGTGTGCAAAATTTCAAAGCAATCGGTTCAGTAGATACGGCGTGAAAACGGTACAAACAAACTCACTTTCCGATTTATAATATTAGTAAGGATCTAGAGTTGGAATTTGCCTTTTGTTGGGATGGGAAATTATCAAATGACTTCTCCCGCTCTGGGGGCAGAGCGGAAGGGCGTGTGGGTTTTAACCCACCAGTGTTTCTTCACTTGCCTGTGCGACGCAAATTTGCCTTACATATGACATTGTAGCCACTACAAATAAGACTGTAATAAAACTATGATACTTAACTAATAACACCACTGTGATGGATACGCGGATTATATTACCGTGATGATTGATTGCATGAAATCCTCGATAATGAACGACGTTATTTACAACATCCAATATCTCATGATCTTATCTACGATATAATAATCTACGCAATTAAAACACTGAAATGGAAGTAGCCTGACATTATACATACCTATATCAATATTTTCTGACAAAAAATGTGTCCTGGATTTACATTCAACATATTCAAAGAACACCGACGTCGTATAAATCACCAGGAAATTATCATAACGAGTCAGTTTTCTAACGAAATCGTGGCTTTCTAAGAAATTAATAATGTCCGCTATAAACTGAGATTTACAACTGTTATGGGTGTGTCCTTAAATATTAGATGCGTGTGTGGACAGCGGTGGCGTGACGAAATTGGACTCGATGATACACTAATGCCTTTCGATCTGTCTAGGTGATGATTGGTCTAATGGTTGTCGACGATATGTAGATGCATTAGGTTGAGCTTTGGCGCAGGTGACGATTGTATCTAATACTTCAACAAATGTAGATAGAATTGTGCATTAAATTACACATCTGCACTGGATCAAACAGATAATGAAATGAGGCTAATACGAATCCAGATCAAGTAGTAGGAGATAGCATTAGGCGCCCCTAGAATATAATATGTAGGTTCTACGGAGGTTTATCCTGAATTAACTCAGCTTTAACTCGATTACTTTGAAATACGGGTAGGTACCATACGTAAGCCCAATTTCAATGTGATACCAATTTCTTATCTCGCAATTATCCTGAAGCTACAGAAAAGTTTTATGAAAGGCTTGTAAATACAAGGTAAATCTTTGCCTTTCTCATGGTTTAGGAAACAGGCTAACATAATTTACGGTTTTAGACATTTATTTATTAAACATTTAGACAGTAGGTATATTATTATTTTTACCCTGTGTGCTATAGAGGAAAAATAATAATATTAAAACTTAAAAATACAGAAAGTCGATTGATAATAAATCCTAATATAGTTTTGTTTTCGATTTTCCGATTCATAAATTCGATTGCTGAACGCTGTCATAAGTTTTAATTATGGGACGTGATGGAGAAACAGCCATCATCATCATCCCAGCGTTAATCTCAGTCGCATCCGAAGCCTTTTTCAGCTTTGGAGTCTGGGGTCCGCTATTACCAGTCCAACTGCTGATATGGCTAAACTTCGACATTCTCTGTGAAGCGACTGCCGTCTGACCTCCACAACCCGAAGGCGACATCGAAGCATCGCAGTTAGTAGCAATGCAGTGATGGAGAAACAGTACCTACTGTAAACGAAGTGCTCGACGGCGTAATTTAATGTAAATAGATTATTTATTATACCCATTATTGTATACTAGCTTTCCGCCCGCGGCTTCGCCCGCGTAAATTTCTGTTATATCGCGTTTTTTAAATTTCCCTCGGGAACATCAAATTTTTCCGGGATAAAAGGTAGCCTATGTCCTTTCTCAGGGTATAAAGATTATGTGCTTTCCGCCCGTGTCTTCGCCCGCGTGGAGTTCGGTTATATCGCGCTTTTTTGTTTTCCCTCGGGAACATCATATTATTCCGGGATAAAAGCTAGCCTATGTTCTTTCTCAGGGTCCAAAGATTGCCTGTGCCAAATTTCATCAAAATCGGTTGAGAGGTTTAAGCAAGAAAGCGTAACAGATAGACAGACAGACACAGACAGACAGACACAGACAGACAGAGTTACTTTCGCATTTATAATATTAGTATGGATTGAATGATAAGGAACAGTAGCTCAAAATAAACTTTCAGGAAACAGATAAACAGTGGGAATAAACCGCTGCGCTGTCCAAAAGTACATCGTGCGCGGGAATGTCAAGCGATAGATGTTTTCAAAGAGATCCTTCATAAACATCAAAAACCCTGCCGGAACGTCAACGTTCGCAAAGTAAGTGATTATAAGTTTAATAACCTTAAACAAGTCGCGAATTAGCACATTATAGAGATTATCACTCTACATTCAGGATTAATTGCATCTTCACGTTGTAGCGATGAATACACTTCTTAACATTGTAGCTTTTATAATCACTAACGGTTTCTTATAATTAGAATGTATTTAAAATACTGATTTAGAAAACGAATGCGACAACGGACTTTGAAAGGGCAGCTTTCAAAAGTTGTCAGTTGTCAGGTGGTGAGTGCAGCAGGTCAAACTACCCGAAACTGGCAATTGGGAATATTTGACAGATTCGGATTGAGCGTTAATGCTTTAGCGACACAGATGACAATCTAATAAATAAAGACAGATTGTAGTAGCTTGACGTGCTGTCGTCTGTACTGTGTACCTTGGCAGGTTAGTGCAAATTACCTATATGGTTTGAAAACAATGCATCCTTTAGCATATGATAAATCTTTGCTATATGAACTGTACCATATTCAGTTAAACTGCCATTATACATATGTACTTTACAAATAAGTATTATATCGTACGTACCCTACTGTAGGAAATTCTATTAGGTACTCAGAACCCTTACAGAAATCAAAGTGCACATGGCCAATGGTACTTCAATGTCAACTCGTCAAAATGTCAGGCTCTTAATTAATATTGTTGGTGCTAAAGTATTAAACATCTACAAATTCACGCACGCACGTAATTGGACAAACTTACGATAAAAGCGGTATCCATAATTCATTTAATTTCCTCGTTTGTCTTTAATGACAGGTAAAATGATGTGGAATAACACGAATTATATATATGTAATTAATAAGGTTCAGGCGTTACCGATAATATGACATTTTATGGCTAACAAATTCTAGCTTAAAAATTATGTCGCCATGAAAATGGTAAAATTACCAGTGTGTATAAAGCAATTATACACACTAGTTAAAGAATCAAGAATTACTTTCATAATTAAACGTGTTATGATTTCGAAAAATGTCTTCATTAGCGCATTGGTTTCGCAAGCAAAAACAAAACGCATTTTTGAAATGGCCGGAATATCTTCCTCGGCTGGCATTACTTTTTTAATTGGTAAATCTGGGGCAGGAGCAAATTGTCCATTTAAAAACGTGCCAGTTACTTAGGTTTTCTATTTTCTGCTCGTTTTTGCAGTTAAATAGTATGGACTAAGGTTCTACCATTTTTTTATAGTAATTGATACAAATACCTCATGGTCTGCGGATGATAGTTTGTACAAAAAGCTAGCAGCACATAATGTTTAATGTTTGCCGCAAGAAGTCGATCGCCAATATTTCTCAGCTAAACCAATATTTATGTAGAAATGCAAGACGGTGGGTTTTTACTGCACCATCATGTCGCTTCAGATTTACAAGCTTTTTATTACCACCCTATTGTATCTTACTTTTCCAGGAATAAGATTTATATTTGAAAATCAACAGAATATTTGCTTTGCAGACTACGGGACTAGTTTTTCTGTGTCCTCGTCAACTAAATGTATTTTGTTACAACCACGTGAAGTTTTACAGCTGCGTCTTATTATTTTTTGTGGAAGACGGCCATAACTCATTTCCTATGCAGTAAAAATGTCACTTTATACGACAAAATGAATGGCCAAGATATTTTTAGAAATAATTGTCTCATTATGGGCTGGGACATAAAAGTATACCTTCGTATCTTCTGTGCTAATTTAAATTCCGTTTAAATTCAGCTATGTAATGTAACACAGCCTTACCGAGTTTGATGTCTGTCCTTCTTTGAACTGTGTACAATTAAGGTGCGTTAAACTCCGGTGTTAGGGCGCACGTACACGACCCGTGTTTCGTCGCTCCGACCGGCACAGTCCTCGCCTCCTCGTGATTTATTGGTCCTCGTTTATTTTATTTCCCAATTCGTTTTAGTTTACAACCGACGTTTCTCTAACGTTCTCTAAGGAAATAGTCTTACAAAGAAATTGTAGTGATTTATCTTTTTACTGTTATGTCAAATTGAAAAATTAAATTCCTATGTCGCGGTTTAAAGGTTGTTTTTAGAAAGTTTATGATTTAGAATGGATTAACAATTTTACAAACGTTTGAAGGGGTATATTTCCAGCAAGAGAGCTATAGGAGATAATGATAAAAAAGAATGAAGTAGCTATGTTGAAAACCACATAAAGTCAGAGAATGTGGGTAGGTAAATATCCGCGTTTGACAAGTTATTCAGAAAATACCTAGATATTTACGTATAAGTCCGGGTATTACAGAAGGAATATTAACATTTCTATAAAGTATTTGCTAGAATTTATCTTGTTCAGGATTTTAAAGTGATTTCGTAACGGCAGCATCTATTAAGTACTGACCTACGACCTAGACAAAGAATTCCATTTCATCCATTTGTTTCTAACCGTTTCAAAGCATGACTTATTACTAAGAAAACAATAAGACCTGTATTCCATCCAGTAAAGGAGTTTGAACTCTCTCAACTCCATTCAAGTTTAAAGAGCTTTTGTATAAGCTTCCCGGCTCTGACTACAAACAATGACAATAATTTCTGATTTTGTA
Source organism: Sesamia nonagrioides (assembly GCA_017933935.1). Lineage (NCBI taxonomy): Eukaryota > Metazoa > Arthropoda > Insecta > Lepidoptera > Noctuidae > Sesamia > Sesamia nonagrioides. The sequence continues at coordinate 179,557 of JADWQK010002460.1, read as the reverse complement.
TTACAAAGCGCGAACTGTGAAAGAGTTTGAGTTCTTTGCATTTCTAATTTGACAAAAGACGAAAGTTGATCAATATGCATTTGTAAGCAAGCTCGAATGTTGTATAGAACTGTTTGTCAAAGCCGACGTGACAGATTAAAGGGACATTATAACACGACAAGTGACAAAACATTATTGATTGTCGTCGATGTTAAGGTGGGGACGGCTCCAGACAATAAGGACAGGTACGCACATCGGAATACAAGAAATCCATTGTCAGAGGCGTCAATTGTCGCCAATTTTTTTGCTGACTGAACGAATTGCTTGTTTTGTTTGCTTCTCGCAGGTAAGCAGTGGTTTTGACAGTTTTATATTAAGGTACCATATAGTGGGGCTGCCAATCCACTATTATTTTTCCTAATTATTTTTACCATGAGTGTGAACGGCAAAGATCAGCTGCATCTTTATAGGGGCGCAAAGCTGCTTTTAATAGTAATCTGTGCGGCAAATACAAAATGGACTTACCAAACTGATGCAGCAAGGCCGAAGTAATACAGCAGCAGGAAGACGACAGCGCAATTGGGGTTTGCTAGTCCATCGTGTGCCAGCAGCATACGTGTAGGTGAGGTTGAGTCCTTAGCGCAGCCAGCAGCAGCGCGTCCAGCCGCGGCGCGCACGCCCCAGCCCGCTGCTGCCGCGCACCGGCACAGCGCTACCAGCACAAGCGCGCGTTCGCCTGCACCCCCACGATCCCCACACGCCAGCTGAGCTCCCACAGCCGCCAGGGTACACGCGAAACTCAATGCTGCCCATGTCGCTAGCCACACTTCGGAAGCTTTCCGCTCTCCTCCATCCCAAAGCACTTCTGCATCACAATATTGCGCGCAGCGCGCTGATCCTCTCACCCACACCCAGTTATTAGGCTTGATGAGTCTCCGGCACGCTCCCCTGCCGCCTGCATTTCCCATATCCAGAGGAACAGTCCCCACTGGCGGCGCGCGCTCTCCTGGACCTTCCATGCACATATGCTCGTGGTTATTCTCCGCAGGGAATAAAGAGCAATCCAACTCTGGAGGCCAGAGGAACCCGAAGCCGTGCAGCACAGGGTAACACCTGGTGTACACACTCTCGCACAAGCCTCTGCAGGGTCCGATGGGTAGCGCAACCTTATCGGTGCACATCGGCACGTACACGGCGCACAGAAACAGGTGCAGCTGAGAAGAGCAGCCGTACTGCACCAGCGGGCTGAACGTCTGCAGCGTCACGTCCGCGTCCGTCTGCAGGGTATGCCGCGCCAAGTTCGGCATCCCGGTCTGATTGTATCCAATGTTCTTACACATCGCCACTTTGATAGGTTCACATGTCCGCACAGAGGCCTCGGCGGCGACCATGGTCACTAGGGTCACGGTAACAACAACAGCCACGATGCACTTCATGTTCAGAGATGACATATCCGGCGCGTTACATCAAACATCTCATTGTAGTCGTGAATGTTTACGCGCGAGCGCCGCGAATGCGCCAACAACGTACGTGCGTCCCGAGTCGTGTCTCAACACGGTGTATGTCGGAGGCGCGCCGGCCGCGAGCCGCGGGGGGACCACCATCACAAAAAAAGGTCCGCAGGTATGCGCTACAGTCTACACTGTAGCGGCGGGAAAGGGAGAGAAATGGTCGAGGAGCCGGCCGTGTGGTGTCCGGGGTGTCCGGACTGGACGGTGTCCGGTGTCCGACCGCGCGCGTGCAACTGTTCGCTTATCATCACCGCACCTTATCACTGAGGGTAGATTCCGACTCGTGATGCGGTTTCATTTATCTAGTATCGATTTTTCGATAACTACGATATCGCGCGATTGATATAAAAACTGATTAAATTAGATACTCAATTTGGATCTTCATTTGGAAATATGTAATGAAATTGTTTATAACTGTTGTGTTAAGTTAGTAGTCTTGCTATTGATTTAGATAACCAGGCTACCTCACTAATCAGCTGTACAGTCAGAAGCAAAAATATGTATACATTGCCAAGACTCCAAAAATATGTAAACATCTTCGACTTTAAGACGAAGTGTTCAACTTGAAGAGCATAAAATTGTAGCCACCGGTTCACATCATAAATATGTATACGCTCATTGCTTCATTAAATTATGCCCACCACGAAAGGAACAATACTATGTATGCACGCTTCCATCAATAGCATGTATTCACGCGTTGGTTTATAAATTAATGAAGCAATGAGCGTATACATATTTATGATGTGAACCGGTGGCTATAATTTTATGCTCTTCAAGTTGAACACTTCGTCTTAAGTCGAAGATGTTTACATATTTTTGGAGCCTTGGCAATGTATACATATTTTTGCTTCTGACTGTACGTTAGATCCGTACATAGAGTTTAATTTTGAATGTTTAAATTAATTTAAGATACTTCACAAGCTTAGACTCTTGTAAATTCCTTTTCCCCAAGTCATCTTCCATCGTTCAAATACAAATACTAATACAATTTTGAAATAAATTTATTGTACATAATTTACTACATTGTATTTAAGCATTACTGTATAAATTTTTTTATGAAACATAAATAGGTAAATAGGTATAATGGTGAACATTATTAGTAGTACAAAAATTGGACCAAAATGTAGATCAGTGGGGTTATGAAGCGTTCGACAGACGTCTCTCTGAGAATCAAAATATTTACAGTGCGTTGAGGCTGTGAACTGAGGACCATATACTTAAAGTTACGACTAAAATGAAAGATAAATACTTTTACAATAATCTTATTATAATACAAGTTTTATTTCAACACATATTTCAGTTGCTAATATTGTAATCTGATAGTTTGTAACATGTGCGGGGGCCCAACGCGGGTCCCCTTTGCGTCGATACCTACTTACAAATAACAATCTTATGTACTCTTCATACTTCACAAGTCTTGTACATCGTGTTTCCCTTTAGTTCTTACATCTTGACATTTTTACATTCGCTAAGCTAATGTATAATACAACATTCACAAAATTTTAACAAATACACCCTCCGTCTGATGGAATTGTACACTTAAAACGATGACAAAGCAAATTATAATAAGGAATGCTAATCAAGCACACTAGCGCCACCCTGCAGTAACATTTTGGAGTTACAACTAATTTCTAATATTGTACAAACATATTCTATCAAAATCATAAATGCCACGGTACGAATACAACAAATAGGACAATTTGGAAAACTACGAATCTTATAGATTCTCAAGTATTTGGCCTCTAACAAAGAAATATTAGTATTCTGTATTTTTAAACATTACAAAAAATATCGTCGAGGGATAATACAAACGTTATTTATTTAGTCTTATTTTATTAGCCTTTGCCGATTTAGATTTTACAAAAACATTCTATTTATTGAACTTGTAATAAAAGAAATCTTAAAACGACCCGATACGATATTAAACTGGTATCCAAATATGAATGGAAGTACTGACAAAATGAGTAAGCAAGCACAACCACTGAATAATACAAGGCTCTATAATATTATACTTAGAAAAATCACTAGAATTAGCGACGATTTCAAATCAATTATTAAAATAATATTTTTGGTACTTACAATTGATTTGAACAATAATCGAGTTTGAATTTGTAAATATAATAAAAATGGCATTATTGTAAATTCTAAAATCCTTCACATCATCGAAGACTTTTATTTTTGTAGTGTTTTGGGCATAAGACGCTTTCTTATACCTCTATAAAAATCTTTTAAAATGTTCCTTTCATTAGCTATAAGCCATAAAACGCTAGCCCTCACAATGTCTAACACTAATAAGTCTTCAACACTGCTAAGGCCGCTATCCCATTGTCGTTTTACAAGCGTTGACGCTTCTCCAATGTCTGCGCAGCACCTACGTTCCGCAAACGCGATGTTAACGTCGAAATTTTCTAGTAGCAAGCGTCACATCCGCTGTACGCACCGTTAACGTCACTCTCACGCTTAGATTTGAAGTGATAATCAGAGACAAAAGATATTCCGGCGAGGAAACATTAATGTTGGCTCTTGTGGTGGTGATTTTTGGAATTTTGGGAAAACCCTTTATGGTTCGATTTCAATCGGCGTGGTTGTACCTGTTGCCAAAAAACTCAAGTCAGTGAAGGCAGTCACCACTGCGAATCATTGACACTGCACAAATGTTGGGAAAGTGATACCGCTTGTAAAATTGCCAGTGTGATAGCGACCTAACTCTGGAAATGTACTGGAGTGACGTTACAAATTTAATTATATACAATACAATAAACTACATGTATACAAAATTATATAATGTGTCCGAGTAGTATTAAATGCTATTGAGACTACGGATATTAGTATAAAGACGTTAAATACTGTGGCTCTATTAAATAATATAGTTATTTTTAAAATAGCCTCTAGAAATAAAATATAAATGGACCCCTTATACTCAAAAATGTAAAAGGCACAAAAAATATAATGCGCGACGCTAAGCTAGCTAAAGTCAAATATTTCACAATCCGTGTGTTTACAACCTTATGCCTCAGTCTACGGACACGAAGTCAGCGGGCGCGGGATAGAGAGGGAGGCGGAGCGGGAAGCGGGGCGTTCCAATGCATAGATCTATATGGAACTGCTGGGTTATTAATGAAGCCAACGTTGTTCCAGTGTCGGAAAAGATGAAGCTATAGATGAATAGCGCCATAGTACAAACTTTTAAGACAACGGCGCGAGGAGTGCGTACGGAGCCGCGTTTCTATATTAACGTAATAGATTTATTGGATAGATAGACATTGGAAGAGTAGATTTTTGATAGGACACTGACTTAACAACAAATATGTAAATCATAAAAATAGGAGGCTAATTAACATAGAAATTGCGAAGAAATAAAAAACCCTACGCCGCTCAATCGACTATCTAACATCGAGACAGGGTCTGCGGTAATATCCGTCCCCGCACCGCCGCCGCCCCGCAATAGTTGACTTCGACACCTCAGAGCAGGGCAGGAGCAGCTAAAGGCAGGTCGAAGCCGAATTAGTGACGCGGGGTAATCAGCGAGGGTCGAATAAAATACACCGGAATACAAATAATTAGTCTCACCGAATATACGATAACAATACTACATAAATAAACGATTCACATTGCATGAGATTACATATTTGAAAGAATAACATGGGCGTGCGTCGTGGTGGTGGCGTGACTAGAGGAGCGTGGCCTGGTCCAGGCGCACGCGCAGTGCCTCGCGGTCGCGCGTGACGTCAGCGAGCTCGTTGCACAGCGCACGGCACACGCGGTGCAGCACGGCGTTCTGCTCCGACAGCGCCCGCACGTCGGGCTCGGGGGACGAGTCCCGCGGCTTGCGGTACACCTCGAACGCGCCGTGCATCTCACGCACGTAGCCCAGACCCTCCTCATACTCTCGCGGCGCGAATGCGTCCGGCGGGAAGGCGGGCTCGCCCTCGCTGCGCTGGTTGATGAGCCGGCGCGGGGGCTCCGCCGTGGACGGGGAGGCGCGCGGCGGGGGCTGCGGGGGAGGGGCCGGCGCGCCCTTGAGCCGGTTGAGGTCCAGCGAGGACGAGCGCGCGTGGTTACGAAGAGGGCGGGGCGGCGGCGGCGGCGGGGGCTCCTTCTTGGGCGCGTACTGCAACGACGCGGGACCATCATCGCGCGCGGGCGGCGGCGGCAACACTCCGGCCGGCTTAACGGGCTTGCGCGGCTGCGGGCGCTGGATGGACTTGATCTCGGCGCCGTTGGGTGGTGGCTCGGCGGGCGGCTGCGAGTTCAGACGCTTCGGGCTGGCCAGCTCGAAGGCGTGCGCGAAGTCATCGCGACGCGGAGAGGTGGACGAGCGCGTGTCGGTGTCGAGAGGCAGCGCGTTGTTGTCGGGCGTGACGCGCACGGCCACCGGGTGAAATATCTTAGGATCCCGCTCCACGGCCGACTTGTGGAAGTCGAAGTTCACAGGCTTAGGACCCGGGCTGGACACGCTTGATGTCGGAGAATCAACAAATTTAGTCCATTCTTTGTTGTTGACTTGGGCTTCAGTTTTCGGTGGTGTCAATGAGGGTTGTCGTTCCTCAGGCTTTTTAGGTATTGCCTTCGTCGCATCGTATGGGTCGATAGGTTCGGTTTTGGGCGCGAAATTGAAGTCTGCCGAGGTTCCGGAGCTAAACATGTCTGCACCAAGATCTACCAGATCGGTAGTGACGGCTTGTGTAGAATACCGCGAGTCCACGCGCGGCACGAGGGCCGAAGGCAACGCTTCGGGAACCGGCACGTTATTCCGTCGCAGCACTATGAGATGCATCGCTATGCTGAACTCCTCCAGTGTCAGCATGCCATCCTTGTTAATGTCTGAGAGCTGCCATATTTTCCGGAGGTCGGGTACAGGAAGGTGTGATTTTTCGAAAAATAACCTGGGGAGACGGAAATGTTTTATTATTATTTTTAATAATCATAGCTTTATTATATATTCTAGTGTTTATTTTGGCACAGCCTATTTTACACACACTTGAAAATAGAAGCTATTATGTATAATTATCCCTATCAAAAGATAGTTTCATATTGAGATGAGTAGGCAAGATTAAAGAGAAAGAAGATATTTGGGAGTAATTAAGAATATCAATATCATTTCTTTACAACACTGATATAGGCTGCATATCGTGCATGCTACGTTCGTGTTTCAGTTTCCAAACATGTTAACAAAAATGTCTTAATGGAAAAACCACTTTAACATACAGTTCACTTAGCGATAACACTATTCAGATAACCAATAGAGCTTGTGGACGGCAGATGGGTATATTTTTATGGTTTAATTTCGCGTCCTTAGAAGCTTTAGCTCGTATGTATAGGTCGTCGGACCTATATATACGTATACCTGATGCAGCTAAGGTCGAGATTTATTGCAACCAGTTAATGTCTGATTTCCACTAACAAAGAATGTGGTTTAACCCAGATCAAACTATGACATACTCGGGGACACCCGGACGGCTAACAGTCTTAACTGTAAGGTATACCTCGCTAACCTTAAGGCGAAAGAAAGAAGTGATGTCAAAAGAAGTCAAAAGTCATTTATTAAAATTAGGCTGAGAATCAGCACTTTTCGAACGTCAATCTTACATAGGACAGTCTCCCTAAGACGCCCGCCCTTTCGCCACTTCCTAATGCTTTCGCTGGGAAGAGCATATGCCAGTTAGGCACGCCCACAGAAATCGTAATAACAAGTCAATAGAAGGGGCATAGACGCGTGACCTTGTCGCCATCCATATGTGTTGTGACACACAAGAGCGCGTGGAGCGTTTGTTGCGGTTATTTGTGTTGTTTGGGACGGAGACATGCGATGCGATAAACATGGTGATTTGCAGCATATCCAGCTGCGGAAACTCTTCCAAAACATGTAACTATGCAAATAAAGGGATAACATTTCATATGTAAGTACTTAATTTTTGAAATAATGTCGTTTTTAATAAATATAGACAATTTAAATATTTTCACCACCCCTACTACGATTATCATAGAAAACGATTTTTTTTTTCAAATCAGTAACCATTGATACTTAGCTTGTTCATGTTTACTATGAAAACTGCTAAAAGCAGCAATGAAATTATAGTCATACGAAATTAACAATATCGCCGTTTACGTAAATTCCAGGAATATGCCGCATGAAATAGTGATGTTTCACTATTATTTTGTATCGATAAGTTATTACGTTTACTTTTTATTAGCTTTACCGAAATGGGAATAAAATAATGAAGTATTTATGAATTAACGTTAAATATATATGAGATGATTGTATTTTCATTATGCATGTTTTCTTCCTACATAATTATAGTTTATATAATGTAGTTTTTCAACGATTATGTGGTAATCCGTACTACATATTTAAACTACTTTTTCATTATTAAAATTAATAAGAATTATGCTTATTATTACACGTACATGGGTATGTACATGGGTAGGTCTACTAGGCAGTAGGTAAACTAGTCTGCGTTGGGTATCCTTGTACAATTGAAGTTTTCAGTATTTATAAAATACTTTTTTATGTCAAAATAATTAAGTGTTCATATTATTATTATATTGTAAGGATAATGGATTAAGTGGCATTGAATCAATACGTTTTTATATTATTTATGCATCTGTTTACTTTATCCAATGATATTGATAATATTACAGGTTTCCAATAGATCCAGACATCAAGGATAAATGGATATCTGCTTCTGGAAGAAGGAATTGGTTCCCGACTAAATATAGCAGAATTTGTTCTGTTCATTTCACAAATGAACAATTTAACTCTTCCACGAAAAGAAGGACTTTGACCAAAACAGCTGTACCGACAGTTGATATATGGAAATTCATTACGGTGAGAATAAAAATGTATTATACCTACTACCTACCTACCTACTTTTCTTGTATCTATTAATTTTGGGGAAGAAAAGTACATAAAAATCGGATGTAAATATTAATAACTAAAAATTTCAGACAACAGATGATTTGCAGCCGACGGTGACGCCTTCAATACCTTCACGTAAACGTTTATTTCCGGAGACAGATGTAAGTAAAAACATCGATATTGATATTTTATATATATTTTGTTTTGTAACTAATTTTTGATATGTTACTCGGTAATACAAAATAAAAATACTACCTGTTTTTAGGCCTATAGCATTAGATATTATCATGTAAGTAATATCTGTGTTTAGTCCACAGGTAACCAGCAATTGGCGGCCCAGAATAGTGAAACTGAGCAAGCTGACACACCGAGAAAAAAAAGATTACGCTCGGAAATTATTAGAAGTCGTGTCGTTATTTCAGACCAGCGGTTAAAAATAAAACGTCTACAATGTAAAGCCAGACGATATAGCAAACAAATTTTGAAACTTAAAAACCTCATCAAAAATTTAGAAGATAAAAGATTAATTACGGGAGATCAAGGTTGCTGCTTAGAAAATATGAACATTACAATGCAAGATTTGTTAGGAAAGTATAAACAAAAATTTAAATCCGGTAAAAATACACGTACTAAATATTCACCAAACTTAAGAAGTTTCGCTATGACGTTACATTTTTATTCGCCTAAAGCCTATGAGTTTGTGCGACAAAAATTTAATACTTGCTTACCTCATGTTAGAACTTTAAAAAAATGGTATCAGTCCATTAATGCAGAACCCGGTTTCACTACAGAATCTCTTTCTGCCATCAAAGCTAAGGTTGAAGCTAGTAAATGTGACCTAGTTGGAAACTTGGTTTTAGATGAGATGGCCATTCGGCAACGTATCGAATGGGATGGTAAACGCATGCATGGTTACGTAGATATAGACAATAGTAACAACAATAATGAGAACATGACGATTGCTAAAGAGGCCCTTGTATTCTTAGTTACTGCCATTAACGGGTCGTGGAAAATTCCTGTTGGGTATTTTCTTGTAGACGGATTATCTGGAGAGCAAAAATCAAATTTAGTTTTGCAGTGTCTAGAGTTACTGCACAACACAGGTATGGTAATCATATCTTTAACGTTTGACGGCTGTCCTGCACACATTTCCATGGCCAAAAAGCTAGGCTGTTCATTTGATTTGGAACAAATGGTTACACACTTTCCGCACCCCGTAACAAAAAATCCAGTATTTATTTTTCTAGACGTTTGCCACATGATGAAGCTAGTGAGAAATTCTTTTGAGTCTAGTAAGGTATTTATAGACGATAAGAAAAATTTAGTAAAGTGGTCAAATTTGGTAAACCTTAACAAATTGCAAGAGAAGGAACACTTACATTTGGCAAATAAATTAAGGCGTCGCCACATTTTTTTCTAAAATCAAAAAATGAAAGTTCGTTTAGCGACTCAACTTATGAGTGATGGTGTTGCTTTTGCCTTAGACTTTTGCTCTCAACTAAAACATCCGGACTTTACTGACGTTAATGGTACATCAACCTTTTTAAAAAACTTTAATAAATTATTTGACATTTTAAACTCACGAAATATGAAACAATTGTATTTTAAAAAACCTATTTATTTTAGAAATAAAGATTTAATATTTTCATTTCTCGACACAGTAGTAATTTATATAAAAAAACTAAAATTTATCGACGGGCAAGAAGTGGTGAAGTCTATTAAAAAAACAGGATTTATCGGTTTTCTAGTTTGCATCGAAAGTTTTAAACAGATTTATATTAATATTATAGAAAATGAAAAAACGTTAAAGTATTTGCCTGCTTATAAATTTTCTCAAGACCACTTAGAGCTCACTTTTGGCCACATAAGAGCTCATGGTGGTTGTAATAATAACCCCACGGCTCGTCAGTTTATGTCTATATATAAGAAACTTATTGTACACATTGAGCTTAAAGATTTTGACAGTGGCAACTGCATGGCGTTAGAAAACGTGTCAATTTTGAGCTGTACGTCAGCTGTTGTGAAAATTAATCTGACAACATTGCTGCCATTTTCTTACCATGAAGATGATGAAGATGTTGTCGGCGATGAGGATGGACATTGCAACATCAGTGATTTGTCTGATTTTGCATCAGAAGTCATCACTTATATTGCAGGATCAGTGATCCATTATTTAACAAATAAAATTCAATGTGAAACTTGTATTTCTGTATTGATAGAGCCTGAGAGTTCCAATGAAAATACAAGATTCATTAAACTAAAAGACAAAGGAGGTCTTCTTTTTCCTAGCAAAGATGTGATATTGATATGCAAAAAGACAGAAGTTCTACTCAAAAGTATTATCTTTGATAATAAGCTCATAGCAAATAAAAAGTTTAAAAGTGAATTTGTCACGAAAGCCATGCGTCATTTTATTGGACTAAATTTATTTGAAGAAATTGATTTTCACCAATATGACCAGTCTCCAATTGACAATCATGTCACTCAGTTAATTAAATGTGTTTTAGAAAAATATATGGATATTCGCCTGAATCATTTTGCCAAAAATTCAGTACAGTTAATCCCTAAAAGACAACTATTGAATAAATTTTTACATTTTTCGGGGCAGTGAATTCTATTGGCGAGTTGTATAATCAACATAATAAATCCTATGTGTTTTCATTTTTACAAATAGTTTGCTTAATACTGTTCAAAGTGACCCTTTCACTATAAATCTTTTATATTCTCATAAATATAAAAAAAAATAAGTTTTCTTAAGAAATAAAAATAAATAAATAAAAAAAATACAGTGATATCCATAATTATGTTGTACCTACAACAAGGCTCAAAAAATATGTCACTCTTTCAGATGCCAATGTATACGTTTTTACAATAAACTTCCTTACTTGGTTTAAAATCTACACCTTAATAAATTCAAGTCTTTCATTAAACGTAAGTTGTGCTAGAAAGCTTTTTATAATGTTAAAATATTATAATGAGGACAAAATGACTTGGGCTTGAGCTGCGTCCGATTCTGCAGACTGATTGTCTTCATATTCATGTTGTTTATTTTACATGATGTGCATAATAGAATTAGAGTATTCTATTCGATTGTTCTTTGGAATGGGTGACTACCTTCAACTTACTGACTGACCAACCCTTGTACAATTCAAGTGCCTGTAATTGCTTTATTTGAAATAAATGCTGGGATTTTCATTGATTTTTAATAAAAAAATATAACTTATACCTACTTAATTTTTTATTCCATTCCCTTATCTCATAAATAATGTAAATCGCCTTAAAGTGCGTTGAGGAATAAAAACACTTTAATTAACGCTTATTGGAAAATTATCGATATCGACATAAACATTACAACCTATGCACTGCACTTTTTCTCAGTGAAAGCGAGCGCGCGATATGTTTCTCTGCTTTTCGCGCACGTTTTTTATTGGTTAAAAGAGCCGCGCCTTCTGAGATTGTCTGTTGTTAGAAAATATTACGTTATGCTATTGTTCAAGGGTTTAATTTTGTATCAATTATGCAAAATGACCATGTAAGTGTTCGAGTGTATTTATTGATTGTTTATGTGGTTGTGGCAGCCGACCGGCGACATGCGTTCTGGTGTAAAACTCAGTAGACAGCACTTCTATAGACTTGTTATTACGATTTCTGTGGGCACGCCCAAAATAATCGCAAAGCAAAAAAAAAATTTACATTAAAACGGAAATGTAAAAACTTATTACCTAAATAAAAACCCCAGGTATAAAGGGCGTGACAACTCACATATTTATGCATTGTAGAAAAAGATAATTATATGAACTCATATAACGTGCCATATTTATTTAGTTACCTAGCAGTCTGACCGGACAGCATGCCGCGCTCGGGCCGCAACGCCGCAAACTGTCCTGCGTAGTGCCGCGCCTGCGCATCGCTGATCGCCCAAATATCATCCACGGCATCACCTTCCTCCTCTGAAGAGTGACGGTCTGAAGATTCCTCCTCCGTACCTAGAATTAATTGATATATTTGTTAATTTTTTGGAACAAAATCAATCATCATCATCATCCCGGAGTTAATCCCAGTCGCATCCGAAGCTTTTAAGCTAACTACTGATTTGGGCTAAACTTCGATATTTTCCGTGAAGCGACTGCCGTCTGACCTCCACAACCCGAAAGCGATATCGAAGCATTGTAGTTAGACCAATTGTTGGACTTTTGAGGGCTCCAACAACCCGTAACGACTCCCATTAGATGTACATATGGCAACCGGGACCAACGGCTTAACGTGCTTTCCGAGGCACGACCAGACCAGTGCAAATATTAATATTCATGCATACAAATATTTGCACTGGAACAAAGCCAATGTCGTACATAATAAGGTTTTATTGCTAATTCATTATAATCTACCCAGCATTTTCTCAACTATGTTACAGTCGGTTTCTAGATTAACAGGTTGCAGCTGAATAAACTTAGAATACAGAATGTGACAGCAAAGTAAGTAAATCACACGTACGCCAAACTGCAGTCAAACGAACATTGAAGTATGGAGTGCTTGCATCTATTTTTGCAACCACCCTATACTACAATGAATGGAAAGCTTTTTTGTTTAAAGAAATTTTGTTCACTTATGTCTTATATGCTTAGTGCATAAAAATATTAATATTTATATAGCTGTACTAGGTCAGTCCATAAATGAATGTTGATATGAAATGATATAGGAAATTGGGAGATCCGCAAAAGAACGAGAGTAACCGACATAGCCCAAAGAATGGCAACACTTAAGTGGGCACATTGCCCGTAGGGCCGATGCCCGGTGGGGCCGACGGGTTCTCGAGTGGCGACCATGCACCGGAAGACAGACGTACAAGACGTACAAGGGGCTCTGATACACAATTACAAAGTTGAAATGTTTAATAATTTGCTTTACACTGACATAGAAAATCTTAATTATGCTTATTTTTTTGACAGTAATTTTGACTTATCTGATGAAACATTCTCATATAATACGGGTAAACTTAACAAACTCGGACAAAAACGTATTTATGAAAATATATTCCGTCGCGTACTTGTTGACATTGAGACCTATCCAAGTCAGTATGACTACGACTGTAACTCTCCAAAATCACCAAAAAATACCCAAAAAGCTAATTTTCGTCCCATTACATAAAATGTTTGTTGGTAGTAATGACAATTCAAAGAAAAATCAATTTATTCTATTACATCAAAACATAGCTGGGATCTTAAATAAAATTGATGTATTTGAAATAACAATTACCGACTTGGCAAATCAGATTGGCGATATAGATTTTATTTGTCTCAGTGAAACTTTTATAAAATCAGGGCATGAAAGTAATCTGACTCTTACACACTATAACTTAGCTGCCAGTTACACAAGATACGGTAAGAAACGCGGTGGAACGTGTGTTTTAGTGAAAAAAGGTATAATTTTTAGTCCGTTACCAATAACTAATGAGCTGGCCATCGAATTTTGCTTCCAATGCTGTGGTACAGAAATACTGAGCCACAATTTAATTATAGTGTGCATTTATAGAATTCCGGATTCAGATGTGTTCACATTTTTTAAAAATCTTGAATTATTGTTACACAATCTAACCCGCAAAGCTAAAAAAAATATTATTTTGTGCGGAGATTGGAACATAGATATTTTAAAAGACAACAAATATACAAAAGAATTGATATCATTACTAAACAATTATAATATCTCACTACATGTTAGGATGCCCACTAGGAAAAATGCTAGCATAGATCAAATAGCAAGTAATGTTCCCGCACTTGACCTGAAATGCAGTATACATAATTTAGCTCTCTCCGATCACGATACCGGACAATCGTTGACTTTTTATGTTCCAGCGATGAATAATAATAAATCAAAAACTATAGAATTTTGGTATGAAACGAAAAGAGATTACGGTAAGAGCAACGTAACAAAGTTTCTAGATTGCTTAGCAGCCTTGAGTTTTAGTGAAATGTACGAGGAGACAGACTGCAATAAAGCATTTAATTTATTCCACGACTTGTTCACGCTCTTCTATAAATTGTGTTTTCCCGAAATACTCGTCAAAAAGACCAATAAACCTATTAAAAACAAATGGCTTAGTAGGGGTTTAAAAATATCATGCATGAAGAAGAGAGCTTTATATTATGCATATCAGCACGATGCTATAAGTAAAGATTACCACAAGAAAAAATACCGCAATTATACTAAGATCTTAAAAAAATGCATATCAAAATCACAGCAAATAAATAACACCATTTTTTTAAACAATGCTAAAAATAAATGTAAGGCGACATGGTCAATCATAAAAAATAACTCAAACAAATCAAATAACAACAACGATATAAATGAACTAATAATCTGTAATAAAAAAATCGCTAATCCTTATGACATATGTAACCAATTTAATGACTATTTTATCGAACTGACACAAAAATCTAACAATAATAATTATAACGTAGACAACATTGACATTGATAATAACATTAATACTATATTTTTGACTCCAGTAAATGAAATTGACATTATTAGAATAATTAATTCATTGAATAACACACATTCAACCGGATATGACGAAGTAACGACTAAAATAATTAAATTAAGTGCAAAAATTATTGCATCCCCTCTTAGCTATTTAATAAACCTCTCATTTGAAAAAGGTATTTTCCCAACTTTCCCAACCCAGCTAAAGGAATCTATAATTAAACCACTATATAAAAAGGGCAACTGTTCTGATATGGGTAATTATAGGCCCATTACACTGATTCCAATCTTTGCAAAAATTTTTGAAAAAGCTATGCATGGCAAAATAAATAGCTTTTTAAATAAACATAACCTGATTGTGGAGACTCAGTTTGGCTTCAGAAAAAACTATTCAACAACTCTGGCCTGTTTTTCCTTAGTAAAACTAATCACTGAAGCTCTTAATAATAAAATGTCTGCATTGTCGGTATTCTTGGATATGAGCAAAGCATTTGATTTTGTATCACATGAACGTCTACTCCACAAAATAGAAAAGTATGGAATAAGAGGCAAGGCTCATGCATGGCTTAAGAGTTATTTGTCTGATCGCCAACAGAGAACTGTTATATCTAGAATAGAAAAAAAAAACGAGGAAGATGTATTGCTCAGAATTAAAAATTAACAGTTCTGGCGTTCCACAGGGAAGCATACTGGGTCCGCTATTATTTGTATTATATATAAATGACCTTATGAAATGTTTAAAATGTGAATGTATACAATTTGCGGACGATACCACTTTAGTGATAAAATGTTCCAACAAAACTGACATAGAAGATTGTACTAAGACTGAATTAATTAATGTAATTAACTGGTTAAGTGACAATAATCTTCATGTTAATATAAATAAAACCAAAGTGGTACAATTTCAAACATGCAACTTGTTAGCTACACCAATAATAATTCAATATGGTAATACAATTTTGCAACCGGAACCATCAGCTTTATTTTTGGGTATAATAATTGACAACAAACTGAATTGGAAGGATCATGTAGAAAGAGTATGCAGTAGGCTTGATAAGTTTGTATATGCTCTCCGCAAGTTGAGATTAGTATCCAGCAAAAAGACAGTCCTAAGTGCCTATCATGGGTACGTTTCATCAATATTGCGTTACGGCCTTGTTATATGGGGAAATTCGGTGGACGTGGACAGAGCGTTCAAAGTACAAAAAAAGTGTATCCGAGCCATGAGTGGAGCAGAATACTTAGACCATTGCAGACCATTATTTAAAGAATTAAAAATTCTTCCACTTCCCTGTCTATATATTTTTGAGTTTTGCCTATTTGTGAAAAAATATCCTCATTTATACTCACTGAGTGAACATGTATCGGAAAGACTGAAAAGAAAAAATTCTGGGAAACTGTTAGTTCCTACTCAGCGACTACATCTCTACAGTAGAAATGCCAGTTGTATGACAATAAAAATTTATAATAAATTACCACCTGCGTTCAGAATGTTACCAATTGATAAATTTAAATGTAAAATGTTTGCTTGGCTTTTAGACATGTGTTTTTATTCTGTTAATGAATTTTTAAATCATACTTTTTAAAATTATTATTAGTGACAGTAATAATGTATATGATATGGGTATTTGGACAATAGTAGTTTGTATAATTATGTTTTTCTTAATTTATTTGACTATTTAATACATGTATAATTCATTAATTATTTAATTTTTAATCAATTTATTTTTACTGCTTAAAAATGTTTGTACGCTGAAAGACAGCAGAATATTTTGGACGTGAATTGTATATAACAACTTGTAACTACAATATTCTTACAAATAAATAAATTCTAATTCTAAGACGCAGCGTGGGTAGACCCCCGACAAGGTGGACCGACAACCTGGTGAAGGTCGCGGGAAACCGCTGGATGCGGGAGGCACACGACTGGTCGTCATGGAGGCCTATGTCTTTCGGCGGAAATGATGATGATATATAGGATATTAAAAAAATCCCGTTCAAGTTAGCCGATACATTGGTAATCGCAGTATAGAACAGACAGTGACCTGAACTGATCCAAATGAATTTCAAACAACAGCGTCACACACAACCACAGCAAACAAAATTCCAGTTTTGAGGACAGTAAATACTTTATCACCTTAAGGTTCGTAAAACAACCTACACCTTTATTCACTATGACCACTCACCGATACCTCAGATCGATTTTTTTTTTCAATAACTGATAAAAAAATAAATTATCACGTCATCAGCTATTAACCTATTCTCAATGGCACAACCAACGGCATGATTTGTACTGTCAAAATATGTTTTCCGTGTGACATTTAGATTCCACGCGGTAAGATTTCCCGGGGGTTAATGAAGAATTGGGATCATAGTGGAGTTTTAATTTACTAGGATTCCGCGTTAGAAGTAGTAAATCAACACGAATGTCGACTACTTATACCTATATAACATTAATTGTTGTTCATGCCAAACCCGAAACCAGTTTCTTGTATTTTAAAGTAAAGAACCAATGTACAAAATTTCAACCATATATCATGAAAAATCACAAAGTTATGAGCTCCGCTCGGGAGGTCAAGCACGGTGCGTTGACCTCTGGCGTCGCTGTGGCGCGCGCGCACGTACTTTGATCTATCGTAACCATTCGGTAACCACTCTGCAACAACTTCTAAATGTATTTGGGCAAAAATATAACATGGCGTAAAAATGATTAGAATCGATTCAGTTGCTTATTCTGAACAACTATATTAAAGTTTGGCATAAACAAAAAATAACGTTGTATAATTAGTACAGTAACGCAAAGGAATTTATTCAGGAAGTCCGATCAAATTCATAGGTTGCCTAGAGTGAGATTTCCATGCATGGAATCTAGATATTAAACTTTTAGTACTTCGATAATTTCTTATCTAGATTTACAAACCTTATTGTATTTTGTGAAGGTTGGATTCGCCTTGCAAGTGAATAAAAAGTGACTCATTGAAGGCAAAAAAATGCTAATTACAACCAATTGTCACTACACATAGAAGCCAGACGAGTTGCTACTAGAACAATAGGTAAAATACTTATAGTGCATTCGCGATTTACATACTTGTCAAAAGTGTAAACAAATGGGTTTGTGGAAAAATAACTTTAATTCTTACACAATAAAGTTTAGTTTACGCTACAACTATAAACATTCTCCCCCTTCTTCATAAACGTTGCTTAATGTTAAATGAATAAACACCTTAAACACCGTGGTGTTTATTCATAAACGATGATTAAAGTTAAGTGACGTTAAAAGGTCAAAAATGTGCGATTAAAGAACTATCACTAGTTAACTTTAAGCATCGTTTATGAATAAGGGGGTTTATATCGTTTTCAAGTGCTCATGACTACGAAATTTACTTAATTACCATTGAAATAGAGTTAATACAGAAGAGCAACGTGACCATAGATTCATAAACATTTTACAAGAATAGACTTCACTTTTTTATACAGTATGTTAACTAACAGAGGGCGTTCCCGTTAACCCGAAATAGTATAGCATACATACATGCTAAAAAAAATATTTCCATTCGAAAACAAAATGTTTTAAAATTTTTTCCAATAAGAAAATATTCAATAAAAATTTTAAATTGACATGTAAAAGAAACACACTGTACACGCGAACATGAAAGACGGCAACGTCGCAATTTATTTATACATGACGACTACTATTTTGATTTAAAACAGGAGGTTTCAAATTTATTTCCAATTAGAATTTTTTTTTATTCGGATTTTTTTATGCTTATTTTTCTATGCTGATATTTTTATTTTAATCTATTAATGATATATATTAACGAGTTTAAGGGAACGCCCTCTGTTATTTAACATACTGTATACAATATGTAAAGAAAACCCTGTCCGACCCATAAGGATAATAAAAGTTAGGTAAACACATGACCAAATATATTATAAAATTTTACGTAATCATCATAGTACTTAACAGTACTAATGAATTTTGAAATAATTATTTTTTCCTGCGAATTAATTCCAACTTACCCGAAATTTGTTAGTTTTAAAAAAAAGTGAGAACGTCATTTTGACTGTATTATTATAACGATGCGACCACGTGCCGCTTGCCCTGCCCCCCGTCGCCCACGGAAGGGTTGCCTACCGCACATGTATTAAGTTACCTCCTTTTGCGAAATAATATTTTTTTTTAGGGAGATTTTTTTTTTAAGTTTAGCCCGGCTTTGTATCCATTAGTAGAATAATTTATCGATACCTAACAATACCTTCACGGATCGGACAGGGTTTTCTTTACATATTGTATAATACTGTTCAAAGATCGTTACACTTCAATTGCGGTTAGAGAACGGATAGAGTTATTTATAGTTGACGTAAAGCAAATAACCCAAAACCCGCATAATAGGAAAATTAATATTACTTATTAATAAAAAAAAATAAAGTTGAAGGAAAACATTACGAGGAAACATGTCAAGGAGGAGGAGGCATGTCTTTGAGGCAAAGCTTCGAAAACATGGGTCATCTACCAACCCGGGCTGGGCCCGTGTGGTAGATTCCAGCCCAATCCGTCTCGCCACTGGAGGTCCGCCCGGCTTGGGCGGCGTACCGCCATGTCCTCGTGACGGCGATCTCTCGCGTCCGACTCCGGTCCAGGCTATGATTCGGAGCGAGAGTGCATGACAGGCCGTCACCTTCTTCTGGGAAGCAGTGATGCAGGCAAAGAAGGAGGCGGAGCATATGAGGAGCGGTAATGCCAGCGCCCTCACGCCACTAGCCGCCGCAGGAGACGCCCTGGTCGGGAGACAAAATCGAACTCCCCGCCACTGTAGGCTCGGGCTTGCAGGTATTGACCAGGCTCGGGTCGACAGCGCGTTGTGTTTCACCCGCGCCTCAAAGAGATGTCAGCAGATCGTGGCGAGGTCCACGAAGACCGATGCCTGGGTCAGGGTTGCGGGTTGGTCAAAAAAGAAACCGTAGCCCTGGCGCAAAGCCAAGTGAAGGAACACGGGTGGGGTTTAGTCAGTAAAAGTCTGACACGTCCTTCCGCTACGCCCAGAGCGGAAGAGGTCATATGATGATTTGCCATCTACACAAAAAAAAATCCCTCTCACCGAGAGTAGGCCTGTGTCGTAGGAGTGGGAAGGGGAGGAGGCTGATTATGCAGAACAGCCCCCGTAGCCAATGTAACATCGCTTCGTAGCGAAGCGAAATCGAATACCAAACCAACCAATGGTGGGAACGATTGACCACGCGACGCGATAAATCACGTGGTCTATCGTTCCCGCCATTGGTTGGTTTGATATTCGATTTGATGATGTGATGATGTTACATTGGCTACAGGCCCTGGTCTTCTTTGTCTTCGTCAATTCGATAACTTATCTGGGGTGCCCTAGCTCTCGCGGGATAGTTGTGTGACACGCTAGGAATAGCTTTCCTTTTAACAGGTAAACAACATTAATTGTGTAATTTATGTTACTAAGCAGACAAGTTTATAACATACTAGCTTTCCGCCCGCGGCTTCGCCCGCGTGGAGTTTGGTTATATCGCGCTTTTTAGATTTCCCTCGGGAACATCAAATTTTTCCAGGATAAAAGGTAGCCGATGTCCTTTCTCAGGGTCTAAAGATTGTCTATGCCAAATTTCATCACAATCAGATCAGTAGTTTTGGCGTGAAAGCCGGACAGACAGACAGAGAGAGATACTTTCGCATTTATAATATTAGCATGGATAACGCAATGGATCCCGCAATTTCCTTTACGATTATTCAGGTTGTGCTTCATAGTGTGTAAGGCAATAAAGACTAGGACGCAATAGTTGGCCTCAATTCGATGTAAGAGGATCGGTACTGTAACAGGCAACATGTAAAAACGATTTCTAGGACAACAAGCTGGTTGTCCCTGTAGAACAATGGAATTATTGTCCTGTGTGGCTACCATGAGTTTTCATTACGAGACTCGATTTTATACATCGACCGCGTCACAGTAGACGAACAGTAAAACATCTTCATACAAACGAGCCGCTCTCGGTTTCAATGTTTGCGTGCGCGCCGTGCGCCGTGTCGGTACGCGATTTCACGCACACGCGCTGCCATAATAAAGTTGGAAAATATCAAATAACATGGGGGCAGTTGGGGGCAGTACGGGCTGTGCCGCGTGACTGTGAGCACCAGCCGGGGTCAACTTTGTATGGAAGCCCTTAGAATACCTACAAGGGCTGAATTTTGGGCGATGTTACTATATAAATTAATATCTCAATTTATTTGTATGGCAACACTCTTGAACCACGTGACCGATCATGGCGTCCGCTTAAACAATATGGCGTCACCCGATGTAAACACAATTCCATATTTCATCGATTTGCTTGAAATTAAGTGCTACAACAGTTGAGTCGAGCTCTGCTCCTCCGTTTTATGTGTTACAAAGTTCCGCGAATCGTGGTTAGTGTTAGCGCATTGTGAGATAGTGACTCTAACATCACTGTTGTTTTTCGTGAGACATTGACTCTGAACCAATGATCCTGAACCTATTTATTTTGTGGCTGTTGTGACCAGTGTTTGTGAACCTCAGTTCTGCCATGGCAGATGCGATGATGATGATACGAAATTTATAAAATTTATCATGTAATATATAAAATATTGGCTAAACAATACTTTTATTTCCAATCTCTATTCCCAGATAAAATAAAGGGACTAGAATTGAATCTAGCACGTTGATAACGTTTTACAATTTAAGTTATATTGTTATTTCATATGACCGGCCGCACATTGCATTCTGTATGAATGTAATTTGTATGGACGGCGCCCGTTAGATTTTTTTCTATTACAAAGTTTTTTTCTATATGCTAGATTCATTCTATTTTCCGTTTCTGATACATTCAGATCGGGAGGGTGGTCTCGAGAGGAGGAAAATATCTCGAGGCTGCACTCCTGGTCTGGATGTGTATTAAAATGTTAAAACTTAAAATACAATAGTCATCATGAAGTGGTTTAAATTTCCCGCCCTACTACGCCGACATAGTTTACTTGGGCTAAAGTAAGATGGCAGCACTTCCAAACTAAAATTCGTTCCTATTTTTTTTGTATGAAGTTGACCTTCTTCTCCGCTAGGAGTAATTGTGTTCTGTGGTGAGCACGCGCGTAAATTACATGACCGCTCGCGCTCGTCAACTCTCGCCGGCCACTTACCATAATATTAATTATTACGAGTATCATGATTACAAAAAGGGGAAAAAATATTGTAGTGTTTTCGGGTGCCTCAATGACGATTTCGCAAACCCGGACTTATCATTCTTCATAATTCCTACTGAACCAGAAATATAAGTACCTATATAAACTTAAATCTTATTAGAAAATATTAGTATTGTTTATTTCACAGTTTCTTTGCTTTATTAAGAGTGTACCCGAGTCGCATTTTTCCATATAAATGTATTCCCAAATTTACTTCCTGAATACTATGTTTAGAGCTAAAGTTTATTTTAAGAAGCCTAGTTTTCTTATAAAACAGAGGATTGACTACGAAATACCGTTTAGGTAAACGTATTTGTCTCGTATAGTGTAATTAGGGGCAATTTCACAATAATTACCTACTACTGCAAATTACAATTTTTTTTCTATTGTCTTACGTATTGTTTGATACAAATATGGCGTCTTAATAATAATATTAACTCAATAAAATTATAGTAAGATGTGACCGACTAACGCTTAAAGTTACCACCACTTTTTCTTTTAGCTAAATGGGGCATAAAGCTAAATAGACAACCCTGGGCATCAACGCAAGAGTAGGCAAATAACTCAGCGGGCGGCCTTAGATAATCTAGGTACTGTTCTGTCTACTGTGACCGCGTTTGGCGTTCTCGTTGGTTGAGACTTGGAGTTCTTACAACCTTCAAGCGGGCCAATCGATGAGTCAAACGCGCTCGATATCGATGATCGAGTCTTCGTAATGAAAACTGATGATAGCCACACTGGTGGAACAATAAGTTTGTACCCCAATGGGATTATCAATCGCCATTTTTTCAAACATCCATCCATTTTTCCACAAATTAGTTGATAAACAAATAAAATAATATTGTTTATCTTCACAAATTACGTTCTTACATACATATATTAAGTTGAGGGATAATTCGAAAAAAAAAAATTTGGAATCTACAACTAAGCCTCTATTTTAAACTTCATTATGTCACATAATATCAATGTGGTAAATTTGCAAGTGATTGATGGTAATGTTATAATTGTATACATAATATTGTATGTAAGAACACATATAATTAATTTTAGGCTTCTATGGCTTAAGCTAGGCGCTGTCTGTCAGTGAGAGAATAAATTCCCTGCGCACAGCTTAAGCTTTAAGGAATTAAGATTTTGATAAAGTAGAAGATCTCACCAAGTAGTCTTGTGTGTTCCTCCCCGGTGTTGGCGGGCCACACCCCCCGGCCGGTAGCACTGTGCTCCCACACGGGGTGCACCCGCTCCGCCACGCTATTGGTCGGCGTCGGACTTTCGCTTGCTGTACTCCACGGCGAACCAGTCTTGGGTCCTCTTCTCTGTAAAATAAAAATGAATGATTTATTTCTACAGTTATTTTCTAAACAATTAGGGTAGAGTCATCTCAACTAGGGTTGTCAACTTTTTTTTTAGCAGAAGTAAAGTATATCTGATTTTAAAGGAGGTAAATAAAGAGTACGGACTTACAAAAAAGAGTATTATTTACTTTTTACTTTTAAAAAGGTATTTTTTTGTACTTTTTGCGGCACATAACAATTTTCCATTGTTTTTAAAGGAACTGTATGAGTCCAAAAATTCCAACTCTAAATTTATATATATGAAGAGCTCATTTTTGATGAAATTCAATGAAGTTCTGTTTTTGTCTTCTCACCACTCATGATTCACATTCATGACCGAACAGACTCTTTCAGTAAATGCTGAAGTGACAGGAACAGAGAGTATGTAGCTAATACTTTTTTAAAACAATCAAATTCTTCAGGACATTTTTTAAAAATATATTGCCATTTTTCTGTAGTGGATTTTTGCATAAAATCTGTGTTATTAAACAATTCGGCTTGGAGTTCTTTTAAAATTTTTACCTACTTCCGAATATAAACTGTTCATGTTTAGTCTTTGTAAATTAAGTTTTCCTTCTATAATTTGTTCTAAATGATTAAATTCATCATTAGTCTTTAAAGATATTGTATTTAGTGAATACAGCCCAGTTGTCACTACTAAAATCAAACCATTTTTGTAAATAAATCGAAACATTTGTCTATACACAGTGAAAAATTTATGTTATATTTATTATACAACTAAGGTGACGATTGTTCAAGAGGTTTTAATTTCTGTTTTGTTGTATAGCCAAAATAGTTGTCTTTCAGTCTTTGCTGTAATTCTGATTTTAAATTTTCCATAACACCAAAAACAATTGAATTGTGACAGTAACCTTGCATATTATTACAGACGTGCACTAGTTTTAGTAAACATTTTGTAAAAAAAAGAGTATTTTAGCGTACTTTATTAGTGTTAGAGATTATAGAGTACGTCTACAAGATATAGAGGACAATACTCTATTTTAGAGAACGGTAGGCAACCCTAACCTCAACACCTCTCTACCAAGTTTTAGTTTTGTATATATGTTTTTGGTAATAGCATGTATGTGTATATACCTAGCTTATTTAGTTAAATTGTTTAGTTTAACTCTAGTTAAACTAAACAATTTATTAAATAAGCTACACACACAACAACAACAACAACAACAACAACAATGATAAGAAAAAAAACTCTTTATCTCTAGATAAGAGTTTTTTTTCTTATCATTGTTTTTAACTAAAGCAGCTGCCATCTAATCGCTTCACCACCCATGGTTGACTGGTAGAGAATGCGGCGGACATTCTCTACCAGTCAACCATGGGTTTGTACATTTCTTTGTGCGAAAGTATAAATAAATAAATTATTATTATTTACTTATAGAAGAAAAATATCATGACAAAAAAGGCATTTTCCAGAAGTAACAATTCGAAGACACCAGCTACTAATGCGCACTTGGCCCGCGTGGTGGTAATGGCCCATTCCTCACACTGTGAGGAGGAGCGTCTCAGACGTAGGAACATTTTTATTAAACATTGGCCCACACTAGAAATTACTCGGAATTAATTAATTACTGTATCGTGGGTGCGTTTACAAACATTTAAACAGACATACAGAAACAGCCAGACCCGGAATAACTACTTGTAGGTCTGCTCCAACAGTCATCAGTTCTTCGTAAACATGGCGGAGCCATCACGTCATCAAAGCTAACGATGAAGGATACCCCATTTCTTTTGGTGGATTAATTGAGTTGATTTATTCGAAAAAAAAAAACAAGCAGCAGTGGGCCTTTTTGTACGAACCAGTTTGTACAAAAAACTAAAAAAACATGCTTTTAAAAAAAGTTAAAATAATTTTAAAAAAAGCGTGAGGCGCTTTGTGCCATAATTTTTGTATATTAAGCGCCTCACGCTTTTTTAAAAATTATTTTAACTTATTAGTTTGATGTTTTTTAAAAGCAGGTTTTTTTAGTTTTTTTAAACTATATTTATTTTCAACTTTTTAGTTCGATACCCTTAAAAAAAAAACGAACGCACGAACGTATTGAAAACGGTGGGACATTTTACAGTAATGAGCCGCTCACTCGTAGTCCAAAGAGTTAGAGACGGACAAAGAAACAAACAAGCAAGCAAACAAACGAGCGAGCAAGCAAGCAAGCAAACAAGCAAGCAAACATACGAGTGAAGCTAATAAAAAGCATGTAAAAACTCGTACATGTGACGTGCCGTCCACTGGGCCCGCGTCATAGAGTTTCGTCTCACAGAGGGCGACCTCTAGGAATTTCTGTTCATACATAAAGTATGCTGTTTCTGAGACCCAGTGGAAATAATGTTCAATGTTTGTGTTAAATGTGTGCTGATTTGATGGAAAATCATTAAATGACCTCTCCCGGTCTGGGCGGAGCGGAACGGCGGCGTGTCAGACTTTTACTGATTAAAACCCACCTGTGTTCCTTCACTTGCCTGTGCGGCAGGGCCACGGTTTCTTTTTTAACCTTTCGTTCTTTTTTATGCTTATTTTATCAGTGATTGGACTAAAATAGCTATCTAATATCTTTTCTGCTACAATAGAGAGGCATAACAACAGGAGAACGAGGAAATAAAATATTGTTACATTAGGTACTATAAAAATACATAAGTATCTCACCGCCTATAATCCTACTAAGTATTCATTTACTCACATTATTAATGCGAATGTTTGTGAGAATGTACATATGTTTGGATGGATGTTTGTTTGTTAGTCCTTTAAAACGCAAAAACCACTTAACAGATTTGGATGAAATTTGGCACAGGTGAATTAAAAACTGGAATTAACACAGGATATTTTTATCCCGTTATTTCCACAGGATCAAAACACATTCCGGTGAAACCGCGGGGCGTTGCTAGAAGGTAAATGCACACGGAAAAAATATTGTGATTTCCCCAAATGGTACTCGTCCTCTCATTTAGACATTTGTCGATCAGCTTATACACATTTGGGCGCTGTTGATTAAAATCGAGCCCAGTTATAACGAATTTCCTCATACTCGAAGGTACCTACCCGAAGTCAGTTAGCAAAAACTAGAGTCGTAAAACACAGACATGCATGTACTTATGAATATGTATCAGTAAATTAACAGAACACCTGCAAGGTCACGAGCTCACTAAAACTGTACCGATGACAATTATGGCACATTAATACGCCATCATGTAACAGACAGCCTTGCTCGTTTTCTAGTTAATGTTATTTTAGTCTTTAGGTACAAGATGAAGTCGATATTAGTCCACGTTAGTGTAGTAGACTTCTAAGCATGAGACCATAAGTTAAGGTTTTTGAAATATGTATTTTTTTAACCTTTCGCTTCGGAGCATAAAGCCACCGTGGACAGCCTCCGTGGCGTAACGATAGCGAACGCCGTCGCTGCGTAAGGAGGCGCGGGTGCGATCCCTGAACAGTGCAAATATTTGTATGCATGAACATGAATATTTCCAGTGGTCTGGTCGTGCCTCGGAAAGCACGTTAAGCCGTTGGTCCCGTTTGCCATACGAACATCTAATGACAGTCGTTACGGATTGTTGGAGCCCTCAAAAGTCCAACAATTGGTCTAACTGCAATGCTTCGATATCGCCTTCGGGTTGTGGAGGTCAGACGACAGTCGCTTCACGGAAAATATCGAAGTTTAGCCAAAATCAGCAGTTGGACTGGTAAAGCGGACCCTCGACTCCAAAGCTGAAAAAGCTACGGATGCGACTGGGAATAACGCTGAGATGATGATGATGCTTCGGGGCATAAAGGTGTGATTTGTACCATGAATCTCAGCAAAAACATTGTAATAACAAGACTTTCAATGGACGTGAACATGTGAATATATTTGATGTCAATCACGGTCTTGGCATTTTTTTGTTGACTAGAAATAGTTTTTATGCGTAGGTAGGTATGCCCAGGGCCGTCTAACCATATCGGGAATCAGCCTGAGAAGACTTTGTTGTCAAGGGGATTGGATCTACAAAATAGGTTTGGTGGTGTGCCAGGTTATCATCATTTTAGTATTTTAGTTTATAAACTCCAAACCGAGTCACTACAGGCAAAAGTTGTGTTATTAGTAGCAATGAATTTATTTACTTGAAGCTTTGCAATAAGAGGCTTGTATATCGCAAGTACCCATATCCTCCCGTGGGTGTGGTAAGAGGGGACTAAGGGAACTCTCACCAGGGAAACGGGCTGAAGCGTTTCTTCTGTGGAATAACAAATTATTGCGATCCCCAACCCGTCTGCCAAGCGTGGGGATAATTTTTTTTTCCAAAAATACATAAAAAAATAATTCATATATAATTAAATTCCCCCCAAAATGCCCCTTCATCACTTCCTAGAGATTTCGCCGGGAGGAAGTGGCGCAACAAACTCCTCAGCATCACAATTGTCTGTTCAGTAAAAAAAATTCTTGATTGTATTTTTTTTTTAAATGAACAAATAAAGATTATTTTTACATGCTTTTTATTGGCTTCACTTGTATGTTTGCTTGCTTGCTTGTTTGTTTGCTTGCTTGCTTGTTTGCTTGCTTGCTTGCTTGTTTGCTTGCTTGCTTGTTTGCTTGTTTGTTTGTCCGTCTCTAAGGTGCGTATTCCAGAAGGAAACTCAAGCATTGATCTCTGCTTAAACATTACTTAAAACTAGTTTCAACCAATCAAATGGCTTGAAACGAGACTTAAGTAGACTTTGAGTTTTGAGTGACGTTCTGTAATACGCACCTAACTCTTTGGACTACGAGTGAGCGGCTGATTACTGTAAAATGTCCCACCGTTTTCAATACGTTCGTTCGTTCGTTTTTTTAAAAAAAAGATTATTGAACTAAAAAGTTGGAAATAAATATAGTTTACAAAACTAAGAAAACATGCTTTAAAAAATATCAAACTAAAAAGTTAAAAATAATTTAAAAAAAAAAGCGTGAGGCGCTTAATATACAAAAATTATGGCACAAAGAGCCTCACGCTTCTTTTTTAAACTAAGTATTTTAACTTTTTAGTTTGATATTTTTTAAAAGCACGTTTTCTTAGTTTTTTAAACTATATTTTTATAATTTATATAAAAATATAGTTTATGTATGGACTAAAGTGCTGAGTACAGATGTAACATTGTTTATCAACCTGTATTCTCTGCTATTATCTGGTCATTAGCCTGACTGATAAAAATGTCACCACAAAATAAAAAAAACCTCTTTATCTTGTTGCTAAGTCTTAATGTATCAATCAAATAGTATGTATATAATCCTTTTACTGTACTATGTTCTACATGTTTGGTTTCACTTAAGTCCTTCAAGTGAACCATTGAGTGTGAGCCATATTCACTATACTTAAAAATATTTCTTTTCATAACAAACATTCCAGATCAGGCAAGTACCAATGTAAATTTTCAAACTTATATGTACTTTCTGCCCCGTGTGGTGCCGGGCTTTTAATAGTACCAACCCATATCCTCCTGTGGGTGTCGTAAGAGGCGACTAAGGGAACTCCACCAGGGAAGTGGGCAACAGTGCTTCTCCTGTGTAATATCAAATCACTGCAATCACTGTGCAATGATGCACACGACACAGCCCAGGCCCCTAGTCTCCGGCACCTCCGCTATTCCAGTCTAAGGCGGACTAAGCGGACTCGGTTACGGCAGAGCAAGGGGTGCCAAGAATCTCCGGAAGAGATCCGGCTACCATCACCAACGACGACCTTTGGCCCTGGCAACATATAACACGCGCACACTACGGACCGATGAGAAGATTGTCGAACTGGAGGAAGGACTGAGCCGGTTGCGCTGGGACATTGTAGGATTATCTGAAGTCCGGGAAGGCGACCAGCTGTCCCAGGGTGGCGTCGGGTTTATTGTCCACATGTCCCTCGTGAACAACTGTTGTGTATTTATACTCGTATTCTAGCAAAATAAATTATTATCTTATCTTATCTAACAACGTTGTTAAAGTCGGGAGCTTTCGACTCGGGTGGCGTACCTTGTACTCAGAATAACCAAAAGATATTCGTTTAAAGGTTATACAAGTCTACGCTCCGACGTCTAAACACTCCGACGATGAGGTGGATGCTATGTACGGACCGTGGTTGTTCCGGTTTTAAAAAACAAAACGGGGCATGGCAGACCTGGCTAACTATAGACCAATCCCGCTGGCTACTGTAATAGCAAAAGTGCTGGACAGTCTGCTTGACAGACACATGGATAGGCACATAAAGCTTCATGATGCTCAATTTGGTTTCTGGCCTCTCGACTGAAAGTGCCATTCTATGCCTCAAGCAGACTGTACAGTATTATACAGACAGGAATACGCCGGTCTATGCCTGTTACCTGGACTTGTCCAGAGCATTTGATTTGGTGTCATATGGCGTGTGGTGGCAAAAATTGAAAAATGAAACGGACGTGTCACGTAATATTATCGCTATTTTGAGATATTGGTACTCGAGTCAAAGGAATACTGTGCGATGGGCAGGCACACACTTGGACCTGTATGGGTTGGAGTGCGGGGTGAGACAAGGGGGGGTTAACCTCTCCTCGTCTCTTTAACTTATACATGAATGAGCTGATCGTCGAGCTCAGCAGAGCGAGCATACGGTGCCATATAGATGGACAGTGCGTCAATAATGTAAGCTACGCGGACTACACGGTGCTGCTGAGCCCGTCGATTAGTGCCATGCGCAAACTGCTAGAAGTTTGTGAAAGATATGCACGAACTCATGGACTCAGTTGTAATGAAAAGAAGAATGAAGTGATGGTGTTTAAGGCTGGTAACAAATCATTCGCTAGTGTGCCTCCTCTGTATCTTTGCGGTGCCACCTTAAACAGAGTGTCTAGCTACAAGTAACTGGGTCACTGGGTCTCTGAGGATCTGAGTGACGACTGTGATTTGGAGAGGGAACGCAGGGCGCTGTCTATGCGCTGTAACATGCTGGCCCGCAGGTTTGCACGGTGTACCGAGCAAATCAAGGTGATTTTATTTAAGGCCTTCTGCCAGTCTTTCTACACTTGCAGCCTGTGGACTAAGTACACGCAGCGTACATACACCGCTCTGCGAGTCCAATATAATAATGCGTTCAGAATAGTGTTCGGACTACGGCGCTGCTGCAGCGCTTCTGCAATGTTGGCAGAGCAGATAGTGGATGGTTTCCATGCCATCACGCGGAAACGCTGTGCATCTCTTAGGAAGCTAATGCGCACCAGCCCGAACAGCCTCCTGAGTGTGTTCGTGGACCGCTGGGACTCGCCGATGTGGCGGCACTGGATGCGACTACACACTACGGATGGTCGCATCCTGGGTTTGGCATAACTTGGCACTTCTGTGCGGCTCCATTTGATTCTGTTGTAGGTATTTCTGTTTTGTGTAATTACTAACAATAGATTTATAAGGTTTTATTTGTGTTTCCAAGCCCGAGCGTTTGGGTGAGATTGAGAAATTCTACGGAGAGTTATCCACACACGCACCTGTTGTAAGCCTGACTAATGATCCTAGAGCCAGACTAACCCGACACTACACCGACGACATCCCGGACGTCAGCCTGTACGAGATTATTATGGCCCTGTAACAGCTCAAGAACGATAAGGCGGCTGGAGATGATGGAATTACGGCTGAGCCTCTGAAAGCGGGTGGCAAACCGGTTCTTAAAGCGCTTCAGAAGCTATTTAATTTCGTCATTCTTAAAGGCGAAACGCCTAAGGCTTGGCACAGGATCGTAGTGGTGTTGTTTTTCAGAAAAAGTGACAATACCCTCCTGAAAAACTACAGACCGATATCCCTCCTGAGCCATGTCTATATGCTGTTTTCTAGGATCATCACGAATCGTCTCGCTCGCAGGTTCGACGACTTCCAGCCTCCAGAACAAACAGGCTTCCGAAATAGCTTTAGCACCATAGACCATATACATACGCTGCGGCAAGTTATACAGAAGTCCGAGGAGTATAACAAACCACTATGCTTGGCGTTTGTGGACTATGAGAAGGCCTACGATTCAATCGAGACTTGGGCGGTGCTACAGTCTCTCCAGCGGTGCCAAATTGACATCGATACATTGAGGTGATAAAGTGTTTGTACAAAAACGCCACCATGTCAGTTCGTCTCCAGGATCAGGACTCGAAACCGATCCAACTCCAGCGTGGAGTGAGACAAGGAGATGTCATATCTCCCAAATTGTTCACTGCTGCGTTGGAAGATATCTTCAAGCTCCTGGACTAGAAAGGACTTGGCATCAACGTTAACGGATTCCGTCCTTCTTAAAGGCGAAACGCCTAAGGCGTGGCACAGGATCGTAGTGGTGTTGTTTTTCAGAAAAGGTGACAATACCCTCCTGAAAAACTACAGACCAATATCCCTCCTGAGCCATGTCTATAAGCTATTTTCTAGGGTCATCACGAATCGTCTCGCTCGCAGGTTCGACGACTTCCAGCCTCCCTAACAAGCAGGCTTCCGAAAAGGCTTTAGCACCATAGACCATATATGTATATGGTGGATGTTGGAAGATGAAGCGTATGTACGCTGCGGCAAGTTATACAGAAGTCCGAGGAGTATAACAAACCACTATGCTTGGCGTTTGTAGACTATGAGAAGGCCTTCGATTCGATCGAGACTTGGGCGGTGCTACAGTCTTTCAGCGGTACCAAATTGACCATCGATACATTGAGGTGATAAAGTGTTTGTACAAAAATGCCACCATGTCAGTTCTTCTTCAGGATCAGGACTCGAAACCGATCCAACTCCAGCGTGGAGTGAGACAAGGAGATGTCATATCTCCCAAATTGTTCACTGCTAAGTTGGAAGATGTCTTCAAGCTCCTGGACTAGAAAGGACTTGGCATCAACATTAACGGCGAGTACATCACTAATCTCCGTTTCGCAGATGATATCGTGGTCATGGCTGAGAGAGACCCTGGAAGACTTGGGTAAAATGCTCAATGACCACAGCAGAGCTTCCCAACAAGTGGGTCTAAGAATGAACATGGATAAGACGAAGATCATGTCGAGCTCTCATGTCGCACTCACTTCAATTCTAGTTTGTTGCTCTGCACTCGAAGTTGTTGACGAGTATATAAACCTGGGACAAACAGTCCAACTAGGTAGGTCCAACTTCGAGAAAGAGGTGTCTCGTCGAATCCAGCTCGGCTGGGCAGCGTTCGGGAAGCTACGCTACGTCTTCTCGTCGTCCAAGATACCACAGTGTCTCAAGACTAAAGTCTTTGACCAGTGTGTGTTGTCAGTGATGACTTACTTAACTGAAACGTGGTCGCTCACAATGGGCCTCATACGAAGGCTCAGAGTCAGAATGGAGGAAATCCGCAGAAGAACCATTGTCACCGACATAGCTCTGCGAGTCGCTAAACTTAAGTGGCAGTGGGCAGGGCACATTGCTAGTAGAACCAATGGCCGATGGGGCAGTAAGGTTCTGGAATTGAGGGAGGCCCCTAACAAGGTGGACCGATGACCCGGTGAAGGTCGCGGGAAGCCGATGGATGCGGGCAGCACAAGACCGGTCAGCGTGGAAAGCCTTGGGGGAGGCCCATGTCCAGCAGTGGACATCTATAGGCTGAAGAAGATGTACTTTCTAAGTATATCTTGGACACCAATTACTTACTAAATGACTGATTACAAGGTGAAGGAAAATACCTTGAGGAAACCTGGACTTTAAGTCTGAAATCGCCAACCCGCATTGAGCAAGCATGGTGATTATGCTCAATCCTTCTTTGTATGTGAGGAGACCTTGTAGCAGTGGGACGATAAAAAGGTTGATGATGATGATAACAAAAACTAGTTACACCATAATCAGTTGTCAAAATCTATTTATAATATAAATGATAAAAATGAAGAAATAAAATTATAAACACCTGAATCATTGATATAATATTAAACTAAGGTAGATACGTCACTAGCGCACTGAAAATGAAGCGTACAAAAGGAGGTAAGTCCAGCAAGTCGCTTTAGTTTTCGTCGATTCTATTTAAGCGCAAACGACAAACACTAGCCATTTTTTTCTTCTCTATGCTTTAGATAGCGCCCCATCTCACTCACACTGTGCCAACGTGTGAAATGTACGCAGAATAAAAAAAATGCATGTGTGTGCTGCTGCTCCGATTGCCACATTTATTTTGGTTAATTTGTTAGAGCATATCATATCTGTTTAATATTATATCAATGACCTGAATAATATGGGTTCTTAATGAGTATCACTAATCTGGCATTATCACCAAGATAATTGGAATTTTTGAATATTGCATTCTTGTAGAAAAAACTGTAGAAACAAATGCATCATGTATTTATGTACTACACATTTTTCATGATACTTGTAAAGAGTAGACTGTGACAGGTACTGAAGTGCAGGAATAGTGGAACTCCTGCACATACAATTTATTACAATACATATAGTAGTGTCCGAAAGAAATTAATGTATACGACCGAAACCGAAAAAAGGATCATGGCAATGGTTTTGGCCGTAGCCAAAACTACCTTACAAGGATCATATTTTGAGAGAAATAAAAAGAACACGTTATTATAATTATTATAATGATATTATAATACGAAAACGAAAAAGGAACTCGTGTTAATGCCATAATGAAATCTAACATTCTGTTGGACACTACATTATTGCATTTATTTCATCGCAGTATTAAATGTATGAAATTATAGATTTTCTTTTTGATTTTATGTACTTTCCTATACATTCTACTCTTACACAGATAGTCTACATTTCTTTTTAAGCGTAACACATTATCAATATCAATTGGAATCATTTTGAAGCATATTCCTAGTCCAGTGCTCCGTATGTT
Source organism: Sesamia nonagrioides (assembly GCA_017933935.1). Classification (NCBI taxonomy): domain Eukaryota; kingdom Metazoa; phylum Arthropoda; class Insecta; order Lepidoptera; family Noctuidae; genus Sesamia; species Sesamia nonagrioides. Next base: position 145,387 of record JADWQK010002460.1, on the reverse strand, counting down.
CGAAAAAAGTGTCTGCTTAACAACATAAATGAAGCAATGAATGTTATAATCAAACTGTCAACAAGAAACCCATCACCTATTACTGACTAGCGGCCGCCAGCGACTTCATTCGCGTGGTTTAATTATGCTCCACTCCTATTGGTTGCAGCGTGATAAAGCCTTACTGGATTAATGGGCTATCCAATACAAAAAGAATTTTTCCTAAGATTAGCACATTCAACCAAACAAACAAACAAACTCTTCAGCTTTATACAATATGTAAAGAAAACCCTGTCCGACCCATAAGGATAATAAAGGTTAGGTAAACACTTGACCAAATATAATATAAAATTTTAAGTAATCATCATAGTAACAATACTAATGAATTTTGAAATAATCATTTTTTCCCTTTTTTTTTTTGATATGGCATCTCGTACGTGGCCATTAGAGGCCGTAACTACTTAACCGGACTTTCCTGTGGATGCCTTAATTAAAGCCTCCAGCCAGCGGCACTTAAAACTAAATTAAAATTGGGCGACCTCGCACTAAGGGCACCCCCTGTAGGGTACGAACCTCGGCTTAGGGCGTCACTAGAGAGGACAGCAAGGGACAGCCGGATCGAATGTATTCTTACTGGTTTGATGACCACGACGTTTCCTGGTACTAGCTGTAGATGAAACGCCGAAACAAACTCAGAGGTCATTGTTGGGACATTATGATATTACTGGTTCAGCTGCGGCGCGGGCTGGCCTTCATCGGACAAGGGACTTATTTTTTCCCACGAATTAATTCCGACTTCCCCGAAATTTGGTAATTTTTATAAAAGTGACAACACCGGTATTATTATCAGTGAATAGCGATGAGACCACGTGCCGCGTGCCCTACCCCCCGCCGCCCGCGGAAGGGTTGCTTACCGAACATGTATTAAGTTACCTCTTTTTGCGAAATAATAATAATTTTTTCAGGGGGATTTTTTTTAAAGTTTAGCCCGGCTTTGTGGGCATTAGTAGAATCAGTTATTGATACCTAACAATACCTTCACGGATCGGACAGGGTTTTCTTTACATATTGTATAGTAGTACTTATAGATAATAATGTGTTATGCAATTACACTGCTAGGTTAGTTGGAAGAGATTACTTTAGAAATAAATATCACTTCTATAGATACTTTTCTGTTTGTTTCTTCTTTTTTATAAATGTGTGTACATAAATCGACAGGTCCCAAGAACAAAGTCGTATCTACAATATAGACAATATTGTAGATACGACTTTGTTCTTTGGACCCGTTGAAATGCTCAACTAAAAAATTATTTAATCATTGCAGTTTTGGGCTGAAAATGTGTAACGTGGTTCTTATTTTTGTCACTATTAAAGTTTAGAGATACTGTTTTGAGTTGAAAAAGAAAAGGGGTTAAATGTAGTAACTGGTCACAATGGCCTATCAAATAATTCATCACCAATAGTACCTTGAAGATAAATATTATTGTTTTTAGCTCCAAGTGTTTTTTGTTGTTATCAGAGAGAGCACTGTTCCACTAACAAAACTGGGTCATACAACTAAGCTTATATTTCTTGGAAAAATTATTACTTGTTCATATATGGTTTATGTAAGAAAATAAAACGGGATGTTGTATTGGCTGAGCAATAAACTGCTGTGCTGCGAGTCCCGGGTTCGATCCCCCCATTGAACAAATATTTGTATGACCTACTAGTAGTGGTTCCGTGTCTGGGTATTTGTGTATGTAGGTTTAAATGTTTGTAAACGCACCCACACCACAAGAGTAACTAGTGTGGGACAAAATTTGTTTTTTTTTTTTAAAGTAAAAAAAAAATATTGTCAACATTAGCAAAAATTTAAAAGTTCATAGTTCAGTAGTTTATTAAAAATACGAATGATTTTGTGTAAGTATTACTTTAAAGATACTTGAATCACTTTCCTAATTAAATCAATCATAATAAACTCACCCCACGGGATCCTGATCGCTGTGACAACGTTTCAGATTCAATTTCAGAGTCTGTACTTAATCCTTCTGTTGTATCGTGAGACAACACCTGTGGAACATCACTGTCAGACAGATTTGATGATAGTCTTATGGGCTCATATGCACCTAGGGTTCCACCAAAATTCCTTTCCCTTTTGCTTATGTGATGTTGGTGATCATGTGGAGAGTTCGACAGTTGTATCAAGTCAGCATTTGCTTCAGAATTTAGAGCCCATGTAAACCTCGGAAGAGGCAAGTCAACAGGAGTGGACAAAAGCTCAGGCTTTACTGTCATATTTGTCTGATGGGCTGCTATTAGTTTCAGTGCTGAATAAAATTGTTTTCTGTTCATGTGACTCAGTGACGCACAGTTAGCAGGAGCAACGCTTATATCCATGATCTGTAACATAATATAATTAGTGCTCATATCACTCATTCACAATATGTGTTATCGTACGTCTAACCTATACTACCAATTACCTGTTTTAAGATATCGTTGTGTACATTTGATGATCGAAACAATTCTGTTGCTTTTAAAATCGGTATTTTGCCGTTGGATTCCTCGTCACAACATAAAAACAAATCACCGAAATATCTCATTTCGGTTTCTGTCAAATTGAGATCCTCCATTATAGTAATAAAATAACAATATTATGGACTTCTACAAAGTGTCTTTAGTTTATTATTAAATAGGCAACATAAACAACCATTATCTATTAATGTACACCATATTCATTGATAAATAGACGGATTCGAAACTTGTACATTACAAAATTTACACGAAGCAAACCAAATGTCACTGACAGACAGCTGCCTGATGCGGCCATTAAAATTTTAGAGCTCGCTTTTACGTTTAGAAACCGATAATAGAGTAGTCCCGTATGGAACACCGGGATGGTTTTTAGTCAGTAAGAGTCTGACAAACCCCGCCAACCACCCCAGGGTGGCAGACATCCTTTCAAACTCAGCGACTTAACTATATATATTACTAAACTATAATAATATATATTACTAAACTGTCAAATATTCCCAATCAATCTTGAACCTTAATGCTTTAGAAAAAAAGTTGAAAATTTAATAAAGATATATATCAAATTGTAGTAGTTTGACGTAGTGTTATCTGGAACTCCGACATTTAGCTATTGACTATGGTATTTTTACATGTTAATTGCTTTATTAAATTTTTATAATCTTTAATTTGATTCATCTTATATGTATTAGTTACCTTGATTCAATTTAGTCCAAATTTTACTTACACGTGAATAAATTTATAGATTTTCGTACCGAAAGGGTAAAAACGGGACCCCATTAACTGCCTGCCATGGGGCCGTTTCTAACAACCTATAAAGTGATTAGCACACGGCACCGCGTACCGCCGCGGAAGGCGGCGACGGTAAAGCGGATTTCGTAGCGGTGCCCCTCGCGATAATCAAAATCGTGTTGAATCCATCCGTGCACACAGGCGCACGGATGGATTCAACACGATTTTGACCAGATTGTTCACAGACACAGGTCTTGCCAGTTCACAGACACTGGCAAGAATCTACTGAATTCGTTCTGCACCCACGATAACCCGCCCGGCTATGTGGCGCTCCGTGTGTGACACACCGCTCGACCACTAGGTCGGCCGGTGTATTTATTTATTTATTTATATATTCTTTATTGTACACCAAACAAATATCGAACAAAACAATCAACACAAAAAAAAAAAACATACAATGGACGGCCTTATCGCTAATGCGATCTCTTCCAGACAACCAAAGAATGGACAGATTCCGTATGTGTGTTAGGAACTACGGATTTATTAGACGTCGATGCAACATGAGATCCGCTTCACCGCCTACCACGGCGTTGCGCGCTGCCGTGTAATAATCGCCTAATAGCTAACAGTTGACATTTTCTCAGACGATGTAACAATAAATATTAAAAATTGAACTTTTTTGCATAGAGAAAAGTGCAAGGCGGACTCGCATAAAAAGGGTGCCCACAAAGTACAATAGACTATAGGATAAGGGTGTCCCTCCCTTGTGTGAGAGTCCACCTCACACGTGGCCGGTTTTTTTTACCTTCTTTTAGGTGGGATATGATCAAATTATTTCTCCCGCTCTGGGCGCGTCAGATCTACGGACCAAAACCCACCAGTGTTCCTTTGCCAGCGCAAGAGACCACCGTTTCTTTTTCGAACCCAAGGCCCTGCCAGTTACGTTTCTGTAATATACCTACTCAGTTTTTCGCAAATCTTAACTATATGCAAGCACGTCGATCATCGTCATCATCTCAGCGTTAATCCCAGTCGCCTAAAAAGCTTTTTCAGCTTTTTGGAGTCTGGGGTCCGCTTTACCAGTCTATCTGCTGATTTTGGCTAAACTTCGATAAAAAAAAATTATAAACTATAAACTAGCGCTTGACCGCAATCCCGCCTGATGGTAAGCAGTGACGCAATCGTTGATGGTAAAGCGCGCTAGTTTATTAAGAGCCTATTCACTATAGCCTTGAAGACACTCAAATTGTAGTCGGACGGAAACACCGCCGCTGGCAAATTGTTCCAGTCCCTCGATGTACGCGGTATAAAGCAGGAGGCGAAACGCTTCGTCCGGATCGCAGTGGTGTTAACAACGTAAGGGTGGAAACTCGCCGTACGACGGGTCTTCCGATGGTGGAACGGAGTTGGGGGAATTAAAACATGCAATTCCCTCGCAAAAATGCATCCTATAGAACATCGAAAGGCTGGCTACTGCCGTCTGACCTCCACAACCCGAAGGCGATATCAAAGCATTGCAGTTAGACTTTTGACTCCAGCAACCTGTAACGACTGCCATTAGATGTTCGTATGTCAACCGGGACCAACGGCTTAACGTGCTTTCTGAGGCACGACCAGACCAGTGCAAATATTCATATTCATGCATAGAAATATTTGCACTGCGCGGGGATCGAACCCGCGCCACCTTGCGCAGCGGCCACGTTCGTTACCGCTACGCCACGGAGGCTTATTACAAGCACATCGATGGCATAAAATATGCTACTAGAGCCTGGGGGGCAATCGCGCTAAAATAATTCAACCAAAACAGAATTGGATCGCAAATTCGCAACCAAACCATAACTTTTGTTATTAACCGACTTCAAAAAGGAGGAGGTTACTCAATTCGACCGTATATATGCTTTTTTTTATGTTTGTTCGCGCATAACTTCGTCGTTTATGTACCGATTTTGATAATTCTTTTTTTGTTGGAAAGAAGACATTCCCAAGGTGGTCCCATGATAAGGACATCAGGGTCTGATGATGGAAGACCAGAGAAATCAAGGGGAACTTTCAAAAATCGTAGGGGCGATTAGTGCATTTCTTAGTATTTTCATTAGGTATTTTAATTAAAGCACTACAATTTGATAAAGGTCTGGAGTAGATCTGATGATGGAACCGGGAGACAGTCGAAGGAACTCCTCAACAATTCACAGCAGCTGCCTTGTGTTTGATTAATTTGTATTGATAAGAACTTTACACCTAGATGGGTTGTGACTGTCATAAGAGCTCTGATGATGAAGACAAAGGCCAGTTCCGGGAACTCCTCAACGGTTTGCAGTAGCTACTTTGTGTTTGGTTTTAATTCATTTATATTGATGAGAACTTTGCACCCATTGGGTTAAAATAATGGTCTGCAGTTAATCTGATGATGAAGACCATAGGCAGTCGAGAGAATTCTTCAAAATTACGGGTAAAAATTAAAGTAAACAAAATTACGTCATTTCCCAACTATATTTGCGTCAGCTTCCAGTCTGACCGGGTGTAAGTGTAACTGAATACATAGTACCTACTTTTCACAACTAAAAAGTGTAAAATAAAAACTTTTTTACAAAAACACAACCGACTTCTAAAAACCACTACAAAGTGAAAAATAACTACCTAATTTCGGAAGTCGGTGTCAAAAACTAATATACAAAAACCAAAGACACCGACTTCCGAAATTAGTTGTTTTTCACTTTGTAGTGGTTTTTAGAAGTCGGTTGTTTTTTTGTAAAAAAGTTTTTATAGATATTTCGTATCGCGCTAACCTTTTCACAGATGGTTTAACCATAACTGGATCGCAATTTGAACGGTAACCGCTGTCAAATGAAAAAGTTGAAACAAAACTAACTTTGTCAGTCATTTTTCAAACTTACGGCTATTCGATTAATTGTTCGAACGCTCGAGGCATAGCTGCGACAGATACAACCTGGAAGTAACGTCCTCCGTGATGTCAGTCAGTTGTTGTCAGTCATGATGACAGTCATTTAACTTCATGTCTATCTCGTTTTGAGCATAATCAGGGGAACATGTTGGTAAATGAGATATAGTTTTGGACACAATACTATTATTTATAGTAACCGTTCCCACGCATTTGCTTTTACGATATAGAGCACATCGCCATATAATTCCTCCATCTTTGTAAGTCTTTAGTTTATAGTAGGGGAGAGGGGGGCACCTTTGAACACTTTTTGAATAAAATATTATATTTATCGTATTGTGCTACATATCAAGGTATTTTATTTTTTTATGAATAGATATGCTATTTGCGCTACAAAATAAAAAGTTATTTAACTTGTTTTTATTTATTAAAGTAGCAATATTATTGGTTTTAAAAAACCATTTTTAGTTTAAATGTGCCCCTGGCAAGGGGCACATTTGATAACCCCAGGGGCAGTTTTGAAATACCATGATAACAAGAAAACAATGCAACTTAAAATAAAATCAACACTTTATTTAAGATATACAGATCGTATATAATTATAATTAATTGCCACTAACTTCGTACACTCACTATTACTTAAATAAACTTTATAAAACTATTAACAGCCTGGGGCAGTCTTGAACGAATGTAAGTGAGTTATTATTTTAATATTTGAGATCTAGTTACATATTGCTAATCTTTGTCTTTATAATCTTAACATTATCTTAAAAACATACCATTTAAAATGGTCTCAGGAAGGCATTAAAAATATATCAAACAAACAATCCAAATCACCTTACTCCTAAATTCCCATATTGATATGCCGATTTTCGACCTTGTAATTAGGTAAGACCATCATTCATTTTGGACATTTTTAAAAAGTACCTTTCTTGCATAAGTTCTTCATCATTAGTGAAACCTTGATGCACAGTGTATTTGCTGCTATGATTTTTATTTTTTGGCATTACATTCTCTCTATATTTCTTTACTCTATAGTACAAAGTGGTTGGTTTTATATTATATTAGCGGCCGCCAGCGACTTCGTTCGCGTGTAATTAGTTATGCTCAGATCCTATTGGTCGCAGCGTGATGTTATGTAGCCTAAAGCCTTCCTGGATTAATGGGCTATCCAACGCAAAAAGATTTTTTCAAATCGTACCAGTAGTTCCTGAGATTAGCGCGCACAAACAAACTCTTCAGCTTTATATATTAGTATAGATATAGCAGCAGCGGTCTTCAGTTTCATCCTATCATTGATAACACACAATACAGCTCTCTCGGCGTCTTCTTCATTACCATCATTTTCTTTTTTTCTTTTTGTAATTTCTTACCATTGTGATTTATATCTGTAAAATAATATAAAATGAACTTATTTCATCATATTTATCAATTATTAAAAAAAATAAAATAAACATCATTTGTTCAAATAGCGGGGGGCACTTTTGAACATTTTATTCATAACTACCCCACAGTATTTTTTCAAATCTGCCCCAATGCCATCCTTCAGAAACAAAATTATCTAGACGACCAAGAAACTTGTATTTAATGAACTTATATTCGTAATACACTTGCTATAATATACACAACACTATGAAATAATTAAAACTAGAAAATAATACTTACGGTTTCAGTAATCCGCTTACAATAAAAAATAACAATGTTTGGTTTCGTCTCCGTAAAGTAACCGACCACTTTTATTCTGTTTGACACTGACATTGACGTAAATTGGCGACTGACAGACATGTAGTTCGGTCTTACCAGTATTAAAAAGGTATTGGAGGTTAGGAACAGTGTGACCATATGTGGCAGGATCCTGCCTTTTTGGCAGGTTTAGCCCTTTATTTTACTCTCTGGCACTTTTGTTTGACGTTTTAGAAATCTGGCAGGATTTGGCACTTTCGGCAGTATTAACAATATAGTATAGCCGCTAGCCGCTACAGCCCACAAAAAGAGTAGGATGCAGTATCCAATTCAAATTCAAATAATACTTTATTCAAGTAGGCTTAGATACAAGCATTTTGGAATCATGAGTTACAACTTACAACCAGAGAACAGAGCAATTTGTTGTTAGGAACAATACAAAATAAATAAAATAATAAAAATCCTAAAAAGAAATGTCAAAAGAAAATAATGTTGAATGTATCTAGACAAAAATTCTTATGTCAAATTTAAAAAAAAAATAATTTAGAATGTTTCTAGAAGGAAATTCTAATGCCAAAATGTAAAAAATTAAATTATGGTTAAAAAATTAATACCTTAAGAGGTAATGGTTCAAAAACAAGCCGAATGCTGCTTGTGAAAGGATATTCTTGAAAATCAATCTGATAAAACAAAAACGCCGAACAGATTTATTAATGAGCATGTCGCCTCTATTTTAGTTGTTAGACAGGGCATTAGTGAATATGGTGACTGCGTTTCATTCCAGCCAACTAAAGAAATGACAAAAGCGATGTATAAAGAAAGTGATCCAGTAGAATACGATGCTAATAGCAATGTGTAATTTAATTCAGTTCACTTTTAGACTTTAAGATCTATTATTTATCCTACTAATATACATATAAAGCTGAAGAGTTTGTTTGTTTGTTTGAAAGTGCTAATCTCAGGAACTACTGGTCCGATTTGAAAAATTCTTTTTTCGTTTGATAGCCCATTCATCGAGGAAGGCTTTTGGCCATATAGCATCACATTGCAACCAATAGGGGCGGAGCATTTAAAAAAAAAAAGCCTGTGAACCCGTGTGGCACAGCTAGTTTTAAATAAAACTTCAAAAAATAATGTGTTTATTTATTTTAAACTTTTAAATTAAATTGGCATTATTTTGGCATTTTGTGCTTTTGATTGTGGCAGGATTTGTCAGTTTTCTTGTCTAAGTGGGGCAGGATCTCTAATTTAAGGTTGGTCACACTGGTTAGGAAAGAGAAATAATGCGTTCATAAATCCAATAATTCAAAACTGCCTCTGTTCTAAACTGCCCCCCTCTCCCCTACTGATAACTATTAAATATCAATACTTCACCTCGTCCTCTTTTTATTATATTTATATTCACACATTTTAAAGATTAATATATTTTTAAAAGTATTAATTTCAAAATAATTTGTGCCTCTTGATGGATATAAAGCGACAAGATGTCAATGAAAATGTTTTACTTAAAATATAATATGTCATAGTCAAATGCACTAAAGAGGATAAATAGGTACCTACCTATTTTTAAGGAACATCTATAAATATTTAGGTCTACATTATAATATTGTTTTGTTTTACTGGTAAATCTACTGGGAACAAAGTTCCCTGTAGTCTTACTAGTAAGTCTATTGGGAAGAAAACTCCCATTAGTACTACTGGTAAGACTACTGGGAACAGCCCAGATTTACTTATAATAATTTATTGCATTAGTGTTAATTATTATACCTGACGAAATGTATCACTCATACATTGATTTTACTTCAATTGAAGTAAAAACTTTGGCGCGATACGAAATGTGATCGAAACTAAACCAAACTTTATAAGAGTTCAACTTCTATTGTTTTATCTAGAGTGATTACCCCCTGGTACATAGTTGAGGATGTGAATTTAATTCTGCATTCATACTAATATTATAAATGCGAAAGTAACTCTGTCTGTCTGTCTGTTACGCTTTCCCGCTTAAACCTCTCAACTGATTTTGATGAAATTTGGCACAGACAATCTTTAGACCCTGAGAAAGAACATAGGCTACCTTTTATCCCGGAAAAATATGATGTTCCCGAGGGAAATCTAAAAAGCGCGATATAACCGAACTCCACGCGGGCGAAGCCGCGGGCGGAAAGCAAGTATTATAAATGCGAAAGTAACTCTGTCTGTCTGTTACGGTTTCCCGCCTAAACCTCTCAACCGATTTTGATGAAATTTGGCACAGACAATCATTAGACCCTGAGAAAGAACATAGGCTACCTTTTATCCCAAAAAAATGGATATTCCCGAAGGAAATCTAAAAAGCGCGATATAACCAACTCCACGCGGGCGGAAAGCTAGTAATATATATAAAACTATGCTGCAATGGTATTCATTTGTGGGACAGTGTGTTCGCTTAGTGAAGGGAGAAACAAAACAAAATAATTTCGCTATTTTTATTGATCTGATTTAATCGCGAAACTGCATTAAATACATAATTTTGATAATTTATTTGTGAAACCACTATCAAAGTGGTTAAAAGTAATAATTTATATTTGTCCGCTACACTTAAGCTTAAATTAAGAAGTCGGTCTAGCCGACAAAATCATATTCTTAAACATTCATAACAACATCTATCTCTACGCAATTTAACATTTAATCCTTGGTCTGGATGTACTTGATGAGATCGATAACGCGGTTGGAGTATCCATACTCGTTGTCATACCAGCTGATGAGCTTGACGAAGTTGTCATTCAGAGAGATACCAGCAGCAGCATCGAAGATGGATGAATGGGTGTCACCAATGAAATCGGATGACACAACTTGCTCATCAGTGTAGTCCAAGATGCCCTTCAGGGGGCCATTAGCTGCCTCCTTTACCTTCTGTTTGATAGCTTCGTAACTGGCGGGCTTGGCCAAGCGGACAGTGAGATCAACCACTGACACATTCGCAACAGGCACACGGAAAGCCATACCAGTCAGCTTTCCATTCAGAGCAGGAATGACCTTGCCGACGGCCTTGGCAGCACCGGTGGAGGCGGGAATGATATTCTGCTGGGCACCACGTCCATCACGCCACAATTTTCCAGAGGGACCATCCACAGTCTTCTGGGTAGCAGTGGTAGCATGTACAGTGGTCATCAGACCTTCAATAATTTCGAAGTTGTCGTGGATGACTTTAGCCAGAGGCGCAAGGCAGTTGGTTGTGCAGGAAGCGTTGGAGATGACCTTGTAAGATGGGTCATAGGTCTCAAGGTTGACACCACAGACGAACATGGGTGCATCAGCACTGGGGGCAGAGATGATGACCTTCTTGGCACCACCCTCCAAGTGAGCAGACGCCTTTTCCGTGGTTGTAAATACGCCGGTGGATTCGACGACGTATTCAGCGCCAGCCTTGCCCCATGGGATAGCTTTGGGGTCCCTCTCGCTGAAAACGGCGATTTTGTTTCCGTTGACAACGAGGTGTCCATCTTGGACCTCAACGGCGCCCTTGAAGCGACCGTGGGTGGAGTCATACTTGAAGAGGTAGACCATGTAGTCAAGGCCGATGAAAGGGTCGTTAATGGCAACGACCTGAGCTCCCTTCTCGATGGCAGCGCGGAGGACCAGACGGCCAATGCGGCCGAAACCGTTGATACCGATTTTGGACATGTCTGTAATAAAAAGAAACGAAAAAACATTAACTTTACGTCATAATTAAGCCAATTGGCGAAGGAGGACAATTGTAATTGTTAGGTGTAAGTAATTTGCTATAACAGCATATCTGTACACTTGCAACAGAATAACATTCATTATTCATTTGATAATAACTGTGTAGTCTGATTTCATCAGACAGATAAAGTCAGAATTTCGATTAAATGTTCCTGATAAATGGCTAAACTTTATTTCTATCCTTTAAATAACAAATAATTTATGTTTTAATATTTTGTATGATAATTAGCTAAGTTTTCAAATCCTACCTACATTAATTCACAAATAAACATACAATAATAGAAAATATTTAGAAGGTATTACTGGTTTTTACATCAGAGCATTATGTAGCTCAGAAGAATCAGTTAATTAAAATTAACATGTTAATGGGATACGATAAGAGGACCCCTAAGGTCAAGACTCAAGGTCATTTATTTATGAATGTCGGAAGATTAACCATGGACGAATACGATTGGAAGGAAATATTTTATGCGTGTCCTAATACTTGCAGTAGTACCTAGTAAGTATTAGCTCCATTTTTCAAAAATCAATTTAGGAAATGCTTTAAAATAATATTATGTGGGTAGGTACTAATAAATTTGTTTGTGTTTAGCACTTTATTTTTTGCAGCAGCAAAAATATTAATCAATACTTGAATACCTACTACGTATTCAAGTATTGATCGTAGTACGTCGTACCTAGGACAATCCTATAACACTAGGTGACTATTTCTTCAATGAAAAGTAAAGAAATTATGGAAATTTGTTATGCAATGTTTGACAAAAACATAAAACATATTAAACAAAAAAAAAACAATGGTTTCCTTAATTCGTCTCAATTAAGGGTGGGGCTATTTAACATCTCTGTAATAACTAAGCGTCGAGCGACCGCCATACATTTCAAGGTCACACGAGACATCGCTAAAATAGAGATTTTTTTTAATGATTACAGCGACGTTGGTGAAGTGTGTGTAGAAACTAAATGCATTACGTACCTAATCAGCTCAATAAGCTTACAATACAAATAGACAAAGAAAAAAAAACTTTAGTTTGTAATTAATAAAAATGTGACAAATGATGGCATTAAATGAAGCAGTTAATAAGAAATATACTTAATCAAATCATACAGATTCTAACTAGAGTCTAGCTAGACTGTAAATCAGCAAATGGCAGAGCTGCTTGTCAGCACGTAGGTCATTTACCGAACTAATATTAAGAGCAATTAACGGAAGCCAATGATATAATCGTACCGGCTTTGATTACGTTGCAAAATTGTATTTATTGACTTTGTTTGTAGCAAACTAAGAACTTCCTGATTAGTATAGATAGCATGATCGTATACCGGCCGGTGTGGAGGTCGCGTAGAGGTCACTTAGAAAAGCAGCTTTTAATACGAGTAAAATGTATTCAAATTACTATTTAAAGATTAGAAAAAAGACAAGCATATTCATCAAATAAATCAACAACTAAAAATAAATGTTAGGAGACAAATTAGAATAAAAGTCGACACAATCACGCGTACCTACGTGGTAAGAAATAAAAGTAGCAAATTACAAAAAGTTACTACTCTACTGTAATGAAGTATGCTTGAAAAGATAATGGAATTCGAAATTAATTATAATGTAAATGTTTGTGATTACTTACTGGAATAAATTTATGTAGAACCGGGTAAACTCCACGTATGCTCTCCACGAGATGGAGTTTTAAAATGTCAGCTGAAGGACAAGTCAGGAAGGGCGTTGTATTGTATAGACAACTTCCAGACGATCAATGAAACATAGAGCAAGTCAATATTAGTAGACAGGTCAATTCACATAAGGCATTTTGTGCTTCGTCGTTTTTATTAAATTAGGCTGTTGATGACGCTTAACAATTCTGAAGCATGTCATTGCGCGGAAAAAATTAAATTATTTAATTTGAATTTTAATGAATTTACGAAAATGTGTTGATGTGTACGATAACGTCAATTCGATCCAATCAAGTGACACCTAGTGAGCTCTTTTTGCCCTCATGGATGATTGGCTATTGCCGACTGAATTGTTATTTGACAGTTCCGTGTAGCTTGACCTGCTGTCGTCTATACATTAATACACTCTTTACGATTTTAAACTCAACTACAGGTGATCGTTATTTTTTTAAGCATCAAATACTTATTCATTATACCTACTCCATATTATTAAATACCATAGAAACATACCTACCATTGGTTTTCTATACTAGGTATTTTATATAATTAAACAAATCCATTAACAAATTCTTTAGGTACTGTATGCGCCAGTACTGCACTTTGGTGGCCGAATATTGCTGTAATATCGTTTAATAAGTCTTTGAAATGGGAAGATTATATTAGAGCATAGTTCCAACAGCGAGTGGAAAAGCTGTTCAATAGTAAAAAGGCTTATAATTTCTTAGTCACAGATAAAAAATATTCATCGTTGTTTATTGATCCATCATTTCAGGTGAAACATAGATGTAGGTATGATCATACACAAAAAATGACCTTGAAATGTGACCTTAGTAAGGTTAATATTTTTTACCTACTTGCACTTTTGTTACTTCTTTGTTGCATAATCTACAACTCTACTCTCTCTACTCTATTATCTCGCGTATAGTCTATGAACTTTAGTGATTGTATTCTCACTAACCGTAATAAATTGGAATAAAAATCCGGTTTTTTGTTTGATTTGTAACATTTTTATTTGTTAATGTTAATTCGTTATTTATATTTTTAATTATTTACTTTTAAAACTGTAATAAAGTTATCTAAAACGCAATATTTTGTTAAAATCGATTATCACATCACATTGAAGCGCGTAATTTAAAACGTCAACCAGCCTTCAAATTTTATTTATACTCATTGCGTCAAATATTCAAAATATTAATGTTCCCTATTATTTTGTATTAATAATTATTCAAAATCTAATAAATGATTCAGTCCAAGTTTATCGGGAATGGTTATAAAAGTGGGAATAAATGGTTTCGGCCGAATTGGAAGGGTAATATTCAGAACGTGTCTTCAGAATCCCGATATTGAGGTATTTCCCTTACAGATTTTTAGACCTTTTTGTATGTTAAGGGCTATAGGTTAACGTTTTGGGATTTTAGAAGGTCGCAGAGACATAAGTATCTCTGCGACCTTTCGTACCTCATAAGGTACGAAAGTGTTTGTGAAAGAAATAATTCCTTCAAATACAATGTATTCTGTGGGTATAAATAATAGCAGTTCCCAATGACACAGTACATACGTCATTGGGCAATACCTACCTACATATTCAATATCTAGGTAATTGGCGACACGCGCCAACTTCAAATCCATTAGCAGGCGTCGACGGGTTTCGATTAGAGTGCTTCTCGTGTGTATGCACACTAAGAATTAGGTTTCCACACTCCTAGTGACCCCCTAAACACCCTGCTGAACATTTTAAAATTCACCTTTTTTAATAAAATCTGCTTTGATTACCACAGTTATCGGCAATTAACGACCCTGCGATCGACATCGACTATATCTGCTATTTGATTAAGTTCGACTCCACTCATGGCAAATTCAAAGGGAACATCATACACACGGAGAATGAAATTAATATCGATGGTAAACGGTCTCTTTATTCTTAAAATACCTAATTAGATTGATATCATACAGTGTAGAATGGACGTCGACGTCCAAAACTAAACCCTCCTAAAACTCATCATCATCATCAGCCTCTACTCGTCCACTGCTGGACTGCTGGACATAGGCCTCCTTCATGGCACGCCAACAAGCTCGATTCTGAGCAACCCCCCCAAAACTAATCCGGTTTAAAAAAGAAACGTCTGTTTCATAGAAAACTGCAATCAATACCTAACTACACGGTCTATGTATCGAACGTTTAAGTAAGAATATTTTTCGTCGTTTGGTTTAGAATCATGTAGAAACTTAAGTAGGTAACAACTTAGCTTCAGGTCGTGCAGCATACCATATCTTGAATGAAAGTGGCCGAAAACCAAGTTAGAGATGCTATATTGGAAAAGTGTCTAGTACTTGTTATAGGTACTTATTTGAAGAATTCTCTGATTGTGGGTTTTAACTAAATTGGAGCATTTGGGTGGAAATACTATCCAGGTTATTTTTGACGTATGTAATCTGCCACCGAATAGCGATAAATAACTATTAAGCCAATCTAATGATACATATTCACCCAATGACCCTTCAAATTTAATTGATATATTTATTTAAGAATGTTATGTAAGAACTAACTACATACTTACACCCCCCGATGGTAAATTTTACCCTAAAATTTTATGGGAATAACAGAATTTCAGTAATGTATTACCTATCAACCATTTGTGTGGAGCAGGAAGACTCCTCTTTGTAACTTGAATGTCATCTCAATCTCAGACTGAAGAATGCCACGAGCATTTAGACTTCGTTACTGTCATTTAGAAAAGTTATGGGATAATGAAAGTTTACCATACATTGAAAAGGGTAACAATAATTTTTGTACAAACATAGACTTAACAAGTCTAAATGCTCCTGGCACTAATGTCACATATCCGTCACTGCAGAATAACCAAAGTTTCAAACTCTTTGGTCCAGCCATTGTTGAGATACACGGTGGGCGTAACGTTCATAATTATGAACCTTGCGCCCTCCTCATATTTCGAAAACTTGAGATCTTACAGGGTTGAAACCTGAATTTTATATGAGTGACGAATGCGTTTAGCTATCTTGACAAGAAACGAGAAACCGAAACTAAGTAATTACTTAATAATCATAAGAAAACTGGTAGGCGCAAGGTGTAAACAGCCATTGCTTCAACAAGCAATATCGACCAGACCGAGGCCGTCACAAATTATAGCGAATATAAAAATGTGCGTCACATTTTCGTCACTAAAGGATGCGATACTTGCCAGGTCGCTAGCAGGTTGGGCGCAAGGTTCTGAAGTTAATTCATACTTACGACCTAATTTTTGTATACAAATGGCATCTTCATCTCAGCGTGTAGGTACTCATTCCCTGTCGCATCCGAAGCTTTTTGAGCTTTGGAGTCTGGGGTCGCTTTACCAGTCTAACTGCTGGTTTTGGCTAAACTTCGATATTTTCAGTGAAGCGACTGCCGTCTGACCTCCACAACTCAAAGGCGACATCGAAGCATTGCAGTTAGACCAATTGTTGGACTTTTCGAGGGCTCCAACAACCCGTAACGACTGCCATTAGATATTCGTTTGGCAACTGGAACCAACGGCTTAACGTGCTTTCCGAGGCACGACCAGATCAGTGCAAATATTCATATTCATGCATACAAACATTTGCACTGTGCGGGGAACGAACCCGCGCCTCATTGCGCAGCAAAATTTTTATACGAATGTAGGTATTTTGAGCCACTTTATAGTACTTACAAAAAAAAAAAAGAATTTTGAAAATCGATCCAGGCGTCTTAGAGTAGTCGGTGAACAAAAAAAAAAAAAAAATAAAAAATAAAGATTCAGACGAATTGAGAACCTCTTTTTTTGGCATCTGTTAAAAATGGGCTAGTTTTTGTACTGAAAAGTGACCCAAAAGAATGTTAAACAGTAGATTTTACCAACTTTTAATAACCCAGTTTTGTAATAGGTTCGAAGAACCATAACCACTCAGACTGGATACCATTAGAACAAGGGTAAACCTAAGATTTCCTTCTCGCCATTCAGGTCGGATTATCAAAGTATTTCGCGACAAACTGCCACACGCGGTGCCGTGGCAGATTGCGGGCGTGCAGTACGTCATCGAGGCCTCTGGAATGTTCACCTGTCTTGAGAAGTCTTCGGTAGGTATACTTACTTAGCTTAGAACCTGTAGAAATGAACATAATAATGTTTCTTAAAGGTATAATAATCAAGACTAGGGTATTTGACTCTGTCGCTATTAAAATACCTACATGGGGCGTTCTTGACGGATCGATCTCAGGGAGAGCCAAGAATCCAATTTTTGGAAACGCACCTTGACCATTTACTGAAAAGTTATGTTAAGGGAGGTAAACGTAGAAGTGCATTCTGGGAGTGTAGTAGTGTAGAAAATTATCAATATTTATAAAAATGGCACCAATTATAAAATCCTACTACATATAATAAAGGTATGGATGGATAGATGTTTGTCAATCTTTCACGCAAAAACTCCTGAATGGACTTGGATGAAATTTGGGACACAGATGGTAATGGCATAAAAAGTAGAAAAAATTTCATCCCGATATTCCTACGGAATTGACAACTTATGTGGGTGGAATAGGGCAGTGCTACACTTTTCCATAAAAAGTGCAATAGTAGGTGTCACGGTAAAACCATAAAATTTAATCTAAAGAGTGATAGTTTTTTTTTTGTTACCTATATTACAGTCTTTTAAAATATGCCTGTTCCCTTTACCTGCCTCACCCATTCTATTTTCACCCCAGGGTCATCTGGCAAGTGATGGAGTGAAGCGGGTGATAGTGACAGCACCCAGCGTGGATGTACCAATGATAATTCTGGGCGTCAATGACAATAAGCTGAATACAGGTAATTTACTGCTCATTTGCAATGCGGGTGCGAAACGTTGCGTCTACGTAAGTACCTACGACATGCGTTTTTGTACTTATAGGTAGGGAAAACTAAACACGCTGTATTAATTACGGTGATGGGAAAAGTGACTTTTTGTAGAACCTTTCTTTTATACAGTAAGTAGCAGTACTTGCTCTTAGAGTTGATTTATCAATGAACTTATAACTGAGGTATAAATATTGTGGTTTGACAGTTTTTGTATAGGTACCAAATAAATCTGAAAGTTTGACATACTTCCTATATAGAAAGAAGGAAGGAAAAAAAATGTTTATTTACGGTAAACATGATGCAAAAAATTACAAAAACATTTTTTTTTTAGTTTTTTGGGGAAGAGTGAACATTCGTCGTCACCTCCACGCAAAACGGCTAAGTTTCAGATTTATTTTTACTATAAATATTATCTGACTATTAAAAACAGTAAAAAGAAATGAGCCCTTAACGAAAAATCTCGTCCAGGGTCAACTGACCAAAGCTGCTTAACGAACCGTACGATTATCGTTCGGTCTGTTAAGCAGCCTTGATCAGTTGCGGTCTCGAAGGTCAGTGTGAATACAAGCATATTTGAGCAGTTCTTCAATTTTGTCTCTTGGCGTTGATTTTCCAGAAGTCTTTAAATACACACATACCATATCATCAGCTTGATTGTCATTTAAATAGCAATAAATATTTTTTTTATATCCTAGGGAGTTACATAAGCATAGTAACATCGTATCAAATGCTTCGATGAATAGACAACTGAAAAGATAAATACGACTCAGGGTCGAGAGTTCAACTATTGAATCGGGACAAATATTTTGACCTACAGATTGCGTGCTATCGTTCGGCCTCTTGGGTGAACGTAACGAGGTTTTTTTGTAGTACATCAATTGATTGCGATATCACTTTTATGAAAACAATATAAATATTACATTCATAAAGAATAAATATGTTTTATCATTAGATATAACTACGATCGTAGGCACCACCTTAGATTATTACGTTCCATTTCCAGATATGGAAGACTTTGGTAAAACGAGTTTTTTTTTTGTAGGTAGGCATACAAAATCTCCTTTTAAAGAAAGGACTAATAGGTAGCCTTGTTCTTAACTTACCTTACGTCTTATGTCTTCTTGACTGTCAATTTCAGAACAAAAGGTCTTATCTTGTGCCTCCAGCACGTTGTACTGCCTAGCACCAATTGTGAAGGTTCTAGAAGACAACTATGGCGTCACAGATGGTTTCATCACCAGCATTCACGCCATGACGCCGTCGCTTAAGCCTTTGGATGGACTGTGCTTGAGGGGAAAGGTAACAAATATAATAATACCACTAAAATCCTTTTTATTTCTTTTTTGAAAGGCTCGGATGTCATCATCATCATCTCAGCGTTAATCCCAGTCGCATTCGCAGCTTTTTAGCTTTTGGAGTTTGGGGTCCGCTTTACCAGTCTAACTGCTGATTTTGGCTAAACTTCGACATTTTCCGTGAAGCGACTGCCGAAAGGCTCGGATGTGATGTAACTTAAATTGAACGCAATCAGCACGTCAGCCACGTATAAGGCTGCTCGATCAGTGTCTCATGGTGCAAATGCCCACATTATTTTTTCATAATAGGAAGATGTCACAAGAACAGCTATAAGGGCCCGGATCGACGGCCCGTTGTGTTCCACGCGTGCCTCAAAGGGATTTCTGCACATCATGACGGGGTCCATGAGGGCTGATACCTGTTAGGGCAGCTGGTTGTTGGAAAGAGATACCGCGGCAGATCATTACAGACCTTAACCTAATGCAACAGTGTAACATATTCTGAGTACCGTAAAACGCTGCAACATTACCTCTCATACACAATTTTGCCTATTTAAAGAACTTGTTAATATCTTTTAAAATATTGCATGTAGCAACATCTGCTTTTTGGTAGATAATTAAATCCTTACTTGGCAACTCGAAAAACCGGTCGCCATATTTGTTTTCATTGAAACCGCCAAATATTGATCTGTCAAACGCAACAAGGGATGGCCGGCTTCGACGTTACGCGACAATCTTTTATAGTAAGTCCAAAATTATTATTAATTTGACTAAAATGTTGATGTTGATATGTCCTTCGTAAGCTTTTCTATAATAGGCTATTTGACAGTATTCAATTATTTGTGATTTTTTGCTTTAATTGCATAAAATGAGGGTTCTTTATATCATTTACAAGAGTTTTAATAAAAAATAATAACAATTATTATATCCAAAACACAAAAATATGTTTGGCTTTTTGTTTCTCGCGCCACACATTGTGAAACGATCCGGATTGGCTAATGTCGCGATGACGTCATACGCTTGTTTCCGGCAAACTTATAAACTGTTTTTCGGGGGTTTTTATCGATTTATTTGTACAACCCAGTACAGTACACCACTTGTAAACCATTTTATTAGATAACAACAGCAAATAATAATTAAAAACAAACACCACTGAGAACCGAAAACCGCTTGTGACGTCATTTACCAGGCGCAACGCCATATTGCTGATTAAATC
Source organism: Sesamia nonagrioides (assembly GCA_017933935.1). Lineage (NCBI taxonomy): Eukaryota > Metazoa > Arthropoda > Insecta > Lepidoptera > Noctuidae > Sesamia > Sesamia nonagrioides. Next base: position 124,834 of record JADWQK010002460.1, on the reverse strand, counting down.
CTTTTCGCGGCTTATTTGAATTTTGAATTTTTATTTGCATATTTCTTACGAAATACGTATTTAAAATTAAAAAAAATACTTTGGATGAACTTCTTAACCGCAACCAAGTAATTCAAGATAAAAATTATAAATCTGTCAAATAGCCTATTCTAAATAATTGTTGAGTGTTAATTGTTACAAATAAAATAGTTATAAATGTTTAGGCAAAGTTATGACACTGAATTCCTACTAGTGTACATAACTTTGCCTGACCTAGGGTTATCACAAAGTGGAACATAAAATTACGTACGAAATTACGAACTTTTATTTTGATCACATTTCTTATTTTGTGTAACTTGTAAACGCTTTAACTGAGTCAGATTTTGTAAATTTTCACTTCTGAATACCTAACTTCCCCGTTCGTTTTCTTTAAATTCAAAGCATCGGTAATAGCTGTGTTGTATCTAAACAAATGGCATGAATTAGCGAATTAATTTCAACACAGTTACGACAGCTAAATAACTGCTGATATTAAAATCTGGTTTTGTTTCTTTTAGATTCAGAATGGGAAACAGAAGAAAGCCTGGGTCTAGACGCTATAAATATTATGAAGATAGTCCTCTAAATGTTGCTGTAGAGCTTGTAAAAAATAAGAATTTGACAAGTTATCAGACCGAAAAACAGTTCGGAATCCCCCGACGAACTATTGTTAATAAAGTTAAACTGCTTCACATGAAAAAAAATTGGTAGTCGCATTCGATTAAGCGAAGAAGAAGAGAGTAAAATAGCGAATGCCTTAATACTTTGTGGATAATATGGCTGCCCCCTGACTCGCCTCGAGTTACGTATGATTGTGCATAACTATTTAGTGAAGATTAACAAATCCCCGATTTTTAATAACAAATTGCCAGGCGAAAGGTGGGCCCGCGATTTTTTGAGTCGCCATAAAGAAAGATTAACATTGAGATCTACGCAAACATAAAATCTTCTTAATCCCCGTTCGTTTTCTTTAAATTCAAAGCATCGGTAATAGCTGTGTTGTATCTAAACAAATGGCATGAATTAGCGAATTAATTTCAACACAGTTACGACAGCTAAATAACTGCTGATATGACAATCTGGTTTTGTTTCTTTTAGACTCAGAATGGGAAACAGAAGAAATCCTGGGTCTAGACGCTATAAAGATTATGAAGATAGTCTTCTAAATGTTGCTGTAGAGCTTGTAAAAAATAAGAATTTGACAAGTTATCAGGCCGAAAAACAGTTCGGAATCCCCCGACGAACTATTGTTAATAAAGTTGAACTGCTTCATATGAAAAAAATTGGTAGTTCCATTCGATTAAGCGAAGAAGAAGAGAGTAAAATAGCGAATGCCTTAATACTTTGTGGAGAATATGGCTGCCCACAAAAAAATTGATTTTTCTTTATAACCAACCGAAACAAATATTGGATGTTGATAAGACTGATGTTAAACATTTTGATCTCTTAATAAATATTAATGGAAAACTGATATTCTTTTATTCCCTAAGTTTGTGACAACCCTATGCCATTTAAAATTATGTATGAAACTACAAGCAAAGTCGAATACAACATTGCCTAGCATCGTATCTAGTATTATATGCAAAAAGTGACTGCTTTAGGATTTTCATCCTTAAGTTTTACTCATAAAGTTTAACTTCACGCCCAAGAATTAGGTATTTATGTTGTTTAGACTGTCTAAATTCATGCAGGCAATGTTGCAGTTTATTGGCCCGACTTTGCCTATTAATAAAATTGATCATAATTAGAAAATGAATTAAATAAAACCATGTTCTAAGTACACTTTAGAAGCCCATTAAACTGAGCTTCATTACTAACTAGACAAAAAGCAAAATGTGTCGTAATGTTTTTAAATATAAACATAATACTCCAAAACTAAGGCAAAGTTGCAGCGTTTTACGGTACTTGCATCGATATTATAACATCACGGACCAACCTTACTTTGTCACGAACGAAAATTCATGGACTTGTGCATCCTTCCCATTTTGATGTAGATCTTTGTCTATGTCAAAATTCAAAGTTACAAACTCGAGACACTCAGAACTGGAGAGGAAATTTGACGACTTCAAATAATAAAAAAAAATGTAGAAATCAAAGATCGGGATTTTGGCATCACTTATACAAACTGCAAAGATTACAATCAGATATAGTAATCCTTGGGTGCTACAAACCTATTTTAAATCCAGTCTCGAGTCGCGATGGTCATGAGTGCATGACGTTTGCTCATACCTCAATCAGACTCACATAGATAAAAAAAAAAATACAAAAAAGAACCAGTTTTACAGTTATTTTTATATTAGTTTAAAACAGTAGATTTATTTTCTCTTTGCAACTATAAAGCTGAATAAAAAGAAATCGCAAATTATAAGAAAATGTAAATATCTATGTGCTTATAAAAATGCGAGGAAGCTTTTCTTGGTACATTTTGGGTTCATGTTCCTATTACATATTCGTAGGGTGTTGTATTGTTATACTTTACATACGAATCGTCTACAGAAGCAACCCAGGTAAGGTACCTATGTGTTCTTTCAGGAGTTATCTTCCTAATGACATGAAAATTTTTGTGTATTTTGTCAGAATCCATACTAATATTATAAATGCGAAAGTAAGTCTGTCTGTCTGTCTGTTACGCTTTCCCGCTTAAACCTCTCAACCGATTTTGATGAAGTTTGGCACAGACAATCTTTAAACCCTGAGAAAGAACATAGGCTACCTTTTATCCCGGAAAAAATTGATGCTCCCGAGGGAAATCTAAAAAGCGCGATATAACCGAACTCCACGCGGGCAAAGCCGCGGGCGGAAAGCTAGTATTATACAACGTTATTTTTCCTTTATACAAATCCTCAATCACCAGAATAAGCAATTGAATCGATTCCGTCCATTTTACACAATGTTATATTTTTTCCTAAATACATTTAGAAATCGTTGCCGAGCGCACAACGCAGTTGATGGTAGATCATTGTACTAAGCGCACAGTGAGACAGCGTTGCGTTGACCATTTTTTTTTTTTTGGGATAACCAGGTAATATAACAAGCTCATAACTTTGTAGTTTGTGATGATATCTTTTTGAAATTTTGTACGTAGGTTCTTTACTTAAAAATATTAGACACTTGTTCCGGGTTTCGCGTATACGCGTATACAATACGTGTAAAAATAACGTTGTATATTTAGATCTAAGTGCGTTCTACCTTCCGGCCATAGTAACAGTAAATTTTAATTTTAGTAATAGAAAACAAAGCCTCTTCCATAAATATAAAAAAAACGAACATTATTCTTCATTCATTCTTGGGGAACATTTAGACCTTATAATTTTCCATTACCCAGCATTGGCGCGACCACAGGAGTATCCACCAGAATATAATCCCGGCGACCACTGGGTCGTGCAAAGCTCTAGCCAAGATCATCCCGCAGGTTAAAGATAAGATGACCGGACTTGCTTTTAGAGTGCCTATTGTTAATGTGTCAGTTCTCGATTTGACTGTCAGGTATGTTTGTGCGAAGTGTTTTGTAGCCAGTATATTTGTTAGGCTCCCTGTACATGACACTGGAGCCGCATTTGTGAATATGAATGAATATCGTGCATGCACCGCATTTTTGCGATATTCTTTCCAAATATAGGGTTCGGTTCCGAAGCGGCTCCGGCGTCCAAGGAAGCCTTAGGCTTGCTGTTCTGTTCTGTTCCGTAGATAAATGATGTTAATTGTGAGTTGTTAAAAAGAGATCGACAAAAAAAGACAAACTGGACAATTATTATGATATAACTATTATGGATCCTTTATTTGATATTTATATTTCTTTCCTCACAGACTAGGTACCCGCACAAATCTTCAGGACATTATCAAAAATGTAGAAAAGGCAAGCAAATCATTTCTTCAAAATATAATTAAAATATCAAATGAAGAAGCTGTGTCCTCGGACTTCTGCGGAGACAGTCACTCATGCATTCTCGACGCAGACTCCAGTTTGCAATTAAAACCAGACTTTTTTAAAATCATATGTTGGTACGAAAATGAGTATTCATACGCCTGCAGGGTTTTGGACTCCATATTTTTCTCGGAAAGACAATTTAATAAGCCCGCAATATTTCCGTGTAAGATGACGTATGTCCGAGCAAAGATTACGAAAAAGAAAGACGAAGTACAGCAAACTGAGCGTAACTTCAAAGAAATGTCATCGATGGAAAGTATCGCCCAGGTGCCTAAGACTTGCACCTCAGCTCTGGTGACTATGTGTAAACGAAAGTTGCCTGTTCGCCCGGTGGTTTTAAGAAAACCACTGTCTTCACATAGCACTGCCACCACCGCTACAGCACCTGCGAGCAATCACGATACTAAAAAGAGAAATGAGGTATTCAAAATATGGAATGATAATAATGATGAACAAAAAAATCCTGTAAAGCAGAATACAGCTACTTTTTTCCACAGTTACATGACACTTGAACCAAAAGAAACTGAGAACAATGAATGCATAAAAGCTCAAGAGCGTTTGGAAAAAGTCAAGAAAGAATTCTCTAAGATGGTAAACATTACTGAAGATTTGCTTAAGAAGTCTAATGCTAACAAATTGCAACTTGGGCCTGCGCCTAAAATCTCTTTGGAGGGAGTTAAATTGGGCGCTAGTGGAGGATCGAAGGACTCCAAAACTGTCACAAAGTTTAATAATCCTAAAGCCGATAATTCTACAAAAGACATAATATGTGATGATTATAAGAATAACATATCTACTAGTCCTAAAGACTGCGGCAATGAAGAAGTACGATGCAGTAACTCTAGTGATCGAAAAGAGAACAACACAGAATACAAAATTACAAGTGCAGTGAAGCAATTAGTTATTAATAATAAACCGTCGTTAATACCCTCTGGTGAGAAAATTACGTGTTTTGCAAAACAGAACTCTGCTACTTATTTTGGTCAAAAGGCCAAGGATCAAAACAGCTTGCCAGCCAAAGAATCGTCGAAGAAAAATATTTTTATAAATTCGACTATAAATATTAAGGCACACGTAACCAAAACTAACACCAACTTTATGAAATCTTCTCAAGAATCACCAGTACGATGTGGTATGAAGGAAAACAAAAAAAACTGTTCAACAATTTCAGAGAACGGTGTTAAGAATTTAGTGAAAGAAGAGCAAATGAAAGATCAAATTGCAGAAGGTAGGAGATCACCACAAGCGTTAACTGAAAGAAAAACATGTGAAATTCAAGAGCCCGACCAGATCGAAACAATACACGACAAAAAATTTAATACATATTTACACGAAAAGGATTACAAAATGCGTCTCATTGACGGAGAACTACAGAAACGAAATATCCTGTTAGTGAACAACCAAAAACAAAAACAGTCTGAAGTGATCTTCAAATCCTGTAATATGCCTACAAAAGACAAGGAGTTATTGATTGGAGAAACTGAAAGACGCAGCAAAAATTTGAATAAGCAGATTGTAGAGAGCTTGAGCAGAAAGTTTTCCTGGCCGGTGGTGATAGTACCCGAGGAAACTTCAGGATGCTGTAGTCCTGACGGGACAGCCACTACTATAAGTAATGGGAATGGTACAAGAACCAAACCTGACCTTTACGACAAATTGGATAGTACCAGTGCTACGGACTCAACCAATTCATTCGAATTTCATGAAAAGAAATCTCAAGTTCTTCAAATTTGTGATTTGACAAACTCTTTAGAGGATTTGGGACGACTGGATAAGATCTGCCGAATCATCGAGATCTCCGACGACCTATCAGATAGACTATTCTCGTGCCTGGACCAACCGAAACCCACGGGGCTACACCAGAAAAAGTGGTCATTCAGAGATTTATGTGAAAGGATACAGTTAGACGATTTTTGTAACAATGTTTTTGGTAAATCTAGAAATTAAGGAGCATTCAAGTATTACATAACGCAATTTTTGAAGATTTTTGATGCGGCTTCCCCCGTGTAACGCACCTTAACGTTTTTCTGTACCCGCTCCGCTTCTCTAAACGTTACGTACTCATGTGAGTTACGTGTCATGTGTCGTACTCGTTAATACTCATGTGATCAATTTTATCCTAAAGTCGTAAAAAGTTATACTAAATAATATTTTTGTTAGAAACAATGTTACGTAACGTGTTTTAAGAAAGACTCCCTCCCGCCCCTGTAACGCATCGTAACGTTTTACGAGACCGCTCCCCTCCCCCCAAATTGCGTTACGTAATACTTGAACGCCCCCTTAGTATAAATTGTGATTTGTGAAAATTGAAACAATGTACGTATTATATGAAATACAGCTACTTTTATTTCAGGCACTTGTACAGTAAGTTTTATTTCTAATGGCGTACAACTTAGATAATAATAAAATATTAATATCATACATAAAATACCATACTATGAATTACTGAAAGTATAAAAAATATGATTTCATTATCACAGAAAAATCTTGTATTTCGTAAACACGTAAAAAAGCTTCAGGTACTTTTGTAAATAAAATGACACAATCGCCGCAATATGGGCCAAATCATAATAAAAATAAGCATAAATTCAAACAAGAAATGCTGCTTAGTGCTTACCCATTATTTTCTAATTCTGTATGTCTTAATAGTTTCATGTTAAGATCTATAATGGTCCGAGGGAATAAGGCGTCGTTCATATCCACAAAGTCGGCGATGACGACATTGACGGTTGAGCGTGGCACGTCGTTGCGGTGACGTGGAGGCGGGCCCGGGGAGAACTTGGCCAGTTCTGGTAACACGTCTTTTATTACTGGGACGGCACATTTTTCGCGTAAGCTTGATAACCACCTGGAATATTTTAACGTATAGATACTTTATTGTTGTAACCCAAAATCTTGAGAGAAGTCTATCCGTTACTTTGATTGTAACGAACGATAGTTGGGATAACCCTTTATTATGTCTAAAAATATGACCTACTAGCGGCCGCCAGCGACTTCGTTCGCGTAATTTAGATATGATACGCTCCTATTGGTCGCAGCGTGATGTTATATAGCCTAAAGCCTTCCTGGATTAATAGGCTATCCAAAGCAAAAAGAATTTTTCAAATCGGACCAGTAGTTCCTGAGATTAGCGCGCACAAACAAACAAACAAACTCTTCAGCTTTATATATTACTATAGATATAGTACTATAGGAATCTAAAAACACACTTTCAAAGTTGATATTATGTAGTACTACTAATACTAGCGACTTGATCCTGCTTTGTACATTTGCAATGTGATCTTCTGATGTGGCGATATAACAAACTTTCAAGAGCTTTCTGTAATATATTTAAGTAAATATTAAACAATTACACCATCCATACCAATATTATAAATCCGAAAGTAACTCTGTCTGTCTGTCTGTCTGTTACGCTTTCCCGCTTAAACCTCTCAACCGATTTTGATGAAATTTGGCATAGACAATCTTTAGACCCAGAGAAAGAACATAGGCTACCTTTTATCCCGGAAAAATTTGATATTCCCGAGGGAAATCTAAAAAGCACGATATAACCGAACTCCACGTGGGCGAAGCTGCGGGCGGAAAGCTAGTCCTGAATAAATTCTCTAAATAATAGCGAAAACCACATCAAAATCTGTTGCGTAGTTTAGATAAACCAAACGGTTATACAGAAATGGACAGCGACTTTAATGTAGGTATAATCTGTACAGAAATAGTAGCTGGATTCCTCACCGTAGCACAATAAAGGTGGGTGTCGGTGTAAGGACAGCTTGATGAATAAACCCCGTGCTGGGAGGCCTCTCGACGTTGCGCAGATAATTCAGGAGCCCCGAGATGCCGTCCTGCTGCGGCCACGGCGAGGGCATCATCTGCGGCTGCCAAAATTCGCCGGTCGAACTTACCGTCTCATTACGATATACTACTATCACCTGAAATGGTAAATTATGAATAATACGAGACTTATAATGCGAGAAAATTTATAATACGAGACGGCACGGTTGGAGCAGTTTTTACGCTGCGCTACGTGTCGCGGGTTCGATTCCCGCACGGATCAAATATTTGTATGACCTACATCTAGTTGTTCTGGGTCTGGCTGTTTGTCATGTGAGTTTATATGTTTGTAAACGCACTCACGATACAGGAAAATTCCGAGTGTGGGGCAAAGTTTAAAAAAAAAACAGCATACGTTATGTAGGTACCTATTCTACATTGCATATTATAAACGAAAGCAATTACAAAACATTCTACTCATGGGACCGAAAATGAAACCGACTTCGTATGAATTATTGTAACTTGGCCAACGGAAGGTAGAGGGATATAAAAAACATTTTTACATGTAGTACCTAATTACGTTTTAAAACTACACTGACGGACTCATAAACTGCATCAAAGTAATAGACTACTTTGAAACAAATATTTTAACCAAGTATGCAAAGTTTCTATAGGTACAGATTTAAATTGAAACTTCTAGATTGGTTCGTGAACTTTAATGCAGGATAATGCCCGGCCGCACGCTGCTGCACAAGTTCGACAATATTGCGAAGAGGTTGGGATACGTACAATGAATTAGCCAGCTCGCAGCCCGAATCTTAATCCCATTGAGCATGTTTGGGACACTTTAAAAAGAACTGTATATGCTAGAAATCCTGTGCCTACGACAGTGGCAGCACTAAGAACAGCACTTTCAGACGAATGGGACAATATTCCGCAAAATCTTTTAAAGTAAAATTTTCGCCTATGAATCCCATGTAAGGTACCACGTGGTCTTCTAAGATCTCTGTTATGTAGCGATGTGCAGTCAAACCCCCTCTCATTACCGTTTTGATGGACCATGTCTATGAACACCAGTTCTGTTCGCCCGTTCATCGATATGCCACCCCAGACCATACACAATCCGCCTCCAAAAGGAACGCGCTTCTCCATGCAACTTTGAGCATATCGCTCCCCACGTCGACGATAGACTCTTCTGCGACCATCTGCACGATATAAACACGTTCTACACTCGTCCGTGAACAATACGGAGGCCCATTGCCCTTCTGACCAATTTAGGTGGTAACGGTCACGCACAAATCTTAAGCGAGCTTGTCTGTGAGCTACAGAGAACTTTGGACCATTTGCTGGTCTAAAAGGGGTGATATGCGCTTCCTTTAATCTTCTTAGCCTTAAGCCTTAAGGCCTGTTTTGATGTTAACTGACGTGAGGAAATAATTTCGCAGGGAAGTTGTAACAATAAATCGATCAGCACGACTGGTGGTTTCTCGAGTCCTGCCTGTACCACGTCTTCTTCTGTAAGAACCTGTCTCCACAAACCTTCTGTATATTCTAGAAACCGTAGACTGGTTTAATTTTCTACCAATCGTTCGTTGATCCAAGCCCTCCCGCACCAGTGCTACAATATAAGCCGCTGTTCGGACAAAGTATCCATATTATGGTTCAAAAACTCCCGATGACCTAAAAAGCTAACCCGACAGTTCTGCTGTTAACAATAATTCAATTGACAAAAGAATAAAAATCATTGCGAATCAATTTAAAACTTTACTTTAAATATAATACCTACGCAAATCTGATACTACGAGTAAATTTTCTTTTCCCGGCAATATTAATTTGTTTTACTGCAGTTCTATTTTTAAATTTTGCTTTTTTTAAGATTAAGGGCCAGTCTCTCCATATTAATATAATTTAATCTAAAAAGTTTGCATACTTACCTATTAAAAAAAAATAATTTCAAAGTAATCTGAACTTTGATGCAGTTTATGAGTCCGTCAGTGTAGATGTGGTCAGTGCTTTCTATGTGACTACTTTGGGAAGAAATATCGACACAAACTTACCGAGTGGAGTATTATTTGAAAAATAAAACAAAAGCGAAAAGTTTATTACTTAGGTACTACATCATTTTAAAAAAAAACGTAAAGGTAAAACTAAATATCAACGGCATTTTTTGCCGTGTAGAGCCGACACATTTTTTGAAAATATGAAGCAATGGTTTAGCGATATATTTAAAAATGATTCAAATTGATAGTAATAGTGTGTTATATGATTGATAAGTAGTAATATGTGCCGCTATTATATTTACATAAATTGTACAATAAAAGCCTCAAGAATTCCTGTGGAGGTTTACGAAGGCGTAAAGGGCATTCCAATGTTTCAATGAAAACGTTAAAATTCAGTAATAATTTGGTAAAAAAAGGTCAATTTACTAGGTCAAATAGGTACTAAAATTTTAATTAACCGAGTATGTTTACTCAAGAGCATTATTTATTAGGCTTGGCAGTCATTTTTATTGTATTTCCCATTCCCACCTAAGGCAACTGTCCCACTGCCGACGAGGAAGCGACTTGCTATCATATCATCGATTTTCTTTTTCTTTTTTTTCTACAAAATATTATAGGTCTTGTGCAAGTGGAAGACGTACATACATACGTGTAGTGTACCGTCTTAATGGCGACAATAATTTAACATACGTATACGGTTTTCGTTTTATGAGCGAATTCTAATATCATTATGTTACTATATTTTTTCCATTTTCTAAAATAGCATCTTGGAGAAACCTGTATTTAAAGACGCAGGAGTCAAATCGTATCAATGAAATTAAAAAGAATGTGCAAAGGGTAGGCGTGTTGAAAGAAAGAGAGAGCCTTATGTCTTCGAGCATCGCAAGGGTTAGTTTTCAAATTACGAGTGATTTTAACCCTACCCGTGTCTTGAATTTTACTCGATTCCTTTTTTTATCACAGAGACAAGGGCTATCAAAAAGTCTACATACTCTACCAGCGACGCATACCTAGTAGAACATTCGCTAAGAGACTTACGCTTGGTTGTACGAAGCATACCAGAGAGTAATCGCGCATCGCTGGCACACCGCTCGTCAACTCGTTTTTACTTGCTTCTCGGTAATCGCCGTCGGTGGGACAGGTGCCTAATACTAATTAACTTATTCAATTATGCCGTTATTATATGTGGCACTCCTTCTACAACCATTCAGTTTATTTTCGGTTCATGGAAATCAGGAATAAAGCTCAGTTGCTAAGGCTATGGAAATATAGCAAAGCAAAAAATGTCTAGAAATGGCGTATAACGACACACTTACCTAATACAATTATGCACTTACTTATACAACGTGTAACATAAAGGGTATATAAATACCAAGGGCTATGGCATCTTTACATGATATCGAACGATATCGGAAGGGTTTCAAATCAAAATAAAATACTCAAAAAATTGTTTCTGAAATTCAAATCATAACAAACGTGGCACCACGCTACATACGTTAATAACTACTCGTTACACGTCACGTTACTAAGCAAAATCACGATAAATGTCTTGAAAAGTTTCGTGCACCTAGTATGGTAGTAGCCTATCACAGGCGGTGTTTTTTCTCGTAACTTCCTAACATAAAGAGATAGGATTAAAAAACCCTTCCAATATCGATTGATATCATGTAAAGATGCCATGCCCTTGGTATGTATAGGTTCTTACAGAAGAAGACGTGGTACAGGCAGGACTCGAGAAACCACCAGTCGTGCTGATCGATTTATTGTTACAACTTCCCTGCGAAATTATTTCCTCACGTCAGTTAACATCAAAACAGGCCTTAAGGCTTAAGGCTAAGAAGATTAAAGGAAGCGCATATCACCCCTTTTAGACCAGCAAATGGTCCAAAGTTCTCTGTAGCTCACAGACAAGCTCGCTTAAGATTTGTGCGTGACCGTTACCACCTAAATTGGTCAGAAGGGCAATGGGCCTCCGTATTGTTCACGGACGAGTGTAGAACGTGTTTATATCGTGCAGATGGTCGCAGAAGAGTCTATCGTCGACGTGGGGAGCGATATGCTCAAAGTTGCATTGAGAAGCGCGTTCCTTTTGGAGGCGGATTGTGTATGGTCTGGGGTGGCATATCGATGAACGGGCGAACAGAACTGGTGTTCATAGACATGGTCCATCAAAACGGTAATAGAGGGGGTTTGACTGCACATCGCTACATAACAGAGATCTTAGAAGACCACGTGGTACCTTACATGGGATTCATAGGCGAAAATTTTACCCTTTATGTTACACGTTGTACACCACAAGCGGACATGATGAAAATATAATGGTTCCGTTTTTGGTAATTGGATGACTTCGATGATCTATTTGAAACGCAAAGGCCTTCATCCACCACTCACGTCAGCCAAACTTACTGTTGTATCATCACAGGACCACAGTAAAGTAAGAATTATTGTGAGTTGTGGTACCTATTATTTTGGGTTTATTTTAGCTGCTACCAACATACCTGCATTTTAAGTCTATTGAGCGAGTTGAGCGTGATGGCCTGCAGGTCTATCTGTCGTGGCACCAGTCTTGGTCCATACAGGTCCAGAAGGTACCCCCTCAGTCTGTGATGGTCTTGACGGGTGAAGTTATAGAAATGCTGGCAGTCTAGGATGACCACCTGGAAAGTTTCAGAAGGACTTTTTAACAAACATTATTTTTATAAACAAGAGAGCATGAGGACAGTTTATTGCAATTTGATATATTTACTATTTATTTTGTGGTAAAGTATAAAATAATATTTTTGCTTGGCACAACTATCATTAGGGTATACCGTTCTCACTGAGACAAAGGCCTCCTCTCCATGAGAGGGAGACACTAGACATAGCAATGGTCAATTGCATATTGTCGGTCATTCACTTCATCCAAGGCATTAACTAAATTATTATACCTCTCCAGGATGTGTATCAACAAACTGCTTGATTTGAGTCAAAGCTGTAGTAATTTCTTCCCCATATAGGCCATGAGTGAAATAGAAACTATTTTCTTCATCACCCTTAGTAGCCAGTCTCAGGTCAAAGTATCTGGAAAATTCAAAAAGTTTTTATTACAATTACACCATTAAGAATAGTGTAGAATACGCTGAATTATTTTTATTTATTCTGTGAGTAGATTATAGTATTTTCCATGAGCGATTTCGCCATAATTAAATGAAGCTATTTTAGTGTTATGGTGAAAGATAAATTAATTAAGAAGTAGAAGTGCTAAATGTGCTAATTGTTACTTCAAAGATACCTAATGCCAATGAGAAGTTGGTGCCAAGTGTCTCTGGCCTGCGTTATGGTCCATCGTAAAATCGTACCTCGGAATAACGGGTACAGTCGGTTGAGTATTGGTTCAGCATCTGGGGCTACTGTACTAGACCTTGTAATGCCATATGTCATGGAGTCGTGGCTTCCTGTAATGTTGTTTAAAATGTATGAGAAGCTACTTCAGTTTTAGTACATAAAAGTACATTAAAGAGGCCTAGAGTGCATAAATCTGTGTAACTGACAACTATCATTATAATACCAGCTGGAAGACTTTGTATGTGAATTGAAGCCCTAGAAATAATATATAAGACCCAAATTAGTGCCACAGATTTATATTTAGACAGCAACAATAAGTGGTGATATTGAAATTATATTTTTTTTATTAATTCATATCATTTTCTTCATTAATTTGATTTCAAACATCAAAGCTTTGGCATCTATCTAAATGAAAAATAGTAATTCATGACCTTTGAGCAGGCCACATTTTATATTCATAGTTCAACAAATAGATATCTAGGTCAAACTCAAGGCTCAAGCTGCAGTTAATGGAAAATAAAAAATCAAATTGGACATAAAATATTGATATTACCTGGTATAGCAAGAAATATAAAAGGTATTTCTTTGATTGCAGGAGGCAGGTCATTCATCCAGTGTTCTAGGCGAACCTTTTGTATTTTAATATCTTCACCCATTACTGCAGCTAAAAATAAAAGAAAATTTTATTGATTTCTTAAACAAAGATCAGTGGAATTTAAACTTAAATTTCGCACGTAATTTATTTGATATAGTTACTATTAAACACAGTTTGCGAGGAACAAAAGATTAGGTATAAGCCCCGCACGATGATATTGCGACGGAACCTTGTCACAATAACAGCTTTGTGACGTCATCTGTCACACGAAAGGACAGCTAGCAAAAGAATGTTAAATGCAAAATTATAGTTTATTAATTTTGCATTTAACATTCTTTCGGGTTAAGGATTTATTTGTATTTTATAATTTTATTATACATACACATACCTACTCATCCATATTCTGACAAATAAACTTTCATTATTAAAAATTCAAGGAAATAATTCTTGTAGACGTAAGAAAAATATACTTATTCGTATATCTTTCTTACATGTTTATTAACTTTTGCTAACTACATTTCTGTTAATTTGTGAGCGGGAATTAAACCAGAGTACCAAATAACACCAGGATAGTATGTAAAATTTTTTTTATATATAATTCAATATAATCTTACCCTATTTATTCAATTCCACTCATACAGTCTTCCGAATCAGAACGGCTTTCTGTGTCTGTCGTTTCCGATTCACTGTCGTCTGCCGTATTTATGATAAATAACTCGTCAGTTATTCGATCTTTTTTCCAATATTCCTCTTCAAGCCGTTTAACATGATTGACTTCCTTTCGCCAGTCATCTGGAGTTATTGACGCCAACGCCTCCAATGTCAGAGCTTCAATGCGACTTTCCAACTGCTCCACATTTTTTTCTGACACCCTCATCTTTACCAGGTTCCAGATGTACTCAATGGGGTTGAGGTCGCAGTTGTAGGGTGGTAATCTAACGACCTCATGGCCATTGGCAGCTAATAAATTGACAATTTTATAATTTTTCGGCGGTCTGTGCCGTTTAATTAATAATTACAGTTCAGGTTTTGTACTGTCGTTGGGAAAGTCGATGTTGTGAGCTTGTAGCCACTCAACCATCAACTGTTTTTTATTGTTCATACTTGGTGGCCTATTCTCTTCCCTACTGTGATAAGGGGCGTTGTCCATCACAATTATGGAGTTGCGTGGTATGTTGGGTACTAATTTTTCTGTAAGCCACTTGGTGAAATTCTCAACATTCATTTGATCATGGTAATCGCCCGTTTTGGTGTCTGCTTTAAACATTAAAAGGGCATTGTCAACAAAACCGCTTTCACTTCCCGCGTGAACTATTATCCATCGGCGGCCGGGGCTGTCGTTCCGTCTCACTCCGACATCGGTTGCTGTTTGCCAACATTTTTTTACCGTGTAGTGTGCGTGTATCCACGTTTCGTCGAGATAAATAACGGGTCTTTTGTTATTAGCAAGCGAGTCATTTTCTTTCATACGTCATAAATATCTAGCCCTCCACGCTTGAATTTGGGGTCTTTCAATTAGAGCCAGTCTTTTTTGGTAGCATCGTTTAAATTGGTAGCCTAAATCACATTTAATTATTTTTCTTAATGTAGTTTCACTATTGGTATAATTAAGGTCTAATTTTGAAGCCGCCAAGATTTTGCGCATTGTGGGTATTTCTCTCCTCACCGTATACATTGAATGTATAATATTTCTTAAAGCTGTTACGGAAAACCCGTCGAAATATTCCTTCTTTTGTCTTTTTCCTTTAGTAGGAGTTCTCATTTTGCTGCCACTGGCTGTTGCCGACTCATGCTCTCGTCGCAATTTAGTCACAGTATTTTTTGCAACGCCTGTGGCACATGCCACACGCTCCGTGACTTTGGTTTAGCTGTTGCTTCGGTATTAAAATGTCCTCAGTAGTGTCCGAAGTACTTTTTAAAGCACGGTTTATACTTTCAAGAACTAACTTACAGTCCTCTTTTTCTTTAACAAAATAATTGTCCACTTTAATTATAATTTCACGAGCACGATTGTGAATTAATTTCTTACTCATTTTAACGAGTAACAGCTAACAAAACTAAACAACAAAACTCAAGAACAACAATAAAACAGGATAACAAAAACAAAAAACTAACAAAAATATTCGATGTGCGTAAGTGGGTAAGCGCGGACTGAACTTGCGAACGGTACTGACGGTGCGAGGTCGACTACGTCACCAAGATGGCCGCCGATCGCAATATCATCGTGCGGGGCTAGTACCTACCTGCATGCTACCTACCTGCATGCTACCTACCTTGAACAGAATTTTAAACCACGATTGATTTTAATTTTAAGGGAAGCGCGTCATCCTCACAACGTATTAACTAATTATGCTCACGATTAACGTAGGCCAGTAGACGCTATTTCAGTATTTCCAAATATTTAAATTATGTTATCCTTTTTAGTCATCAAACTTGAAAAATAAAACTGATTAACTGATTTATTTTCAACGCATTTTTGTTACTAATTATAAGATGATACAATTTTATGGATGATCATTAGAAAGGGATAACCGGGCGTCCTCCTTCCTCTAAAATTTAGTCATATAATACGTCTAAATCAAATGACATTTGGAACAGTGACATTTGTGTTACGTTTAATTATTGCTAAATAAAAAGTAAAAAGTCACCATTTTACACGTTTATGTATATATATTTGTCACGTTTTGTTCATATTTACTTTTATTTTCATTAATAAAAGTTTATTACGATAGAAAAAACTGAATAGTTGCATTAACTATACGATTATGTGTTACCTACTATTCATATTTATTTATAGTATGTATATACTTAAACATTATCCTTCCAGTGATTTTTTCTGTTTGAAAATCCTTAGGAGTATGAGGGTTATTTTTTTAATTTTTAGCCTTCCTGTCTCATTACTACTCAAGGCAAACGCCTTCCCCCTTTTCCTTCCAGACCTTCCTATTTTGTGCGATCTCTGGCCATGATAGCCCTGCGAACATTTTTAGATCGAGTAACGCTTATTAAAAAAGGATGTTTTCGGTTGGTTATTACGTCGTGTCCTTCAAGTGAGAATGTGAATCAGGAACATGATTTTTCGGACAGTAGATTTAGTTTCATTAGTGAAAGTTCTGAAATGATTGGGATGAGGGTAGATGATTACAGGCAAAGTAATATAAAAAAATTTGCGGGTGCCAGTTGTGATGAAACAGGAAGTCAAATTAGAAAACAGGAACCATGTAGAGAGACGTCATATTGTGTCGCTTTGACTGTACTAACAAACTGGGCGGGTACGGTACCTTAGTATGAGTGTTCCGGTATATGTATAGAATTCTAGAGGATTTATAGCAATCCAAAAAAAGGTTAAGCGAAACCAATACGAACATTAGTGGGATAGCCTTAGTTATTATAAAAATAATACAACTGATTACATACCTATTAAAAATAAAGTAAATCCAAGCTTCATGTTATCACAATAATAAAATAGTCACACGTGTTGGTAGCGGTTTTATACCGGTGTTCTTCAAAATATTAACAAAAAAAGCAGCACTACACCGAACAACCGTTATTATGTTCACAAAGTTTTAGCACGTGTGTTACTTCGCACATATAAATGTACTCTGCCAAGATTTAACTAAAATGAACTTAGCATGCACTTCAATGATACCTACTATAGATGTTAATATCTAAATCCTAAAAGTAGGGTTAGGTACTGTTGTTATTAAACCGGTGCAGAATTTGATTTGTGCCTCTGAGCCTGATGTCCACTACTTAGATTAGGTGAACGGAGCCTTTTTTTTTTCTTTGGTGCTCCATTATTAGCACTGACCTTGATGACATTACATTTGCCATAAAATGGCCGATTGGCGTAAAAAACGCCCGAGAAAATTAACTAATGATGTTTATAAATATTACAGTTTGCGCGTTTTTGAGATAACATTGTAGGTAAGTTTTCTAGGTTTTTAATTTTTTTTTCCTTATCTAGGTATGCTGTCCAGTTCCAACAGCTTTTGGCAAGAAAATTGAAATCTTATCGGTATCGCAGAATTGAAGTTCAGTAAGGAGGAAAAACTGGCTTTGAATAGAAAACTAGTTCAATCGCGGCTGCCTACATAGGTCATAGGCAATATGGGCTGATGATGATATAACAAATCTTTAATATTATCATATCATTTGCATAGCAGTTTCTAATGGTAGCTTTAGTTCATTTCTTTGTATATAACTAATATAACGTGAGAGACATATTGTAGGTCGAAGTCGTGGTGGCCTAGTGATAAAATTCTCACCTTCAAGTATGGGTGTGCGGGTTCCAGGCCAGGCAAGTACCAATGTAACTTTTCTATGTTATATGTACCTACTTTCTAAGTATATCTTGGGCACCAATGACTGAATATAAGGTGAAGGAAAACATCTTGAGGAAACCTGGACTTTTAAGTCTGAAATGGAAAGCCCGCATTGAGCAATCGTGGTGATTACGCTTAATCCTTCTCTGTATGAAAGGAGACCTGTGCCCAGCAGTGGGACGATAAAAAGGTTGATGATGATGATGATTTTGAAGGTCTCTCTTACTATAAAGTACGTACCTACGCGGGATTTCATTTTGACAGTTCAACAACATTTAATGCATTTTTTTAAAAAAATTGTACACTGTAATAGCAATCTCCTTTAAAATATGCAATTTTAAAGGGTATTGCACGCTCCCCACTGCTTGTTGCATACGCATATCAAATGTTTGCATTAATTATATTTTTTTAAGGAGAGGCGTGCAGTTTTGTACGTACGACAGTAGGTCAAGTTATCGGAAACTGTCAAGTACTTCCAATCAACCTTGAGCCTTAGTGCTTGAACGATAAAGTTTAAAATCTAATAAAGAAATCTGACTGATTGTAATAGCTTGATGTGGTGTCGTCTTTACTAAAAGATATCCTGTAACATTTTATAATACGTCCTACTTGAGAGCGATTATTGGATGAGTACGCGGTACGTTTACGGTTCATTTGAATCAGGACATGCATACGCATTTTTACGCAACGCGACTACGCTACGCTACGCGACTGCGCTACGGGGCTACGCTATGCTACGCGACTGCGCTACGGGACTACGCTACGCGACTACTCTACGCGACTACGCTACGCGATTACGCTACGTTTTTACGATATATCTACGCGTTTTTACGCTTAGTCGTGGTGGCCTAGTGGTTAAAACAGCCTCTCAAGTATGAGTGTGCGGGATCGATTCCAGGTCAGACAAGTACCAATTTAACTTTTGTAAGTTATATGTACTTTCTAAGTATATCTTGGACACCAATGGCTGATTACAAGGTGAAGGAAAACATCTTGAGGTAACCTGCGCCAACCCACATTGAGCAAGCGTGCTGAATACGCTCAATCTTTCTCTGTATGAGAGGAGACCTGTGCCTGTGCCCAGCTGTGGGACGATAAAAAAAGTTTGATGATGATGATACACATTGTTTGTTCGCCTGAGTACCTATGCCATCGTCATATTATATGTAAATGAGTGTGAGAGTACCGCGTAATCGTACGACAGCTTCAATTAGTACCCTAATTGCGTAAATTAACTAGGTACTCCTCACTCTTTTTTTTTTTTGATTTTTTGGGTTGGTTGCTAAGACATTTGAGCCATAAGCCATACTAACTAATCTCACTTAACCTAAACTAAACCTATCTCCTTTCGTTCCCCGCGTGAAGGAAGGTTTGAGACAGAGTCATGATTTATTTATTTATTTATTAGGTTAGTCAACAGTTATGTACACCATTACATTTATGGAGTACAATTTTACAAAAATATACATTGATGATGTGGCCACTATGCTACAATATTTCAATGTTCTTTATGAATTATTCACTGAATGCACTTTTTACTATATAAATCACGCGTTTTATTTAGCAAACTTCCCTATAAATAATTTAAAAGTCCAATGAAAAATGAGCGTGGCACTCATCTTAGCTTTCCCGCCAAAACTCCCACTATTCATTCTATTACTACATTTTGAACCATATAGCTATTCCATTGCTCCATATGTTAGAAAAATGTGTTTGCACAAAAACGTAAATAAGTAAATTGTTGTAAAACGCAATAAACGTTATTGAGCTGTCAAAATGAAACCCATTGTTACTGATATGCAGTGTGTCACGCAATCATCCTATAGAACGCAGTTTAAAAATTCTCATGATCCAAAATGATGAAACTTTCATCATTTTGGAGATCTAAACAGAGAACGACCTCTGTTTTCAATAAAATTCATTACAAAAGCCTATGGAAACTAAACAAACAATTCGGATCTGATGCCCTAATTCCCCTGATGCATGCCTAGGAGTAGCGTTTGGGGTCATTGCTAACACACGTGCAGTTAATTGATCATTGATATACATAGTAGAAGGTCGGAATGGATACGTTTACTATTGAAATAAAAATATGAATTAGGTATTAATGAATTTTGTTTTAAAATTCAAAGGAAACGGAGAAAAATATAGTGATTATGAATAAAAATATAGGGAGCATTTCGCGAGATGGAAGTCAAACTGTGTTTTGTTTTCTGTGAAATAAAAGAAATTCGAGATAGGGACGGCTAATAAAAAAAGGAAACGTTAGAAAATGGTCTCAGCCACCATCTTGGATTTTTAGAAGATTTCTGCTAGTTTACTCTTGTCGCAAGCTTCGTTAGAGAACTTTCACGCATTACTAATATATGTATATATATACCAAACTACATGCATTTATTCTTCGACTTGCAGAGATATTTTTATGGTAATTAAGATAAAAAAAAATACCAGATAGTCTGGTATTTTTTTTAAATATTTATTACCTACTGCTGCGCTGCGCGGTTTCACCCGCGTAGGTTTCGATATGGTTTTTTTGTGCTTCACTCCTATTTGTTATATAGCCCAACTAAAGCCTTCCTGGATCAATGGGCTATCCAATGCAAAAAACAATGCAAATCGGACTAGTAGTTTCTGTGATTAGCGCGTTCAAACAAACAAACAAACTCTTCAGCTTTATATAATACTAGCTGCGCCCCGCGATTTCGCCCGCGTAAGTTCCGATATGTTTTTTTTTTTTTTATGATACACTCCTATTGGCTATTGGTCTCAGCATAATGTTATATAGCCAAAAGCCATCCTGGATTAATGGGTTATTATCCAACGCAAAAAGATTTTTCAAATCGGACCGTATAACCCGAGATTAGTGCGTTCAAACAAACAAACAAACTCTTCAGCTTTACATATTAGTATAAAAAGTATAGATTTTTGTCAGTGTGTGGAATACTGCACCCACATTTGAGCTGGTGCTGCGAAATGTCACCTGGCTGCAGTATTCTATAGGATGCATTTTGGTGAGTGTGCAATTGCATAATTTAATTCCCCCATCTCCGTTCCACCATCGGACGACACGTCGTACGGCGAGTTTCCACCGAGAGAGTTACGTTGTTAACACCACTACGATCCGGACGAAGCGTTTCGCTTTCTCTTTTATACCGCGTACATAGAGGGACTGTAACAATTTGCCAGCGGCGGTGTTTCTGTTGGACTGCAGTTTGAGTGTCTTCAAGGCTAGAGTGAATAGGCTCTTAATAAACTAGTGCGCACTAGTTTATAATTATAAAAAAAAAACTATTTAGGCACCTGTTCTTCTTGCATTGAATTCCCGATTGAACAGTCCCGCCTTAGTGGCTTAACACCATTGGCGGTAGGTGATAATATGCACCCATCTTATCACTCGACAGAAGAGTGCTCTCTTCAGCAAACTGAATACATCGAGCTGTAGAGCATATAGCAACCTAATTAGAACTGTCTCAGCTTACAAGATTATTCTGAGAAAATTTCTGAAGTAGGTACTTATGTGGTTTAGAAAATAAATGAATATAAATTAATTACTAACCTCGTTTCTTCCGCAAATCAATAATGGATACGCCAGTCAGACGATCCAAAAGCACGGCAATTCGGCTAAGGTTTAGTTTCACTGCCGTCGAGGTGCGAGTCGAGTATTTTTTTCACAGAAAGGATGTATTATTAGAAATACACGCAATATAGCCTTGACTTAACCTTATGTTAACAACAAACTCGATTAGCCTTTCTAATAAATTTCGATGTTTGTCACTTGTCTGGTTTAGCATAAACTGTTTAATAAAATATCACACCTGACATGCGGCTGATCCTCCATACTACAAAGCTTAAAATGCTGTTATTTTAGTAAACAGACGAGCTTCCTATAACAATACATGAACACGCAGGGGTTTCCACCAACCGCTGCAAGCGGACCTTTGCCTAATCAACCGTACCTCAAAAAAAAGTTGTTTAGGCAGATATAATTTATGCATCTAAAACACGCAGTAGGAAATTTAATTTCAATCAGGGTCACGGGTGATGTTATTTAGAAATATTCGACGTCAATGCTTTTTACGGTCATTCACTCTGCATAACCAACCAACCAACATGAACAACCAAACAAGAAATATTAGGTTGTTTTTTTTTGTCTAATCACAAAACCTTTTGATCTTGAGATAATGTCTCGATTCATATTTTTTTACAGTACTCCACAAAACACGCAGAAGAAATGAGAGTCATCGTTGTGGACTACCAAAAGGGTATGTCCAAATAAGATGATTACATTTCATTACTTATAACAACCAACAATCATTGTTCGGGACGAAAATAGTCGCATCCTCTTTGTTCGAATGACTGCTGTGAACTTCGTTGTTTAAAATTATTTTGTCGCTTTTCGGTTTCCATCACTTCTTTTGTTAGTCTAAAACGTAGTCTCTGATAGATACCTAATCCATAAATCGATTGGCTAAGTGCGCTTTCCCAAAAGAATTATCGATGTACATACCTACCTAAGGAAGACGTTCTGAGTGTTCATTAATACAAAAATAATAAAAGGACACAATTACATGATTAGGCGTCCAATGCATGTGCATGTTGTTTTTGATTAGACATACTAGCCACTATTTAGCTGATGCATGGTTATCGTATAGCTTGGAGATATTTAATGTGTCTAGTCAATTATGTAAGTAGTTAAGTGTGGGATTTTCTGGGAACATATTCCATGCTTACATGTTGTACAGTTGTACTGTTAGATAAGAATTGCTAAAAGGCTCTTTCAAGAAAGATTTTATTATCATGTCTATTAGAAACTATAGCCGGCTAGGACACAATTGGCATTATATTTAGAGTGATCAATTGATCATATAACTATTTAATTGAAATATAATTCTACTATCCTTCCATTATTTACCTTTCTAGTCTTGACATCTTCTAACGTAGAGACAATAATATTATATAACTAGAAAACTAACATACATACAACAGTGGACTCCCGCGCATACTTTCTCTCACAAACACCAGACATACTTAGGTGTACGCATAATCTTAATCTATTCATAACACAAAACATTAAAGAAAAAAAAAACCATTCATTCAAACATTCAGGGTTGGCAATCAGAAGGGTATTCGCCTTCGGCACCTTTAGAGTAACACAGGGCGGGCATTCGGCTCTGGCTAGTTGACTACCATTTTCGCTGGAAGTTGCGCAAACAGACAATGGCACCGATTCTCTTGTTCACACACTAAACTAATTTGAAGTTAAGTGCGTCTTCTTCTTTCAATTTCGTTAAGAAAAGGATAGAAGATAACATTTTAATTTATTCCTGTCAAATTAAGATACTTCATAGACAGTGAGACGCGATTATAAATATGGCGACTGAAAATACGCCAGGTTACGTTAGGAGCGCACTAATTTGACAGGTCTAAACTGACATTTTATCTTCTCTCCTAATGGCACCGATTCTCTTGCTCATACACTAAACTAATTTTAAGTTAAGTGCGTCTTTTTCTTTCAATTTCGTTAAGAAAAGAATAGAAGATAACATTTTAGTTTATTCCTGTCAAATTAGGATACTCCATAGACAGTTTAGACGCGATTATAAATATGGCGACTAAAAATACGCCAGGTTACGTTAGGAGCGCACTAATTTGACAGGTCTAAACTGACATTTTATCTTCTCTCCTAATGGCACCGATTCTCTTGCTCATACACTAAACTAATTTTAAGTTAAGTGCGTCTTTTTCTTTCAATTTCGTTAAGAAAAGAATAGAAGATAACATTTTAGTTTATTCCTGTCAAATTAAGATACTCCATAGACAGTTTAGACGCGATTATAAATATGGCGACTAAAAATACGCCTATTTACGTCAGGAGCACACTAATTTGACAGGTCTAAACTGACATTTTATCTTCTGTCCTTTTTTAAATTAAATAGAAAGAAAAAGGTGCACTGAACTTAACTTTAATTTAGTTTGTGAATAAGGGAATTGGGGCTAATGTCCGACTCTGACGGTGTCCGATGTTTTGTCGGGCATAAAAAGTCAGCAGAAAATACCATGGAGCTCTGAGGGGTGTATAGTCCCCGCTATATTTTATGAGCAGTATCTATGTATTTATTTATGTATATGTATGTATTTGTGTATCTGTGTGATCTTAGTATATTGTAGTAATAATATTTGCACCAACGACAGTCCTATTTGTGGTTCGGAAGAATCTGTCCATTCTTTGGTTGCCTGGAAGAGATCGCATTAGCGATAAGACCGCGCATTGTATGTTTTTTTTTGTGTTGATTGTTTTTGTTCGATATTTGTTTGGTGTACAATAAAGAATATATAAATAAATAAATAAATAATAATAAATAAATAAGCTCATCAACGCCTCATCTCGTCTCCAACGAGTGAAAACTCAACGATATATGTAAATTGATATTATGATAGTAGGCAGTAATCTTGTGATGTCAACCAAATGCAATTTCCATTGAAATTTTATGTAACTACTAGGTGACAAAGGATTAAGGCAACCATTGTTCTATTTTATAATAATATTATTGGCAACGGAAGTCGTGGTGGCCCAGTGGTTAAAACACCAGCCTCTTAAGTATGAGTGCGCGGGTTCGATTCCAGGTCAGACAAGTAGGTACCAGTGGCGAAGGGTGAAATTTTGACAAAGGGAAGCCGGTCCAAAAAATAAACACTTAAACACTTACCTACTGCAGGATATCTTGGAGGAGGTCTTCAGATAAGAATAATATTGCCGGTAGAATAATATAAGCCATAATAACAAACAAAATCCACAGTATTTAACCAAATCTGCGATTAAATTACCTTACAGAATCAGTCACAGTTTAAATAACACAAATATTAAAATATAACAAACGAAATTATCACGCACCAGTGGTATAGCAACATGTCACATACTAACAATAATTTATTTTCAACCAAACGAAATGGAACACGAAAATATGCCAAAATAAAAAGAATATGACTTGCGAAGGATTTCATTAAAACGCTAATTCTTTTTAATTTTATCATATTTCCTTTCTCTAGTACCGTGGTTTGAGTGGTTTCTTTGTCTCTTTCTAATAGAGGAGAGGAGAGAACTACAAGCCGATTGGCATTAGCCTATCTTTTCGGACGGTTAGCGAGCATTAGAAAGAGATGGTCTGACACACTCTATCTCTTTTCGCCTCATAGTAAAACGTTGGCCGAGATAAGCTATAATTCGTCGAGTTACCTTCAATGTAATATTGGTACGAAAAATTGAAGCGCTGATTAATTTACGACTATAAAATGAAATGTGATACTTAGGGTATTGCTAAGAATTACTATTGCTATTGTAAATCGCGCAGGCATTTGATTAATAATACTTTGTTAATGAAATAGAATGTAAATACTTTTGTATGAATATGGAACTGATTTTTGAAAGGTAACCCGGTGGGAATCGGCTTGTATGGACTCTTCGCCACTGGTAGGTACCCATGTAACTTTTCTAAAGTTATATGTAGTTTCTAAGGATATCTTGGACACCAATGACTGAAGGTGAAGGAAAACATCTTGAGGAAACCTGAACTTTAAGTCCGAAAACGCCAACCCGCATTGAGCAAGAGTGGTTATTACTCTCAATCCTTCTCTGTATGAGAGGAGACCTGTGCCCAGCAGTGGGACGATAAAAAGGTTGATAATGATGATAATTGGCAACTAACCTCTGTATAAAATTGTTACAAGAAATCGCGTGTCAGGTTATTTTTCATGTTTTTTCTACTTAATATCAGTGTTCTATAGGATGCATTTTGGAGAGTGTGTAGGGGAATTCCATCTCCGTTCCATCATCGGATAAGGCGTACGGCGAGTAGGTATCTACCCTTACGTTGTTGACACCACTACGATACGGACGAAGCGTTTCGCCTCGTCTTTTATACTGCGTACATCGAGGGACTGGAACAATTTGCCAGCGGCGGTGTTTCCGTCGGACTACAATCTAAGTGTCTACAAAGCTAGAGTGAACAACCTCTTAATAAAGTACCGCGCTTTACTATCAACGATTGCATCACTGCTTACCATCAGGCGGGAGTGCGATCAAGCAGTACCGCCCCATGTCCCATTAATCATCTTGTCACAAAATCAACGCAAACCAACAAACTCCCCTATCAAACACCCAAGACCCTGGCAGAAGCTAGTATCATAATATTCATAATATCTATATTCTATAAAGGGTTTGTTTGTTTGAACGCGCTAATCTCAGGAACTACAGGTCCGATTTAAAAAAAAGTCTGCGTTGGATAGCCCATTAATCCAGGAAGGCTTCAGGCTATATAACATCACGCTGCCCCCAATAGGAGCGGAGCAGATAATAAAAACATATCGAAACCTACGCGGGTGAAACAGCGCGGCGCAGCTAGTGTATTATATGTTTCTAACTTCTGCCAGCGTTTTCGTTCGCCTGAAATATCTTGATCTTCCAATTCGAATCTCAATCATTGAAACTCATGACACCATCTTCAGACATATTGTATGTTCACATCTGTTGCGTAACCAAATCTTAGCGACCTAGAGTAATAGAGATTATCTAAGTTATGAGCTCATACTAATAAAACCCAGAATAGAAGAGAGGGGAGTGTGAGAAGCACGCTGCTTCCGTGATCGGTCAGCAATTTTAAATTAGCTTGAGCTAAGCAGAGGGGAGTCTAAAAGTGGACTATTGATTAATCTGGTGACAATGGCGGGCAGACGTGGTTGCACAATGTACAATCTGAATTTTTTTTTAAGTATACTCAGGTTTCTTTATGAATCGATGACAAGAGGGAAAAATAATTATAATTAGTTACGTTTACCCAAGAAGGTTAATAAAAATAAAATTTTTCTGATGATAGTTTAACCGCAGTGACCATAATATCATGTGTGAAATTCCATATTTTGCGAGCATATTATTTACTAGCGGCCACCAGCAACTTCGTTCGCGTAGAGTTAGTTATGCTCCGCTCCTATTGGTCGCAGCGTGATGTTATAGGCCTAAAGCCTTCCTGGATTAATGGGCTATCCAACGCAAAAATATTTTTTCAAATCGGACGAGTAGTTCCCGAGATTAGCGCGAACAAACAAACAAACATACAAACAAACTCTTCAGCTTTATATATTACTATCATAATAGTATAGATTACAACAATGTTACGCAGCTGCAGTAATTTAATTTTGAATAGATACATAAGTATTTGCTTAAAGTTTGCCTATCACAGAGCGACATAGTCAATTTCGAAAAAACTCTATAAATAAAGATTAACTACACGGTTCACTAGAATAAAATAAATATATGTATCATTATCGAGCCTCAGCTTCATTAATAACTTGTTTACTTCATTTTTTAACAAGGCATCATGATCTGGACTGACCCTTTGATATGATAGACGACCTAAATACTCCATGAAGAACCCAACAAATATTTGATAAGTCGTAACGATGTGTTGATTTTACCTTTTGGTTCTACATATAACTATGTAGTTGCAAGGGGTGGGCAAGCCCAGCCTTTTTTTTTATTACGAGTGGAAATGCTTCACGCACCGTACCCGCCGCAAGCTAGGCGACGGGCCTGTGTGGGACTCGCCCGGCCGAAGCCGGGAATACCCACTAAAACCACTCGGTTTCCCTCGAGCCCTGCGTTGAGAGTGTCACGGAACCCGAAGGCATTGTCTCTGTGCCGCTCTCAGGGCTTACCGGCCTAATTTAGGCCAGTTTCCGCGCCAAGGGAGATTCACCCGGGTACCAGAGTAATCCTCAGACATGGTGACCAGTGCAATGCGCGTGCGGGAGCTACCCATACACGCTGGTCTCCAGGGCTAAAGGAGACGGGGATTCGTACCCCGCCTTCTTCGCCCCGCCCATCTACGTCGGAGGGGAGCGGCAAGAGCATCCTCTTCCCGCTCCCTCTCCGCTGCCTCCTTCTGCAAGAGGACGGTTTCACAGAAGGTGGCGGCAGCTTCCCATGCATTCTTGCTTTCAACCATGGCTCGCACCATGGTTCAAGGGAGAGGCGTCCGCCTCCGAACGCCGCAACGAGGTCGCGGCGCTCGTTTCGCCCAGGATCGCTCGTTTCGGCCATGTCGTCGAGAGAGTCGCAGTGGTGACACCGCGGCGACTCCTCCTGACGGGCGACCCGGTGCGGGTAGTGACCGAAGCACCCATGTCCGGTCAGTACCTGCACCAAGCGGTAGGTGAGGCTGCCGTTCCGGCGCCCAACCCAACCCTCCAACACCGGACGAATCGCTCCAATCGTCCGGTGGCCGGCAGCTGGGGAGCAGAGTACCTCCCTTCACCGGCTCAGGGCTTCCCCCTGAGCCGCTATTTGGACCCGCCTTACCTCCTCGAAGGCGGGTCGTTCCCCCCGTTCCCGGGCCGCGACACGGTGTCGATGCACCTGGGACAGAACCAGGGCATCGACTTCCCACGGGGGCGTGCCCGCGAGCACGCAGGCAGCCCTGACAGACTGACCGTGCGGTATGCCCGCACGGTCCGTGTCGCGATGACCCTCTGCGACTTCCGCAGCGCAGCAGGGCCACTGTGCGCCGGGAAAGGCACTCCGCCCGCACCGGGGCTCCGTAGAGTGCCATGGACCGCACCACTCCCTGGTACAGCCGACGGCACGACGAATTCGGCCCCCCCTCCACGTGGAGGAGGATCCGTCAAAGGGCGGCTGCGACGGAGCAAAGCCGCGGGGCGAGGAGCCTAAAGTGCTTCTCGAAACTCCAGCAGGAATCCAGGATCAGGCCGAGGTACTTGATGTGCACCTCGACGGGAACCTGGACCCTCTCCACTCGGATACGGAGCCCCGATGGGGTTCTGCGTCGCGGGGCGTGGAAGGCCATCGTCGTTTTCCTAACGGCCACTTCCGGCCCCAGGAAGCGGATGCGACGGACGACCAGAGAGGTGCCGACCGACGCGAGTTGGACCGCCTCCTCCCGCTCGCGCGCCCTCACTGCGACCAAGGTGTCGTCCGCGAAGCAGACCACATCCATCCGCGGCAAAAGCGCGCCACGCAGAACGCAATTGTACCCCAGGTTCCAGAGCAGGGGACCAAGCACTGATCCCTGGGGCACACCTACCGTCATGGTCCGGCCGTCCGGCATAAGTAAAATTTTTAGAGTGAATAATTTTTGTGCGGTATAGTCGCACACGGTTTTTTGCCAATTACACCGTACATTTCAACTAGGGTTGTAACGGAGCTTTGCCTCCGCCTCCGTTACTGCGGAAGTTCCGCAAGAAATCGGATCTTCGCCTCCGCCTCCGCCTCCGCACAATTTTATGCGGAGTTATAACGGAGGTTTATTCACGTATTCATAAATTAATATTAACGCGCAAGTAACGACGCTCGACAACAGTCCGGCCGCGTACCTATTGCGCGAAATGTTCAAGAATCAACGAGTGCAAGGCGGGAACGCGGTAGATTGGGGGTGGGCGTGTCGTATGTCGTTTCGTTTGTCAAATTTATGATACACGACAGGAATCAACCTGTCGAAGTGCTTTGACGTAGTTTTCCCGATGTTATGTAATTCTAATTGAACCACAGAGCAAGTAATCACTACTTTTATCGGACCAGTAGTTTCTGAGATTAGCGTATTCAAACAAAAAACCTCTTCAGCTTTATATATTAAGTATAGACTATAGATCTCTCTTCTCTGATTTTCTTTACGTAAAAATCTAAATAATATTGTCGCATTATTAATATCATGATTAGGACAGGGACACTCGGAAAAAACGTCTAAAAAAAAGCTCATTCCAAATCCGGGACAGTCGTCGACAGGGACACTGGGAAGGAACGTCTAGCGTCTACTTTTAGAACAGAGCCCATGATGTCGACATATGCAAAATCATGATACAGGGAGGAAGGCAACCACGCCATTTCATTCGTTGCTAGTTAAAATCCGGGACATTTACCGCTGATTCCGGGGCAAGATTCCGGGACGATCCCGGATTTCCCGGCGGTCTGGCAACCCTACTCTAGTATCTAGCATAATGACAATTTATAAAAAAAACAGCGACAGCCCCTTTGAGCATTGCGGTATTGAAGGATTAGGGACAAAAAATTGTAGGTAGGTATTGGTCTTCTACAGCTTCTTTAGCTATATGGCGCGGGAAGTAATTCAATATGTCATCACTCAGGGGCTCGGCCATAATTTCGATACACAGAACAGCATTTCTGCCAAGTTGTGCCTTTTTCCTTTTAAAATCCCTAAGGCGAAAACGCTTTCCACAAATATGTTTCAATTGGTGCAATTTTTCTATAGGCACATAGGCCAAGTCCTCTTTACCCGTTATTTTTACCCATTGTTTGCACCTACAAAGTAAAATGATTGATGAATACCATTAATGCAAAAACTATTCCTATTTGTCACAGCTCAGTCGCTGAACTGATTTTAATGAAAACTGAATTTAATGATGTTATGAACTTATAAAATAGCACTGATACAAAAAAAAAAGGATTTAACGATAGTCGATAAAAAATTGCACCACACCAGTGTTGACGACGAAAAACATAATTATAAGATTAAAATTCCATATATTATAAGATATGTTGTTTTAAAGTACCTATAGTTAATTCGTAAAATGTACCAACTGATCTTCATCCAGTGGATATTGCGCCATAAATGTTCCTTTTTTGTTTTCCACCCGACTTGTTCTGAGTCCACATATCTCACACACAAAAATAAATAAATATAATACGCAAATTACTATTTATATAAAACTAGCTTTCCGCCCGCGGCTTCGCCCTCGTGGAGTTCGGCTTTTTAGATTTCCCTCGGGAATATCAATTTTTTCCGGGATAAAAGGTAGCCTTTATTCTTTCTCAGGGTCTAAAAATTGTCTGTGCCAAATGTCATCAAAATTGGTTGAGAGGTTTGGCAGGGAAAGCGTAACAGACAGACAGAGTTACTTTCGCATTTGTAATATTATATTTTGTTTTATTGAAACATTTTGTTTTTTCTATATTCTCTTTCACCTCCGCCTCCGCCTCCGTTAACCTCCGCATCCGCGGAGGTGAAACACGTCACCTCCGCATCCGCCTCCGCCTCCGCTATAAGACCTCCGTTACAACCCTAATTTCAACAGTGTCTACTGCGTGGTTTATTTAAAAGTTAGAGATAAGTCCTCATTTACACTTTGTTCAGTAATCAGGGGAGTTCCCCCTGCGTAG
Source organism: Sesamia nonagrioides (assembly GCA_017933935.1). NCBI lineage: Eukaryota > Metazoa > Arthropoda > Insecta > Lepidoptera > Noctuidae > Sesamia > Sesamia nonagrioides. The sequence continues at coordinate 93,690 of JADWQK010002460.1, read as the reverse complement.
ACCCACCCCTATAAACCCACCTAGGTACGCCCATGCGCCCATCATCATCAACCTTTTTATTGTCCCACTGCTGGGCACAGGTTTCCTCTCATACAGAGAAGGAATCTAATCTTAATCTCATGCGCCCATATTATGAGTTAATTATTTTATCTTAGAAACTCATATTCTAGAGTATTAATTTGTTAGGAATAGTAGTGTAGGGTCGAAAGTATTCATTCCTGGGGCATTTAGACGCCTGAGCGCAGCGGCTTTAGTTCGAGTAGGAATTGATTCTTTTTCCCGTGACTTTTCATTTGAATATGAGGAAAATAAAACTAGCTGTTTATCTAAACTTTTTATGGATAACACTATATAATAATGTTAGTCCTAATTTGATTATTAATTTTAAATAGGTACTCTTTTTTTTTTTTTTTACAAATTATAAAGTTTGACCGCAATCGTGCCTGATGGTAAGCAGTGACGCAATCGTTGATGGTAAAGCGCACTAGTTTATTAAGAGCCTATTCACTCTAGCCTTGAAGACACTCAAATTGTAGTCCGACGGAAACACCGCCGCGGGCAAATTGTTCCAGTCCCTCGATGTACGCGGTATAAAGGAGGAGGCGAAGCGCTTCGTCCGGATCGTAGTGGTGTTAACAACGTAAGGGTGGAAACCAGCCGTACGACGGGTCGTCCGCTGGTGGAACGGAGATGGGGGAATTAAATCATGCAATTCCCTCGCACACTCCCCGAAATGCATCCTTTAGAACACCGAAAGGCTGGCTACTCTACGCCTGTGCTCTAGGCTTTGGAGACCAACTCGAGTTAGATCAGGGTCACCAATCAGCCTCTTTGCACGTCTCTCCACTGAATCCAGAGTGGCCAGGTAACACTTGGCAGTACCAGCCCAAATGTGGCTGCAGTACTCCACACACGAACGGACCTGTGCTTTGTATAACATTAGAAGCTGCCCAGGTGTGAAGTACTGCCGGACCTTTGCGATAACGCCAAGTTTCCTAGCAGCCACCCTGGCTTTGGACTCAATGAACTGCCCAAAGTTAAGGTTCGAGGAAATCTCAACTCCCAAAAGCTGAAGGCGGTCGGAACACTCCAAGGACACATTCCGAAAAGTAGGGGCCAAGGTGAACGGGCTCCTTTTGGCGGTGAAAAGACACGCTTGTGTTTTGGCGGCATTGAATGCTAAAAGATTGGCATTGCCCCATTCGGAGACTGCCTGCAGTGCAACACTCGTTCGCTCAACCATGGCCTCTCTTTCGGACCGGATTGATTCCCTACTAGCCCGAGCATCCGGCAGGTATCTCTCTACAACTCTATTTAAAATTAATGGACAATTCGTGAAATTAAAAGTTACATTTTTATTTGGAAAGTTTAGGCTATTTGATATATTATGACAAATTTGGGTGTTCTGGATATCTGTAAAAGTAGGAGACTCTAGTATTTCATGAGGCGGATACTCCCTGGAAGTTGACGGCTGAGGCGAATTGTGGCATATTTTTATAGTTTCAGTTAATTTGTTTGAAGTTTTTGTTTTATTTTGGATTGAATCCTCAATGCTGGATTTCCAGCCTCCGTGTCTTTTTAACGTCGTCATGTTTGCCCCAAAATCGGCTAAAAGAGTTGCTGACATACGTTTATAACAATGTCACAATTTGATAAATTCAAATATGTTGCTATCTGCTTATACCTGCGATCACTTGTTTGTAGCATTTCCCATTTGGTAGTTAGGAAAAAAATGGTCCGTTTTTAGATCACTGGGTCTCATTTTTTGATATTTCTTTACTATTTGTGTAAACTCATCTTGTACAAATGAGCGCTCAATATTAGTTTTTGTTTTAGTCTGTTTTACTAGTAATAATTGGCCTTGACTTTCCAAATGACAATGTCCATAATTGTCAAATTTGTGAGTTCACTGCTTCTGCAAGCGCCGCTTATACCGAGTATCAATACCACCTGTGAAAACATATTTTTTTTTAGTATTTGTTTAATAAATACATTTTTATTTAGAATAAATCCATAAATACTTCAGTAAATTTACCTTCAAACCAAATATATCTCGTCAGGAGCATCATTTAAAAATGTGTTCACTTCATGAGAGGTAAAAACCTTAGATTTTCTACTCTTTCAAGAGTAGAAAATCTAAGGTTTTTACCTCTCATTGACATCACAAACACAATGTAAATTTGAAAAGACAGTCTCAGGGGTTCACCCCTGAGACTGTCTTTTCAAAAAGGATGTTAAATTATGGACTTTTTTCAAATTTACATTGTGTTTTACACTAAGTGTACTCTTGAGCATTGAATGTCGGCTCTATAGCGTAGAAGGTTATAGTTTGCTAGTAAGAAATACACTTTCGGAAAATGATTTAATATTCTTTTCTGCTCGCCACTTCATAAAATCATTGTATGTGTTTATATATCTTTCTTTTGAGATTGCTGCTAAAAGATTGTTAATAACACAATTTGCCTCGTCTTTAATTGAATCTGGTGGCAATATTTCAGAATCCCTTGCACATATTTTTAAATTAAAATCTTAGCATTAAAGATTAGGTATTAAAGTAACATTTTTTAATTCCATCACAGATACATAACAGATTAGTATCCCGCTAATTTATGTCGATTTTTTAAATTTTATATATGTAACTCACCACGTTATTATTGCGACCATAGAATTAATAAGTAGGTACTATCGTACTTCATAGTTCTATGGTTGCGACCTATTTTGATCAATGAAGTTTGCGCTAAGTTCACACTGGCTGTTTAGAAACTCACATTGCCGCTGCAATTTTTTCTTATTAGTTTTTTTACACAAATTTCTTCACAGCTGACAGCAGTTCTATTTTTAAAGTTCATTCCGACCCTTAGGTGGGAAGTAATTTGTATGAGTTTTTCCCGCTCTAGGGAGGGAAATAGCACTTTCAACCCAATAATCAGATCAAGAAAATACTACTTTCCGAATATAAGAAATGAAAATTAATTTTACCGAGTAATATTGTTCAGTTGTCTCAATACAATTGACGTACTTTATGAATTATTTAAATAAGGCAAGATTTGTATGCCTACATACTTTATTTTGTTGAAAGTGTTAACAGTTACTTTAATACGACTCAGAGTCAACGACACAACCATAACACAAAATGTAAACAACGTTTCAATCGTTACGGTTATTTCTATTTGTAGAACATCAGCCATATTAACGAAATAAGGGTTCATTTAGATTAATTCTCATTTGGAAAAATCCAATTTAAATACATACCTATGTAAAAAACAAGTGATTTATTTGTTTACTAGCTTTCCGCCCGCGGCTTCGCCCGCGTGGAGTTTGGTTATATCGCGCTTTTTAGATTTCCCTCGGGAACATTAAATTTTTCCGGGATAAAAGGTAGCCTATGTTTTTTCTCAGGGTCTAAAGATTGTCTGTGCCAAATTTCATCAAAATTGGTTGATGGGTTTAGGCGGGAAAGCGTAACAGACAGACAGACAGACAGACAGAGTTACTTTCGCATTTATAATATTAGTATGGATGGTTTCGATTATAATAAACATGGTATGTAATATAATGGACATCGATACGTTTGTATTTAGGATTATTAACAATTAATAAATAAAACCAACATTAGCAATTTTCTCTTTACTCCCCTTCTTTTTTTTTTACAAAAAAAAGCCTTGCCCCACACTAGGAATTTCTCCTGTATCGAGGTTGCGTTTAAAAACATATAAACTCCCATACGCAAACAGGCAGATCCGGAACAAATAGTTATAGGTCATACAAATAAGTAAGTATTTCTTCCGTGCGGGGATCGAACCCGCGACACGCAACGCAGTAGTCGATCACATAATAAGTACATTTTAGAATACACAGTGGTATTTTAACCAGACCAGAGCCTCCATGGCGTAGCGGTAGCGAACGCGGCCGCTGCGCAAGGTGGCGCGGGTTCGATCCCCGCACAGTGCAAGTATTTGTATGCATGAATATGAATATTTGGACTGGTCTGGTCGTGCCTCGGAAAGCACGTTAAGCCGTTGGTCCCGGTTGCCATACAAACATCTAGTGGCAGTCGTTACGGGTTGTTGGAGCCCTCAAGAGTCCAACAATTGGTCTAACTGCAATGCTTCGATGTCGCCTTCGGGTTGTAGAGGTCAGACGGCAGTCGCTTCACGGAAAATGTCGAAGTTTAGCCATATCAGCAGTTGAACTGGTAAAGCGGACCCCAGACTCCAAAGCTGAAAAGGCTTCGGATGCGACTGGGATTGACGCTGGGATGATGATGAGTAGTATTTTAACCATATTCTACAATTACGAACTTACACTTTATGTTAGTAGTATGCGATGTTTTCGATATTCTGTTAAATTAAATTTGTCATAGATTTATACAAGAATGAAGACCTAGCTGGCTTGACAAAAACATCTGTAACATTTTCAATATAATTCCCAATTAAACTTAGGCGACTATATAAAAATCGTTATTTTCTATAGATACTAGCATTCCGCCCGCGGCTTCGCCCGCGTGGAATTCGGTTATATCGCGTTTTTTTAGATTTCCCTCGGGAATAAGACTAATTAAATGACGAATGATCAGTTTTCGACAGAAGCTGCGGAGATGAAAAATGATTAAATTACTAAAATGGCTATTAAAAATAAGGGTTGATCGTAGACGGGTGAAAATTTAGGATTGTATGTATTTTTGTATGTTGTATGATAAAAAAGTAGAAACATTAATTTTCTTTTTTAAATAATAAAAAAAAATAGGCTTGGACTACCCCTAACATTTAGGGGGATGACAAATAGATGTTGGCCGATTCTCAGATCTACTCAATACGCTCACAAAATTTCATGAGAATCGGTCAAGCCGTTTCGGAGGAGTATGGGAACGAAAACTGTGACACGAGAATTTTATATACTTACTAGCTTTCCGCCCGCGGCTTCGCCCGCTTGGAGGTCGGTTATATCGCGCTTTTTAGATGTCCCTCGGGAATATCAATTTTTCCGGGATAAAGGGTAGCCTATGTTGTTTCTCAGGGTCTAAAGATTGTCTGCGCCAAATTTCATCAAAATCGGTTGAGAGGTTTAAGCGGGAAAGCGTAACAGACAGAAAGACAGACAGAGTTACTTTCGCATTTATAATATTAGTATGGATAAGATAATCTCGAAACTATCACGGTTATTGTCATTAGACATTTATTTTGACTATCTGTGTAAAGAATAAATGATTTCAGATTCATCACTTTGTTACCATTATTACTTACTTAATAGGCTATTTGACAGATTTATAATTTTTATCTTGAATTACTTGGTTGCGGTTAAGAAGTTCATCCAAAGTATTTTTTTTAATTTTAAATACGTATTTCGTAAGAAATATGCAAATAAAAATTCAAAATTCAAATAAGGCGCGAAAACGATATAATCAGCAATATGGCGTTGCGCCTGGTAAATGACGTCACAAGCGGTTTTCGGTTCTCAGTGGTGTTTGTTTTTAATTATTATTTGCTGTTGTTATCTAATAAAATGGTTTACAAGTGGTGTACTGTACTGGGTTGTACAAATAAATCGATAAAAACCCCCGAAAAACAGTTTATAAGTTTGCCGGAAACAAGCGTATGACGTCATCGCGACATTAGCCAATCCGGATCGTTTCACAATGTGTGGCGCGAGAAACAAAAAGCCAAACATATTTTTGTGTTTTGGATATAATAATTGTTATTATTTTTTATTAAAACTCTTGTAAATGATATAAAGAACCCTCATTTTATGCAATTAAAGCAAAAAATCACAAATAATTGAATACTGTCAAATAGCCTATTCTTCTATTTCTGTGATATTTCTGTCAATTACTCCATTAGTGATTTGTTCAAAAGGTTTGTTTCCTTATCTTATTGTTCGTTTAATGGAACTCAATTTATTTTCTAAGGGATATTGTATTGAACTTTCTAAATCATCACTTAGTATCTAATTTTACTAGTTTTGTTTGCGCTTTTGTGATCACAACTATTACATAAGACATAATTTGTTAAGTTATCATCTACATCGTCTTCTTCCGATTCTACTGTTATGTAGCCACTGGGATAATTTTCTGTGCTTCGAGAAGAATCATATGGTTTAGAGCAGTTATACTCAACCTTTTTTATATAAGGGCCACAAGCACGTCTCAGTCATGGAGCCGAGGGCCGCAAGGAACAGGCATAATAGAAAGTTCAATTCTATTCAATATTTTATTGATTAAAATAGAAGGGCTGACATAGATGTTGGTTTTAATGGGATTTTTGGTATTGAGAACACGTTTTTAAAACTTTAACAAAATCTGGCTTGTCGCTACATGCTATCCTTATTACGTCATCAAAGTGAGAATCTGTAAGTTTCTTTCTATAAACGTTCTTTGTGTATTTCATTTTTGAAAAAGACGATTCGCATGTATACGCAGATCCAAAGAATGTTAGTAGAATTAGGGCACATTTTTGCATCTAGGCATCCATCGGTACACAAACATACGTTTTTTTTTTTTTGTGTCTATTTCATTCTGCTCCAAAAAAGTACAAATAGTATTAAGGTAATCTATGCCTCGAGTTTGGCCTTTCATTGATAGGAAATTCAAAAAATATTCCTGTATTAAATTGTTTTCTGTACAATATCTTACAAACATCGAGCATTGAGATGTTCCTGAAATATCCGTGCTGGAATCAAATGCCAAGCTAAAAAACTTGCACTTTTTTAGGTTATACATTAATTCATTGCGAATAAATTTAGAAATGTCTTCAATACGCCTCATACAAGTCGAATTCGACAACTGTAGTTTATTTTATTCAGACAGTATTTGCTTTTTGTTACTGAATTTATCAAAAAGTATGTTGGCAGCACTAACAAAACATTCTTTTACAATTTCTGCATCGGTGAATGGTTTCATATGCTTATCAAGAATGTAACAGATTTCATATAATAATAATAATAATAATAAACGTTTATTTTTTCCACCACATAATTAAACATAAGTTTAACACAAAATTAAGTATATATGATATAACGATGTAGTGGAAACTGGAGCCTGTACTAGGACAACCTGTGTTACAGGTCTCCAGGCCTCCTGACTACACGGTCGTGTCACAACTAATCCAAACGTATACTAGTAATAGTAATAGATGACAAAGACTAAGGGATGACAGAAAATTGAAGATGCAAAAATGAAAACACAAAATAAATAATTATGTAATTTAAAAGATTATACAGCAAACGAGGGTATGTTCGTGTCGATGTTTGAGTGATGATGATAGAATGAAGTTTAACGGGAGCTGTATTGAGTCAACAATAAACTTTCAGTTTTGTTGTAATTAAGCGTTTGCAGCCAAGTATTAATTTTCTTTTTAAAAGACATTATAGGGAGTGAGAAAAAGTTCAGAATTTTGTTAAGACTATTGTATAGGTGAGGGCCTTGGAAACAGGGAAATCTTCTTGTAAAAGAGTACTTGCAGCGGAAGGGTTGGCAAACCTTGTCTATGCGTCTTGTGGTGATTATTTCATAAGAGGTTCTTTGATGCTGATAAAGTAGTACATGCAGTACAAATAATTGTCTGACTGTAAGGACTTTACAGCTCCTATATAGCTCTTCAGTTGGGAAGAGGATGGACCGGAAGGTACTAATTTTCAGAACGGCTCTCTGAGCTCGTTCAAGCTTCAAAAGTACCGTTTTGGGTGCACCACCCCAAGTGCATATACAGTACGTTATGAGAGACTGACAGAGAGCAAAATATGTACACCTAATAATATGAGGTTCTGCGATGTGGCGAAGACTACTAAAGACAAAAATCAGCTTTCTGATGACATAGTTACCGCGGAGTCTTGTGATAATGCCGTAGACATGACATTTTGTTGTTGATGCAATGACCTTTTAAAAAAACTTAATTTTTCATTTCTTAGCGACGATCCAGGAGGAAACGTATCGTCGAAAGATTTATGCTTTGTGATAAAATGACGCATGATATTGTATTTCTTCAATACAATACTTTCACGACGTATCAAACAAGTAGCAGTTTCTCACTCATCTTGAAACAGTCTGTTTACACTACATATTTTTCTTTTATTTTTAGACGACACTCCTGACATTATGTTGTAAATGAAATACCTAATAATTTGACGCTTTAAACTACAAATAACCGTGATTTTATTTGTGATTTGTGAGATTAGTTTTGATTGCACAAGATCAAAACAAGTGACCACTACTCAAAAAAAGCTACAGATAATGGAAAGCAGTGTTGCCAAAGGGCTAAGCTCAAAAATCCGTAGATTGCATATACAGAAATCCGTAGATCAATCAAACTTTAGAAACAAAACATTTTAACACACAAACATAACACATTAACAATGACTTTGACCAATTCATTCTGTTTACTCGCAACGAAACCAAACTGCACCAACGCTATTAGGAACTTTTCTCAGAAATCAAACGAGTCTTTGGATTTGCTCTTATAGACATAATAAATAACAAAGAAATGCAATTTTTACGAGTTACTAGTTACTTAGATAATTTATTTTACTTACTTTTGTTTTGTTAAATTTTTATACTTATACCGGTGGCTACATTCCAATGGTCAGTACTCTTAAAAGTATTTAATTTAAACCTATCGAATAATACCTTTTAAGAGGTCAGACAAAAAAGGTCCAAAATTTTAGACAAATCAGCAATTTTGAGACAAAAATACGTAGATTTGTAGAAAACACCAAACATGGTAAATCCACGAATAAATTAAAGGTCTGACAACACTAACGGGAAGGAAGGAAATTCCCGCAATTCCATTTGTCTCGCTCATGTTTCACTTCACAGATTACTAATAATAGGCTACGTTCCGATTCACGCCAAAATTTCTATTAGCCCTCGGCTCAAACACTCGAGATTTAAAATAAATATTTTATAAATATAAAATTTTATAAAATATTTTGTAACTTCAGGTGGGCCAATAACAAAGGCCTGGCGGGCCGCATGCGGCCCGCGGGCCGCAGGTTGAGTATAGCGGGTTTAGAGTCTAAACAGTATTGAAACGAGTTCTGTGCAGGTAGAGTCTAAACTTTAGACTCTTCCAGCACAGAACTCGATTCAATTAAATTTCAAATAAAATTTTGTGCGGAGCCAACTCCAGTTTGATGACATGAACAATATTATTGAACGTAAGAAGAGCGCAATGTACTATCAGCTGTAGAAGTCCATTTCCACCTTAAAGACTACTGTCGCCTGCGCTAAACCGGCCACGCACACTACCGCATTATTTTTTTATCGCAGTCTTCGTCTTTCTTTAAAGTAATGCAAAATTTCGTTACTTCATTTGAAGTTGAGTTAGCGGCCGCACTTAACAATGGTGCTATCAAAAGCGAGCGATTGTGGGTTCGATCCTTATTACAGGCAACTCTTTTTGTTGTTTCATATAATTTAAAATTATGATAATTGATTTGTATTTTAAAGTAAAAATGTTTGCAAATAATATTTAAACAAATAGGAAAATTTATTGAATATTTATCCCAAAAAAGGGTTTTATTATATGTTTTAGTTTACTATAGGGGTAATATAATAAAAAATATATAAAAATAAAACAATAAGCATATTATAATGCAATATATTATAAAGTTATATATTATTCGGTATAGATATACTTATACTAACAAATGAAACAAACGTTGACACGGCAGCATTGTAATATTTTATATAAAAGTAATCCTTGACAAACTTATGATATTGTTATGGTAAAAAATACAATAAACATTTTTGGTTGTTAGATATGAAAATTATAATATTATACGTATATTATGATTAAAGAGGTTATAGCTTAATTATTCATTTTCTTAAAGAAAAGAGGATTGAAGCTTAACCTGAATATTATTGCAATCATAAAATAATCTATACTTAGAACACTTAATAGTGCTTATTACATTTATAATTTTTTTGCGTGTATGGTACTAATGCTGCCATCTTGTAGTGACTTTTTTCGGAGTTTGATGGCATGAGATTATAATCTTCAAGCGCTTTCTTAGTTCAAAAGTAAACGAACTTATTTCTTATCGAATTCCGAAATTATTGTTTTTATAATTTACCAAAAGTAATTTGTATTGAAATTGCAAAAGGCGACATCTGTTAGCCATTAAGCCAACCGAACATATTACTGTCACTTAGCTAAATCACTTTAGAGATGGTTTAGAGTTCGTTATTTAGATATTTATTGGTATATATTTAAAATAGTACAGTCAATATGTCGAAAAAAAAGCCGTGCGCTCCGAAAAATGACAAACCGGAATTTGACTCGATGAATCGTTAGAGGGGCAAGTAATAAACTTAATGTTAGATTTCCGAAGTCCCTCCTCCTGCTGTTTTTGAGAAAATCCAAAAATATTTTGAAATTGATTTATCTCAGCAACTATAAGGGCTAGCGACCTTTTTTTTTTTTAAACTGTTAAGGACACTTAGGACTACATTTTCTTTCATTGAAGTGACATCATCCGACTTAAACTGCAAAAGCTAGATGGCGCTAAAGTTTGAAAAAATTGGTTTTTTGCCATTTTCATTATGAAATAACAATTTTTTTGCAATAATGTAAATGAGAAAGTTGTTTGTCACAAAATTAGCTACAACTTTTGTTTAAAACATTTTTTCGTAAAACTTACCGTTTCCGAGCTGAAGCTTGTTGAAGTGTACAAATCGTACATTATGTGCCTTGCTGTAGGGTGTTTGTCATACAATTCATGGATAGATCAGTGAATTGAAATGTTTACATAATTTTCAATTTTTAAACTTTTAAAACTTTTTTAAACAATGGATTTTATGGATTTTTTTTTTTTTTTTTTTTTTTAGTTTTAGTTTTAAAAGTTTAAAAATTGAAAATTATGTAAACATTTCAATTCACTGATCTATCCATGAATTGTATGACAAACACCCTACAGCAAGGCACATAATGTACGATTTGTACACTTCAACAAGCTTCAGCTCGGAAACGGTAAGTTTTACGAAAAAATATTTTAAACAAAAGTTGTAGCTAATTTTGTGACAAACAACTTTCTCATTTACATTATTGCAAAAAAAATTGTTATTTCATAATGAAAATGGCAAAAAACCAATTTTTTCAAACTTTAGCGCCATCTAGCTTTTGCAGTTTAAGTCGGATGATGTCACTTCAATGAAAGAAAATGTAGTCCTAAGTGTCCTTAACAGTTTAAAAAAAAAAAGGTCGCTAGCCCTTAAAGTTGCTGAGATAAATCAATTTCAAAATATTTTTGGATTTTCTCAAAAACAGCAGGAGGAGGGACTTCGGAAATCTAACATTAAGTTTATTACTTGCCCCTCTAACGATTCATCGAGTCAAATTCCGGTTTGTCATTTTTCGGAGCTCAAATTGCAGATTGACTGTACTAAAACACTCTGTAGGACACTTCTGCACTGTTTTTGTTATAAATAGTTTTTTTTTTGTTTAGCTCGATAAGACTCCACCAGCCTCGCCAATTTATTTTTAAACCACAAATGCAACCTATCTTCTTCGCACGATTTAAAAGTTTATTCAACGGTAAATATTGTCATTTCGTTTCACTTGTCTCGACAGCTACCTTCGTCCTCCAACCTCTTGACCTTGACCTCCAACGGCTTACAGTATTTCTCTAAAACAATAACAATTTTATTACACACTTAACAAGCGATTAGTTTGCACCTTAACACAAATAATAATAAAAACAACTTACACAAAAGCCGGTTTCATATGATATTTGAGATATATTGCTGCATATGCCTGCATATTGATTAAAAAAGTAAAACTAATAACACAAACTGGTAACTATATGTTCACCAACCAACAACAACTAAGTAATATTATTTGAGTTATTGTAGCTAATAATAGTTATTGTAGGTAGCGGAATATTTTTTGTGAAGTAGTGATTCAGATTCTTTTAAGTCTACCGTCATCTTTTTATAATGACTCTATTATAGAAAAAATCTTAAAAGAAAGTATCATCTTTAAGTTGCAGATCGGTATTTTTAGATATTTTTGTTGTCAGCATTCATAACTCACCAATAAACATTTAAAAATATTTTTGTAAGTTATTAGATTTGAACTCGAACCACCTTGAACGCCTATCAAGGCGAAAACCGTTAGGCCATTGAAACACTTACTGTAGACGTTGAAATTAGTAAGTAGTACCTAACAATCATAAGCGGGCAGCAAGTGTCTGAGTGTGTATCAAACTTTATTATAGAAGAAGGTCGTAACTACAACTAGTATTGCTTGGCCATAGTTTTGTGAGATTGCAACTCGACTTTTGGTCTTGACTGTACCTGTCGGCATCAGAAACAGCGTCTACTAAGCCGCCGGTGGTCCGTCGGTCTACAATTTAAGTATTTTCAAGGCTAGAGTGAATAGGCTCTTAATAAACTAGCGCGCTTTACCACCAACGATTGCATCACTACTTACCATCAGGCGGGATTGCGGTCAAGTACTAATTTATAATTTATAAAAAAACTTTTTTACAAAAAAACAACCGACGGAAGTCGGTGTCTTTGTTTTGTATATTCGTTTTTTGACACCGACTTCCGAAATTAGTTATTTTTCACTTTGTAGTGGTTTTTGGAAGTCGGTTGTTTTTTTGTAAAAAAGTTTTTATTTTACACTTTTTAGTTGTTAAAAGTACTATGTATTCAGTTGCATCCGGTCAGACTGGAAGCTGACGCAAATATAGTTGGGAAACGACGTAATTTTATTTACTTTAATTTTTACCCGTAAGTATTCCCTCAACTGCTCAACTGGTCTAATCAATATAAATAAATTAAGTCCAACCACAAAGTAGCTACTGTAAACCGCTGAGGAGTTCCCGGAACTGGCCTTTGTCTTCATCATCAGAGCTCTTATGACAGTCACAACACTCACAACCCGAGTCCCAACCCCTTAATCGAGTCCAAACACAAGGTAGCTGTTGTGAATTGTTGAGGAGTTCCTTCGACTGTCTCCCGGCTCCATCATCAGACCTATTCCAGACCTTTATGAAATTGTAGTGCTTTAAAATACTTAATGAAAATGCTAAGAAATGCACTAGTCACCCCTGCAATTTTTGAAAGTTCCCCTTGTTTTCTCTGGTCTTCCACCATCAAACCCTGATATCCTTATCATGTGACCATTTTGGGAACGTCTTCTTTCCAACAGAAAAAGAATTATCAAAATCGGTTCATAAAGGACGAACTCATGCGCGAACAAACATAAAAAAAACACATTATACGGTCGAATTGAGTAACCTCCTCCTTTTTGAAGTCGGTTAAAAATGGCTGTTGTTGAACTATCGCTAAATTTTAATATACTTACAGGTAGGCCTTCCAGTCATTTAAAAGTGTTTAAATGGACTGAAAATTGTATAGAAGAGCAATTTACCAATCCCACATGATTATCAAGTAAAAGTTTGTAAGTAGTTCTCGTGACTTTAACACGATTGATACTGATGTAAAAGTCGTTTAGACATTACCTACAAGACGACATCATGGGTCATCTACTGAAAGTTGTATAAAAGTCGTGTAAAACAGTCGTATAGAAGTCTATACGATCTTTATACATATATGACTACAAGTTGCGTATGTAGGCACTAAGAGAGAGGGCGAGGCAACTTAAGAGGCACTAAGAGGCTGAAAATACTTTAATACGATTTTTATAGCATTTTGAGTCGCGTAGATTTTAGTTATAACTGCGACTAAAATGTTTGTTGGGAAGTTACAAAATAACAACATTGGTCCTAGGAGCCCACCTTGCGGAACGCCCGACGAAATCATAAAGCGTAAAAGTATTGTTTATGATTATTGTTAGAACACGCGCTTTTTTATATGATTGTAACCTGTTTTTAATTAAAATTAACTGTTGCATGAGGAATGTTCTCTATTGTGATAATTCCAATGTATTTCTCCCGTAAATATTAAATTAAGCAGGAACGAAGATCGATCGATCGAACGAGGAGGAAGGAAGAACGCGTAAGATGGTTGCTTTCGAGCTTTCAACAGTACTTCTTGAAATATAAAAAAATATGTGATACTTATATATGTCGCAGCCAACTGATGTTATTAGCCGTTTAGTTAATCGCCTAGCGTTTTAACTGCGGCTGTTCAACTAACGGCCTGAATGGTTTTCAATAAATTATAGTTGGGACTGTAACCATCACGTGCGAGCCAAATTGGCTGCAGGAACTAATATAGGGCAGTTCAACCAACTGGTTTAGGTTACAACTGTGATCAACCACGCCGTTTAAGCAACCGGCTGGCCTCTGGAATTTCCAAAAGCAAGACGGTTGACTAAACGGATAATTTAACCGGTTTCCTGCGACTTGTAAACAATAATTTAAAAAATACATATATTTCGATTGAACTTAGAATTAAGTCCAGTTATAATTTAGTTATCCTTTCCATGTCTAGATAACATTGTTGATAATAACACGTGGCGATCATTAGTGGCGATTGATTAATAAAGTTTCCAACGCCTTTGGTGATAAAATTATTACACCAACTGACTTCATTAAGCTGGCGTTGGAACGTTTCTAGAAAGGTTAATAAGGCTAGATTCCACGATCATTGCACTCAGTCTGACCGTGTTCTCAGTCACACAATGCTCTGCCCATAACTGTTTATTTTCCAATCTTCCCTGTAGATAATACTCCAGTGTGTATCACTATTTTTATATGAAAACAATGTGTTCAATGTATGTAGTATGTACAACCAGAAAAGTACAGCATGCCAAAACACTCCCACCACCCGTCGTCGCGCCACCGAACGTGGCCGAACGAGAATCGATGTCAACCGAAGCCAGTTCGCTTGCAGTCCCGCTGACGGCACTCTATACATAATAGTCTTGCCTCGCTTTCGCCACGCTACGACCCGAAGCCAGTCAATAGTCCACGTTATCACTGTGCGGCTACGTAAACACTTTTATTGTACATCAATTATTGACTAAACCACCAATATTTACCTGCTGAAAAACGTCTTCAACGAGTTACAATGAGCAAATTAAGATCCGGTGTGAAATAGAGACAGTGCGAGGCAACGCTATCGCCGTTTTATTTTAGAACGCTTGGACTACAGATACGAAACTGTATAACTACTGTGTTACATTTCCCGTGCGATGTTGGGGGAGAGTTTTGGTTAAAAAGTTGACATTGGTCGTTTACTGGGATTTATTGCGAATGTGTATTGAAACGTTTATCGCTATCCACGGGCGCACTGCTATGCGCCACGATTTGGTGCATTTTATAAGACACACATCCTCGGATCACTATTGCGAAGGAAGAATTTAGTCACTGAAGCAGGTAAGAATAACTATTTGTATTTAGTTTTATGTCATATGCTAATATTAGTGAGCTGTGCTTTTTCTAGAACTTGGCGGAGTATGCAATGTCATATTGTATTAACATAAGACATTGGTATAGCTTGTGAACGTCTACTTTAATCATTGTAACTAAGGTACAGCAAGTGACAAATTTAAAAAAAAACTGGTTGTATTTATAACGTGACACACACTGTATAGAAGTTGAACTGTTTTTAGAAAAATATTCCATTGAATTGCAAATATTGGCATAACTATTCGCAATTATCTTGAAGCGGAATCCAATTAAATTATAACAAGGTAACGGTTGTGTAATGAGTCTAGTCGGATAGCGTTAGCTACATAAATTAAGATGATTCAAACAAACAAATAGGTGGTTATAATGCCAGCTACAAACAAAGGAGTATTAATATTCTTAACTCGTCAACCTTGTAAGTTCATGCTCTGCTTCACCTCTGAAGCAATGGTAATGTAAGCAGAAACACGGAAAGGATGACTACAGACAAGGACACGTACGATGGTAATAGTCTCCTGCTTCAACATACAATAAGTTTGGCTGTTTTTGAAAATAGAAGAAAGAATGCGGATACCACATACCTAAAAGTTGAAGATGAATTCATGACTCATAAAACATTTTAAACAAAGAATTAAACATAAAATCTCAAAGAAAATTAGAGCAAATATTTTCAGTTAGTGAAACACAAAACATGCTAAATATAGTTATTAGAGCACTAAGAAAAAACAAACAAGAAGAACTCATTTAGACTGCTCTACATTTAACGTTTTGACACTTTTACAAAACGGCCTAGTTTCATTGGTTTTTTCATTAATCCTAGAGGTGGGTTTAATAATAACGTCGAAAAGTTCTTATTAGCCGTTTCACACAAAAGTCGAACCGTTAATTTTTAATAATTTTTCTTTCTCGTATTCTGGATTCTTCACTGAGTTGATCATAATAGGAAGAAACAAACGAAATCGTTGCTCTAAAATTTCGAAAAGAGCAACGAGATTTACAAAAATACTTTTCATGTTGCCTTTTTCATATAGGTAACGTGAACAACTTCTTTTCACTTTCGCGTTCGATTTTATGGAAAAATAACTTTAAAACATACAGAATAAGGTTCAGTTTACACCACAACTTCAAATATTTTTGGAACTTTTTCAATAGTATTATTCACTTTGAAATCAACTTTATTACCATTGTGATAAAGTTGATATTTTTTGAAAATTTAAATGAAGTCTGTTTACTTCACACATTGGTCACGTGAAACAATACCAGTCACACTACTTTGTGCTTGAACAAATCTTATCCACCCGCAGTCAAAAGGTAGAAGAGATAAACTAAATCATTGGCGCCGAGCTTCTTGTTCACAAAACTAAACTTAATTTAAATTCAGTACTTTCCCTTTCTATTTCATTAAGAAAATGACAGAAGGTAACGTAGTTTAGTCCTGTCAAATTAAGATACTCCATAGACAATTTAGACGCGATTAAAAACATGGCGGCTAAACATATGGCGAATATACATGCGTCAGTTTACGCCAGGCATAATAATTATCTTCTATTCTTTTCTGAATGAAATAAAAAGAAATAGATTAGATACCTACACGGAAAATGTCGAAGTTTAGCCATATCAGCAGTTGGACTGGTAAAAGCGGACCCTAGACTTCAAAGCTGAAAAGGCTTCGGATGCGACTGGGATTAACGCTGGGATGATGATGATGGAGATTAGATACCTACACTAAACTTTAAATTAGTTTTGTTCGTGAACAAGGGAATCTGGCCCGTTGTCATTTTATAATTCAGAAAATATCAGATCAGCATTGGTCGGCACCGTTACAAAACTGAGGAATAGATGACAAATAGTTTAAAAGCTTTGGCATGTTTTACTATTGAGGTGTTTTTGAGTGTTACGAAATCACCGCATCTACGCACGAAATCCCCTACAGACGACCTAGTCCGTTTAGTAACTGTTATTGAAAAACAAATGGGCGAAAAGGACCGTTGGCTTTTGAACGGAGAATATCAAGGAAAGATGACTTAAATGGCTATTTTGCTCAGTAGGTAATAAAAACTTGAATAGTTGAAACAGGTTGCCTGTAGGTAGTATTGACAAATTGAGCAACAGAATTAATTGAGCTGCGCCCCGGATTCACCTGCATAAGTATGAAAACTATCCTATATCATAATCTGGGCTATAAATCACCTTTGTGCCAAATTTGACCTTCATATTTTCAGTAGTTTTTATGTGAAAGATAAAAAAACTTGCATTAAACTTTCACGTTTATAATGTTAGAAGAATATATGTATAGGAAGAAGAGGTGCATCAAGCCATCAATGATCACTTTGCGATCGAAGCGCTTGGCATGCAATCAAGAAGACCCACTAAAGAAGCAGAAGGAAGAGCGTTCGCCCTCCTTGAGAAAACCCACAGAGGCCGTATTATGACGTGTTAAAACCATCATTAAATCGTTGTGAAAAAGGGAGAGCGCTATTCATCCTGTATAGCCTATCTTTGTCCGACACTGGAAGCATGATGGTTTTGATCATAGTAACCCCCCAGAAGACTTCAAGTCTTCTGCTTCAACAAAGAGAATAGTTTATTTGTTGAAGAATGACATTAAATAAAAGATACAAACACTGTAGGTTAATGCCATGTATGTATTTAGTTGAAAGGTTTATAAGATAAATGAAAATTAAACGAACGTGGTCACCGACGGTAGATTTACTGCGGTAACGCTAGCTATTTATGCGATGTGTCGGGTAATGTACCGGAAAAAGTTACGCAAAATTACTTGAAAAATACAAGTTAAATAAAAAAAAACACCAGCCAAGTGTGGGTCAGACTCGAAGGTTCCGATGCGAAGGTTTCCGAAATAAAGAAAAAAATAACTATTCTTTTAGTGTGTATTTGTTGTTATAGTGGCAACGGAAATGCATCATCTGAAAATTTCAACCGTCTAGCTATTACAATTCATGACATATGTAGACTAGTAAAAGACAGACGGACAGTGGGGTCTTAGGTACGGAACCCTGAAAAGGACAACATGAATATATGTATAATGAGTATTTGGGAAATTTTAACCTTTGAATCATTTCTTTATGAATCGATGACAAGAGGGAAAAATAATTATAATTAGTTACGTTTACCCAAGAAGGTTAATAAATACAAAATTTTTCTGATGATAGTTTAACCGCAGTGACCACAATATGTGTGAAATTCCATATTTTGCGAACATATTACCTATTACTAGCAATATTGTTGGAATGGTTTCATTTTGACGGGTCAAAAACATTCATTGCATTATTATTTACTTTGTTAAGCAGACACAGTTTTCAAACATATGGTTTTCAATATTAAATACGTTTATTATCCAAATAATTGTCTGACAACATAAAGATCTGGAGAACAATAATTACAGTAATAACAATAGTTTAAAGAAACAAGCAAAGTACGGTCAAAACAATTTTCTTTTCTTTTTTTTAAGCCCTGGCTCCTAAACTAGGAAGTAATAGATTAGCATTATGTTTCGATATGATTCTAATTGGTAGTAATAGTGTGCCATTATTATTATTCTAATGACATAAGGACTATTTTTCAGAAACACGACGCCATTTTCATCTAGATGTATATACATTTCCAGTATAAGCTAACTTCTCACTGTACAAAAAACCTATACAATGCGAGGTCAGCTAAAACTAGAAATGTTCAACTTGATATGTCATCTTGTGTAAGTACATGAAGGTTTACCTGCATCTATCAATGCTAACTCAACAATGTCCTAGTGCAAATTACCATACGACATTGTTGTTATAAAATAGCTCATATTACAGTATTAGATTTCAGTACACTAGATATGTAATCATTTCCGGAATCGAATATTGACATCAATGATCTTTCAGAAGCGTTTGATACGCTTAAATATAAGTAGCTTCTGTCCGCGTCATCGCTTGCGTGAAATTTCTTGTTTCCCCCCGAAACACTCTGTCGCATCGCATCGCCTGCCTGCCCTCTATTACTTCGCGTTTTTTCTGACATTTGAATTGAAAACTTCTTAAGCATCGCTGTGATTTGAAAGCCGATGAAACGAAAAAGCGTCAGTAAAAGAGACAGATACATAAATTCATAAGATTTAACGTGGGAGAAAATGAGATAAAAAGCGTTTACAGTGTTTCTTACATTCGTTTCATTATTTCAAAAACGAAAATTTTTGGAAGTTTTACTTCTACCACGTGTGAATTGCACACTTGTTTTTTTTTCCTTTTCCTCCCTCGTCTTCTACAGGTTCTAGTGTGATGTGAATGATGGTGTATGTTAATAATAATAGCATTCCTCCAAGAATTGAGATTGTTTAAATCCGATTCGGCAGTTCCAGAGATTCTTTTTCTTCAGCCTATAGAGGTCCACTGCTGGACAAAGGCCTCGCCCAAGGCTTGTGCTGCCCGCATCCAACGGCTTGCGGCGACCTTCACTAATCCTAACACTCCACACACCTAAACTCATCTTGTTGTTTCAGAATTTAATGCGTTCAAAAAAAAAAAAAAAAACAAACTCTTCAGCCAAAATAAATTCTTAAGCTCCAATTTCATTGAAATTTATAGAGCAGTTCTCAAGAAAACTGAAACTGATGGATCTAGGCCACTTTAATTTAACCTAAATAATAAAAAATATTTAGAAGAAACTGAGAAAGACAAACATTTAGACAACACGGAAAACGATAAAGCGTTAGAATTTTTGTCTGCAGATTCATTTTCTTATGAAATGAATGCTTTACTTTTAAAAACGTTTGTTTGGTTTTGTGTTAAAAATTAAAGATGCAATTGACGTAAGCGGTGAAACGAGTTGCCTCGTGAATAGGACATAATTACATAAATAATTGATCAACCTGTGTATTGGACAAATATCACGTGGACAGCATACACTGTACATTCATTAGGTATGCTGATTTGGAAAACTTTTCAACTCGAAATCAAAATTCTTTGTCCATTGCCAACACTTATGATTCTGTAGTAAATGTTATAATTTATGATAAATTATATGATTAAAATCAAGCTACGCCTCGCGGTTTTACCCGTGTCAGATTCGATCCCGTAGGAATATGAGGACAGAAAGTGTCCCAAATTCGTTCAGAAGTTTTTGTTTAAATGAGTAGAAACTTTCGCAATTATAATATTAGTAGGATGGTTTACCTAATAATGAGTTTGAATAATTGAGAGCCATTGTTGAATTATCTTCGTTTCAATAATTATCTAGCTAGCAAAGTTATTACAAAAGCTTGCATTATGAATGAACGTGGTCCCGATAATGATATAATAAAGCATGTGGAACCTATCAATAACCGGATATTGCAGTGGAAAACATTGACAGAGAAAGTATTGTGTAAACACATACACATCAATCATGAAGATAACGATTCGATATATTGCGGAAATTTTATTCTAGAATTAATGAAAACGTTTTTGATATTTCATCATTAACCTGTTATCATTCTCCATTCTGCCGAATGATTTGTTCGTGAACCTGTGTGCTAATATTATACCCAATAGGAAAAAAAAAACTACAGAAGGATTTAATGGTTTCGAAAAATCAAAAACTTGTTTTTGGTCTTTCGAACTTTGGTCTTTCGACTTATGATATCTTCATGCAATAACGTGGAATGCCCAATAAAATACTAATTTTATTTTTATGAGTTCCTCTCGAAGGGAACTAAAATTTAATTTTGAAAGGGCTGGGCACTGATGGTGATGGTTCCTGCCTACGTAAATGCTTACGTACTGCGATATCATTGAACAAACAATACCTCACACGAATTCGAGTTAAACGAAAGAACGCGCGGTACAATTAGCACTCAATTAAAACAAGTGTAAACTATATTTAGAAAATTGAATGATATCATAATTATACGAAAGGGAAAAGTTCAATCTTGATCAGTTCATAAAATGCTTAAGTAATAATCTTTTCTTAAAATACTTGAAGTAGGTATAGACACACCTCCAAAAATATCATCTTCCTAAAATCCTGATCAAATTGTTTTTTGTTTCAGATCGCTCTTGATGGCGTTACTCAGCATCCAGGGTGACTGGTATTTGTATTTTTGGTTAATATACGGCAAAATCTATTCAGCTATTATATGGCTGTTTAGCAATCACTGCCGCGGAGCTGATAAGGTCCGCTCAGTGATAACGAGTGGAGTAAGCGGACAGTCGCCTGCCGGCATTCATAGAGTGCGCCCGCGTCGTCGAAGAGCGCCCCAGCAACACCGCGTTAAACACATCGTTGCTTTGGCAAGAAGACCATCTCTTCGACGAATCGTGATGGCACCAGGAGCTAGCACCGCCCACACCATGATGGAGGACAAAGAGAAGATCCTCAATGGAGCTTTGGCAAGCGGTAAGTTCATTGTGTTAACGTTTTTGAATACATGCGTGTACAACCTCTTTGTAGTGTTTTGTCTTGTATTCACGTTTATTCTGGCGCATTCAATGACGTGGTGGTTGTTCAACTGAGGCATTGTTTGGTAACTATGCAATATTATTGTTTACCCCTATTTTCTAAAGTCATGAACACGCCTCCGTCAGAAGTTTCTATAAGCAATGTTATTGACATACATTTGATTGATATTCTTGATTTTAACGCCAAAATGTTATGAAGTTAGTTAGCTAATATGTTGAGGTTTTGATTAATCAAAATCCATGTTGCGGTCATTAAAATCTGCCGATTATTGACGCATTCGCGTTTACATTATACTTTTTAATTTTCCATGTCGCAATAATGCATGCTAATAGTTTTTAATCAAAATAAACAGAAATAACTTGATATCTATTGAATGTATAAAAATAGAAGTTTTATAAGTAGCGTTTTGTAGTTTCAATGAATTTATCAGGGTTGTCGGGCCACCGTTCTCTAAGTTTGGTTCTAGCTTCCTACTTAGTTTTTGTAATCGGGGAGGTCAATAACAAGCAGACAACAAAAATCAATCACTGTTGATGTTTATACATTAATTCTAATACAGGAACAAGAAATCTGAAATACATTATTAGATCCTTGAAAATGCCTCTAACTGTACCTGACCCTAAAATGCAATTATATAATAAAAACTTCTTTATTAATTCATGCGTGAAAATGTGGTTGTTTCGTTTTGAATTGGTTTTGCATTAGCCTCAGAAAGTCTAAATTTAGTTTCCCGGAAGACCAATCCATAGCACGATAAGTATCTATAGGATTGAATGAAACTTGTGATACAAATTCAACATGAGACCAAAACAATGCTGTGGCCGCCTGTGCATTATTCGCATTATGACCAATAAGTGCAATAATATCACGCTTCAATTATTCTAACGTATTATAAGCATTGTTTTGAATTTAGAATTCTTCCGCAAACGGGTGCATTGTTTTACCTGTATACCTGTCAGCACTGAATTTTGCCCAAACCATTGTACAATCTTGGCATAAGGTCTAAGGCTAACTCGCTCATTTCTGGAACTCCCGTGATGACTTCATGGCAATTGACGAAGAACTTCATGGCAAAGTGCCAGTAACGTACGGTCTGGTCTGACAAATTTTCAAAGGAACCGTTGGCTATACCTATTTATTATTACACGCTTAATATGCGTGATGACTTTATGTTAGATATATTAGATTTTTGCCACAATCACTTTCTGATACGACGCAATAGAAATTGCAATCGATAGTTCCATTACACCACCCAATATTTGTAGTTGGTATTATCGGTGGGTACCTCTCCCATTATCTTTTTTATTATCTCAGAACATCATTCATTTTAGGCAATTTAGTTTTTCTTTTTGAACATCATTCATTTGGATTTTTTCTTTCTTTTAGAAGTGAAATCATATTGACGGACTTAATTTGATAGTGAGTGATTTTTGAATGGAAGAAATTTTCAATAAGCTGCAAATTACTTCGATAAAAAGTAGAAAATCATTCATTCACGTGCATGACCATTTGTACCGATGGACACACTGTTGAATCTCACGGTGATATGTTGAATGATTATTCACTATAGCGCGGTGAACCACTATTCTAGATAGTCTTACAATGATGTCAGTTACAAGGCTGAATGACCCCGACGGCTCGTTGGCTTGTCACAATAAACACTTTTTCCTTCTTTCTTTTTTCTTGGCGCAAATACAAACCCGTCAGCCAACTTTAATAACTATTCTGAAAAATGGATCACTTATCAGTCATCTGCAACATACATTTATCTGAGATTCTGGATTATCTGTTTCCTCAGGATAACTTCTAAGAAATGTCTCGAATGTGTGTCGGGTATAAAAAGTTAATGAAAATGTTTTGTTCGTTGGTGTAGTACATACAACGGTCAATTGCCTCCGGCCAGCGCTTCGTTACCAGAGCTGCAAGCGAGGACCAAACGCATTGAACTTTGCACTTTACTAAAAATAACTTTTCTCCCTTAGTACAACATTAGACGGAATTTGCATTGTGGACGATTCATGTCGTGTGTCAAATTTTTATCTGTTTGGTGACGGAGATATTAAATATGCGGAATCTGTAATGGTCACCCGATTCTGTCAAAATCTCACTGTAAAGTCTTAGGTGAAGTGATCTTGAATTGGTGAACTGTCAATAGTGTCAATCGTTAGCATCACATGGAATGCACGTTTTACTTAAGTACACTGAAATGTGCACAGAATAGATTAGCAAGTCTCGTGTCTTTATGACACATTTTCATCAAGATGGATTCCTATCGGTCAGAGAAATATTGTCATCAATGTTCAATAATGATTTCATGTATTCACTTCACATAATTATGTAAAAGTAATATCTGTTCTCAGCAACAAATATTCATTAAGAAAATCATATCGACGATGGATGACGAGAAATTAAAACAATATTGCAAATCACAGGTCTCCGACCTTTAAAGATGGCCGGTTATACCTACTTATAAAATAAAACATGGTAGATAAACATTGAACTAAAATACATTGTTAAGAATCATAATATTTTCCAAAGCAAAATTTATTGTAGGTACCATTTTTTTCTCCAATGGCACTTCGACATCGAAGTTAAAAACATCATTGCCACATAAACGCGTCTATAAAAAAACAGCTAATCGCGCCATTTGTGACGTCAGCGCCACGCCTCCGATATTGGCCCTCCATTTAGGATCGTTGCTGGGGAAACGAAAATCAAATGTCTGTGAACTTGGGGCAATAAAACTATTTACAAAAAGATTCAATAATATTTTTTTACGACGTAAGAGAATAAACAACAATTGCCACACAATCAAGTACGTCGATGGAGCATGAGAAAATATTTTTTCAAGACTTTCTTTAAAAAATTTATATAACATCAGTGCAATTCTGTAACCATCTCAAGGTATGAATAAAAAAAAACAAGCTACTTTTGTTTCGCTTTGTGTGATTACATTATTATTTTACTAAAACTAGATAAGCTATATATTTTTCTCTTTTGCCTCTATCGAAAATTACATAATACAGTTCATCGAAAGTTTCTGTAACATGTACTTAATAATAGATGAGAGATTACTTTTTGTTTGTATTGTTATCTACCCCCCGCAAATTTATCAGTGAACTGGCTTCTATCCACCTCACTATACATATTTACAAGCCTTAGTACAAAGACTTTTACGAAATTATTATGCACATAAGTTTAACAAGATAAAGTTGTTTTTCATTCCAACACTTTATCAACTACATATGTTATACAAGAAGCTGCATAAATAAAATGTGTTATTTATTATGGCAGCGGCGCGGTGGCATAAATATAAATACATTGCTGTTAGAGAAAATTTATTAAAACTGCAAATATGTTTCGTAGTATTTTTTTGCATTTGTTGAAGCACACATTCAAGTCATTGATTCAAAAACATTTTTTATTTGCTCCTTGTGCTGTCTCTGGCCCTTTACAAACATTATTATCAATTAATATTTTATAATCTCATTAATCGGCAATAATTACTCAAGATATAGCGATGATTTGAGGCCATGTTGATTAACACGGCATGCTTACTATGCTACGCAGATATTATACGAATTGGACAAATCACTGAACTGTGGGCGTGGGCCAGATATTCTGCGTAGCAACGATAGTTACTACACAGATACTACGATGGATGACGGCATTACAAATTTACAATAGAGGCCTCTCTTATACTATAATAGCTTCTGCCCGCGATTTTGTCAATGTGAATATTGTTGAATGTGTGTGAATTTTGCCAATATTGTGGCCTAATGGTTAAAACACCAGCCTCTCAAGTATGGGTGTGCGGGTTCCATTCCAGGTCAGGCTAGTAGCAATGTAACTTTTCTAAGTTACATGTACTACTTTCTAAGTATATCTTGGACACCAATGACTGATTAAAAGGTGAAGGAAAACATTTTGAGGAAACCTGGACTTTGAGTCTGAAATCGCCAACCCGCATTGAGCAAGTGTGGTAATTACGCTCAATCCTTCTCTGTATGAGAGGAGACCTGTGCCCAGTAGTGGGACGATAAAAAAAAGGTTGATGATGAATATTCTTGCCCCCAACCCATCGCCTACCCACGCTCTTATTTCGTTTCCGCTTATCGTTCTTCTTTCTTCCTATCTTCTAAGAGCTTTAGCATGATGTTAAACAGCTTATAGCTTTCCTCTATGTAGTTTTCTTCGTTTTGTTTTACAATTAAATTATCCGTACCGAAGGACTATTTTGTAATTAAATGCCAGTAATATTCCATTCGTTCCACTTAATTATAAAAAATGCAAATAAAATAAATAACTTGTAAATCACGTACTGTTTATTTTTGTTCTTTATATTTCCCTGATATATGTATGTATGTCATTTTCAATATACTTACTTAACTGGTTTCATAAATAGTCTAATATGTAGACATATATTGCTTTTATTATAGAAATATGTACCTAATTATTTTTAGACTTGTTACAACAGTGAATGAAACAGCGTAAAGAGACGTATCCTCGAAACGAAATCGAAAACATATGTGACGCCCCAAGCCATACTGGTTGGATTACTGGCTTAAACTACTTATAAATAAATATTATTATTATATTATTATTTCCTCTAACCGAGAAGAGGCTCGTATTCCAACTCTGGGAAGATTATACATGGACTAATTACGATTAATAATTATTTTCAATGTAATATGAATGGTTGTGCAAGAGACGATGTATTAAAAACTGACCGCAGTTCTTAGAAAATACGTTGCTTCATGTGTGACTTGTCCATTAAGACAAAGCAATAAGAATTTTATAGCTTCTCACATAGGTATAGTGCATGATACGCACGTCACTCATTCAACGTATTCCATTATGCCATTCACTTTATTGCGTACCATGCTTATGATGATTATAATACAAAACATTAGAAATATTCTCGTTCAGAATAAACTGTTCGAGATTGTAAAAGTTATTTTTTCCCAGACATGTAATGATTTAGCTAGAAAAGCCAACGTTCGTTGGAAAGAATCCATGTTATACCTAGCCAATTTCCAATGTCAATTTTTATCTATCAGCGTTTTGTGTTGAAATGCTAAAAAAACGATTAAAATCGCAAATCTAATAATTTTATAACTAATTATAATGTAAGTAGAGTGCTAAGTTGCTGAGCTTTTGCCTAGAAAGGTGTCAAACTTAGATATATGCACTGTACTTTCAATCAATCGTACGCAAATCCGGATTGCTATGGTAACTGCTAACATCAACACTGTTGAATATTTTAGCATTCTAGCAAACTCATGCAACACAAGGTTGAATCAAACCATTTTAACTAATGTTTTGATAAATGAATGTACGGTCTTTCTTTTGTCCTCCGGGGGTTTCTTTGAATAGCAAATTTCAAGTAGGTACTTTTCCTTTTCAACTAATTGAAATACCAATAAGTTTCTCAGAGCACTGCTATATTTTTAAATCTATACTAATATATAGAGCTGAAGAGTTTGTTTGTATGTTTGTTTGTTCGCGCTAATCTCGGGAACTACTGGTCCGATTTGAAAAAGAATTTCTTTTTGCGTTGGATAGCCAATTAATTCAGGAAGCCATAACAGCCAGCCAGCCAGCTATATAACATCACGCTGCGACCAATAGGAGCGGAGCATAACTAATTCCACGCGAACGAAGTCGCTGGCGGCCGCTAGTATGGAATACTATTACGTTTATTTCGGCACTACAATGATTAAGTATGTACAGACGACGCCACATCTATCTACTACAATCTGTCAGTTTTCTTTATTAGATTTTCAACTTTATATAAGTATAAAAGCTCAACGTTGATAGCGAATATCTGACAGTTTCGGATAGCTTGACCTGCTGTTGTCCGTACCTGTGTAGTCAACACTCATCAATACATCTCCTGCCTCTAATATAAGTACAAACACACAATCCAGAGATCTTTCAAGAAAGACACAAACCACGGTATAATTCAAGAATTATACCGTGGTTTGTATATTATTATATAACAATGAATATAGGTTTAATAAGTATGTATGCATTGATAAAATATTAAACTAAGGTAGATATGTCACTAGCGCACTAAAAATGAAGCGTACAAAAGGAGGTAAGTCCTGTATCTCGCTTTAGTCACTCTCGATACACTCGTAAAAACAAACGACAAACACTAACAGCGCAAATGACAAACACTAGCCATCTTTTTCTTCTCTATGCTTTAGATTGCGCCCCATCTCACTCACACTGTACCAATGTATGCCGAATAAAAATATGCATGTGTGCTGCTGCAGTGTTCGGCACATTTTTTTTGGTCAGTTTGTTAGAATATATCGTAGGTATCTGTTTAATATTTTATCAATGTATGTATGGATATCACTGGAATCAGTCGTATGTCATTTATCTTTAGAGTACTCATTCCCGTTGTATATATGGCATGCGGTGGACAACGTGACTTGTGTATAGGAAAACTACGCTCAATAAACACGCTACCATTACTTGATATTACATATTACCGTAATAGTTTTATTTACGTTTGTTTGGCATATTATTTTTGTTGGATATTTTGATCATTTCTTGTTTTTTTTTTTGTATTGGATATATTTTGTTTGCTAAACTCTCGACTGGTTTTAGTTCATGACATTTTATCAAATGATGCCTCGTCAATACTTGTTTTTAGTCAACTGTCGTCTTCAATCAATGTCAGTATTGGTTGAATACATAAAAAATATCGTCTCGGACATCAGTTTGAAAAATAAAAACGTCTTCATTTCAAGGATGATATATATAACTTGAAAACATTTTACCACTTGCATGCGTTTTGTGTGTATAATATAAGTAAATAATTGATTTGAGTCAACTGGGCTGATGAGGTCAAACCGCTTTATTAATACTTGAGACAGTTCTCACGCCACTATAAGTCTCATTGTAAAGTATGGAAACATTACAAACTACAATATAATCATTCATCCATATGATATTAATTTGACCATTCATTCACGTGACATCGATTTCAAACATGCTTTCAGGTATATTCACCATAAAAGTCCAGAATATGTAGGTATAATTCATTTCCACCTGTCCATTGTGTGACAAATTTTCAATTTTCTTGTTTTTTTTTTGTGTTGTATATTTTTGGTGTGCTAAACTCTTGACTGGTTTTAGTTCATGACATTTTGTCAAATAATGCCTAAAAAACTAAATGACAAAGCTAAACATATGAACAGCTCTGTACATATTTTACATTCGTTTGGTAATCGGTAGCATGGGAATTTAAAATGTAGACAAAGGTATTTGCTAAGCCTTCCAGCGTATTAACACAAGACTAGTCTCTAGGCATGACAGACTTTGTGCAAATACAGCATAATTGTATAAGTAATCTGCTATCGCATCGCTTAGCACTAAACCTGTACAAAGTAATTAAGTAGTGCAACAAATATCTTAGGTGGTTGAACAGACATTCCAAACAACATTTAATTTAATCATCTTGGATTTGAGCCAAATTAAGCTCACAAAGATCCTTTTGGTCTTTAGAGTCAAAGACCTTTTGTTTTGGTATGCCGTTAAAGTAAAGGACTAAAAAATATACTTTAAAAACGATAATTGTAAGAACATAAACATAATTATGGACTTAATTCAAGTCTTATTCCCCATGTTTATACCCTCAATGACTGATTTACCTACACATTTGAACTTTTATACCTATGCATTCAAGCCATAAAAAGGGTACATTGGCTGCGCGAAATGTTTACGAATCCGTAGTGGGTATTTACGAAGTAATGGATACGAGACACACCTCCATCGTTAATCTAAATATATCGTCGCTCCACGCATCGTCAGAGCTCGATCGTTTCCTTGCCGGTACAAAGTCCGTATTCTCGGGCAGTTGCGCACGCGCTGTTTTATACCGCATGCCGCGCCTGTATACGAGGAGGCCTTGATGACCGTTGTAATACGAAAGTTTCTGTTATACTTAAAAAGTTTGACACTATTTCAATCTAGCTTATCCTCGCCTGACAGCTTCGTTAATAAAATACATGAAATTGATCAATTTATTGAACAAATGCAAATATGACACGCATTTCTGTTACAGCTGGTTTGTGGAAATATAGGAAACTCAATTTGATTTTGTATGCACGGAAAATCGATTGCTTATCTGTCAATCATTCTCGCTGATAAGCGATAAGTCCGATTAGAGAAATGTAAACTCAGTTTTACCCTTTACTGAAGCTGAAGCTACAATCTGTATATTTACTAATAATAAATCTCTCTTTTTTCCTCTCATTCACCGCGCTGGCGTCGAAAGTACAGTCCCCCTCCGTCTTATGAATTTTCGATCAGGTCACGTGTCCTGGCGCGAGTTAAACTTTTTATACCTTCTTAAAAAAGTGTAAGACGCCGCTAAAGAAGTATTCAATTCACTTCAAAAACCATTCATAGGTATAAAAGGATTCAGTCCGGTTTCATCCGCTTATGTTTCGATCCGTAGTTACAAAAGATATATTATACATATGTGCCAAACATCCAAATTCAGTATATTTGGCGTGATAGAGTAACAAACATGCTTTCAGCGATCCATAGAAACTTTCCTGTTTGTATTTTGTAGCATTAATTAACAACGTAATTAAAGATTTCAAAAGTAAAACTATCATTTGCATTGATATAACTTTAAAATGCCAATAATTATACAGCACGTTAGGTAAAGCCTCGAAGAATAACATAACAACACGATATAAATACAACTATTGTCTAAATTTGTATGATGTCATTGTTTGTTAGAGGCAAAGGCAAGAATGAAGGCGTGTCAATCGTGCCGCATTTTTATTGGTCGGTTTCTGCCATATCAACTGCCATAAATGCCACTTGTACAAACTGCTCAGGTATTATGACGCGGTTGTTTCTTTTAAACTCCATACCTATCATTTATGAACTTTATTTTTAAAGCCACTGACAATTTACTATGTTACTAAGTATACTCTTATCTATATTCATGCTTCTATAATCTTTCAATATCTTTTTAGGAAGATTTGTCTGTATCTCTGCCGGGTTTACTCATTATTGGTCCTTGAACTATTCAGCGGTTGATTTGGTACCTACTTATCTGCTTTTAGTTTTATCAATTTATGTCAACGAAGATACTTTAATACTTTACAAACATTAGCAGTGCTGATACACACATCAAAAGTGTCTAGGGATCAACATATATTTTTGCAATAACTTTTCTCCTGATTGATATTAATTAAAATTTTCTTTAAGGATTCATCAAATAAAGTGTTTTCGTTTGTCACAGTAACGATAAACCAAGTCACCTTTGCATTAATAAAGAAATTTGCCATTTTCCTAATAAAGGGATATTTGACATTTGAACCACTAACACAAAAGTTCGAAAAAAAGACTGAAATAACAGTTTTCTCTAAAATTTTATTGGGTAACTTAAACAATTAATAATCCGTGTTTCTACCGCGAACACTAACAACACAAGAACATCGGTTTGGCATACTCAAAATGAGTTCATCCAAATCACGCTGTGGAATGGCCGCCCATGTTCGTTGCAACAACAAAAAAAGGTCTTCTTGCGACTGGATACCCTCCATATTCGGCAGAGCTCTTCTCTGTAGCATATCCCATGCATGCTCAATCGGGTTCAAGTCTGGCGACTGAGCAGGCCAGGGCAGGACATTGATGTTAGCTGCGGCGAGAGTCTGTCTTACAACTCTTGCGGTGTGCGGTCGTGCATTATCATGCATTAACTGAAATAAGGGACCGATTTGCACTTGTAGAGGAACGATGACGTCTGATACAATCGTTTCAGCATAAATTTGAGCGTTGAGGTTGCCTCTGATCCAAATCAACTCAGTTCTTCCGCCGATCCAAATACCCGCCCATACCATGATGGTTCCACCACTATAAGGATGGACTTCCTGGCAGGATTTTAATCGCTGTTGGCGTCCAGGGGTTCTCCAGTGTCGTATACGTCTTGTATCCGGTCTCATACCAAAACGAGACTCATCAGAAAAGCACACGAAACGCCATTGTTCTTCTGCCCAATTTCTGTGTTCAAGAGCCCATTGATATCGAATCCTACGATTGTGCATTGCTATAGGTGGTACCCGTAGCGGTCTTCGGGAATGAAGGTTCACTTCATGCAAGCGGTTTCTGACTGTTTGGTCGCTAATTAAGTTCCCTGAAGAGTGATGAAGCCTCACGGCTAACATCATGGCGGTTATTGTTGGAGCTCTTCGAGTTAAGATTTGAATGTATCGGTCTTGTCTCCGTGTGGTGCAGCGATACCGTCCTCCATGGCGCTCAGCCACGGTACCAGTGCTTCGGTAACGTGTCCAAAGTCGACTGATAACACTCTGACTTGTATTCAGAGCTAAAGCCACAGTACGTTGCCGGGAACCAGCTTCTATCATTCCCACGGCTCTGAGCATTTCTTCCCTGCTTAAATGACGTCGCCGCTCCATAATAACGTTGGTTTTAATCAGTAGTAGGGAAACAGTAGCACTAATAATGTCTTCAATGCGTTGTATGTTTTTATAGGGAAAATATTGACAGCTGATTTTCATCTTTTACTCGAATTTGATTCACAGTTCCTGATTCAAATTATGAAATGCACCAAAAAGGATCCATATAAATTTATAAAATCATAAATTTATTACAAAGCCACATCTCAATCTCAAGAAATCCGCATAAAAATGCTTGATCCCTAGACACTTTTGATGTGTGTAGTTTTAACTTGCGAGGCGTTTCCAGAATGAGTGGCCTTAATTTTCTATTTATAAGTGGTGCAGCCGATCCAGTTTCAATATGTTCTCTTTCTCTTTGATGAGGTCATTTATTATCATAATTTCCGTTCCAAGAAAATGTCAATTAATAGATTACAGAAAATATTAATCCTCATCATTGCAAATGATAAAAAGTTGTTTACAGTTTAGCTATGATTGCGTAAGTATTATTATCATAATTCTGACCCGGACTCACACAAGTAAGGTTAATGTAAGATACCGATTAATATTTCGCTGATGAATAAAAATGTTCATCTGTGGCAATCAGTCTAATAAATATTCTAGACAAGTGTTACGTTAGCATCTATTTTATTGGAAATTGGAACGTATTGAGAATTTAATTAGAGTCATGCTGCTTGTTCTTGTTTCTACTTCAACAAAGGCATTTTCATTAAATATGGCGGTAAAAGTAGGTATACTAACGAACCCGGCTCAACAAGCTAGTATAATCTGAAGAACATATTTAATAGATTTTTAATTTTATCTGCATTAAGGTTCAAGATTGATTGGGATATTTGAAAGTTTCGGGCAACTTGATCTAGTGTTGTCTGTACGCTCTTCATATCTAAATTAGGCCGAATAAAATCACTCATACTTTTAGCAAGCTCCTCACTTATTTAAACAACATTAATCAATTGACAGTTATTAAGCCACTTAACATCGAACATTTATTGGTCATAATATACGACGACACCATAAGACGAATCCATAACTTGTGGAGCCATACTTATGGGTATTTTGTCATTGTTTTAGCATCGATGCACTCACGCCGCATCAGCCAGTTTGCGCCGCTGCTCATCGCGCTGGTAGGTCTACCAGCACGCGGTAAGAGTCAGCTCGCGCACAGGCTTGCCAGGCATCTTAACTGGAACGGAGAGAGCACTAAAGGTAAATCTTCTTGCAGTAAATGTATATAACGTACGACCGGAATACGGACCAAAAAAATAATTCATCAGGAAAAAACTTTTGTATCAAGTTTACTTCTATAGAAGCGCCAATCCAATATTTTTGAAGACAACACAAGTTTTCTTAGTTCAAACGTTTTTCTATTGTTAAACATGTTACCAATTATATACTTCACACAATTTTCGTTGGAGCTCGTGCCAACCGAGTCTAATAGCACCCTTAATCATCAGTCTACTCTTGTCATCAATAGCCTAGACTGGTATAATTATGATTTATAACCGCTGACTGCTTACAATTCATTAAAGAAGTTGTATTGTCATGGTTTATGCTTTGACGTCATATCAATTGACTTATTTTTACTGTGTTGAAACTGTTGATCGTGCCATGTGATTTTTAAAAGAGTTACTGTGTAGTTACATGCCAGCTCTTCCTCAAAGGAAAGGACTGATTGGAAGGGACACCTAATTTCTGATGTTTCACAAGTGCCTATGTTGGTTTTTGTGAAATAAAATAGTTTGATTATTTTTGATGAACAAAGCTTAAATTTAATCTAATGTTAGAATAACAAATTGCTGTTTTTTAAACTGTCTTAAAGCACTTTTTGACTCAAATCATGTCGTCAAATTTTTCGGGATAAAAGGTAGCCTACGTCCTTTCCCAGGTTCTAAAGATTGTGTGCTTTCCGCCCGCGTCTTCGCACGCGTGGAGTTCGGTTATATCGCGCTTTTTAGATTTCCCTCGGGAATATCAAATTTTTCCGGGATAAAAGGTAGCCTATGTTTTTTCTCAGGGTCCAAAGATTGGCTTGCCAAATTTCATCAAAATCGGTTGAGAGGTTTAGGCGGGAAAGCGTGACAGACAGAAAGACAGACAGACAGAGTTACTCTCGCATTTATAATATTAGTATGGATCCTTGCGGGTGTTAATCTTTAGAACAAACTAATTTTGGTATTAAACACACACTCATATGACCAAGTAGATACATACAATGTGATTGATGTTTTTCTGGGTTTTTATAAAACTAATAATTGTGATTACTTAGTAATTTTTGACTTTCCGGGTGATGTAAATATAGAATTACTTACAAATAAATTGCATATTATCACACAATATTGCTCATGAGATAAGATAATTATGTACTAGCCCCGCACGATGATATTGCGATTGGCGGCCATCTTGGTGACGTAGTCGAACTCGCACCGTCGGTACCGTTCGCAAGTTCAGTCCGCGCTTACCCACTTACGCACATCGAATATTTTTGTTAGCTTTTTGTTTTTGTTATCCTGTTTTATTATTGTTCTTGAGTTTTGTTGTTTAGTTTTGTTAGCTGTTACTCATTAAAATGAGTAAGAAATTAATTAATAGTCGTGCTCGTTAAATTATAATTAAAGTGGACAATTATTTTGTTAAAGAGAAAGAGGATTGTAAGTTAGTTCTTGAAAGTATAAACCGTGCTTAGAAAAAGTGCTTCGGACATTTTAATACCGAAGCAACTGCTTACAGTTATTAAAAACATTTTGCAAAATTCTATCAAAGTCACGGAGTGTGTGGATGTGTGTATGCGCCACAGGCGTTGCAAAAAATACTGTGACGAAATTGAGACGAGAGCATGAGTCAGCAACAGCCAGTGGCAGCAAAATGAGAACTCCTACTAAAGGAAAAAGACAAAAGAAGTAATATTTCGACGGGTTCTCCTTAACAGCTTTAAGAAATATTATAGATTCAATGTGTACGGTGAAGAGAGAAATACCCACAATGCGCAAAATCTTGGCGGCTTCAAAAGTAGACCTTAATTATACTGGTAGTGAAACTACATTAAGAAAAATAATGAAAAGTGATTTAGGCTACCAATTTAAACGATGCTACCAAAAAAGACTGGCCCTAATTCAAAGAACCCAAATTCAAGCGTGGAGGGCTAAATATTTACGACGTATGAAAGAAAATGACTCGCTTGGTAATAACAAAAGACCCGTTATTTATCTCGACGAAACGTGGATACCCGCACACTACACGGTAGAAAAATGTTGGCAAACAGCAACCGATGGAGTGAGACGGAACGACAGCCCCGGCCGCCGATGGATAATAGTTCACGCGGGAAGTTAAAGCGGTTTTGTTGACAATGCCCTTTTAATGTTTAAAGCAGACACCAAAACGGGGGATTATTATGATCAAATGAATGCTGAGAATTTCACCAAGTGGCTTACAGAAAAAATAGTACCCAACATACCACGCAACTCCAAGATTGTGATGGACAACGCCCCTTATCACAGTAGGGATGAGAATAGGCCACCAAGTATGAACAATAAAAAACAGTTGATTGTTGAGTGGCTACAAGCTCACAAAATCGACTTTCCCAACGACAGTACAAAACCTGAACTATATTTATTAATTAAACGGCACAGACCGCCGAAAAATTATAAAATTGACAATTTATTAGCTGGCAATGGCCACGAAGTCGTTAGATTACCACCTTACAACTGCGACCTCAACCCCATTGAGAGTTGGAGGCGTTGGCGTCAATAACTCCAGATGACTGGCGAAAGGAAGTCAATCATGTTAAACGACTTAAAGAGGAATATTGGAATAAAGATCGAATAACTGACGAGTTATTTGTCATAAATACGGCGACGACAGTGAATCGGAAACGACAGACACAGAAAGCAGTTCTGATTCGGAAGACTATATACATTTTTTTACATATTATCCTGGTTTTATTTATAAGCTGATAGATGTAGGTAGTAATTAAAACATGACTACTACACAGTGGACTCTGGTTCAATTCCCGCTCGCAAATTAACAGAAATGTAGTTAGAAAAAAATAGTATACATGTAAGTAAGATATACGAATAAGTATATTTTTCTTACGTCTACAAAAATTATTTCCTTGAAATTTTTAATAATGAAAGTTTATTTGTCAGAATATGGGTGAGTAGGTATACCTACGAAAGAATGTTAAATGCAAAATTAATATGAATTTTATTATACAAACACTCTTAATAAAGAGTGTAATAAAATTATAAAATACAAATAAACCCTTAACCCTAATATTAATTTATACATACACTCTTTATAAAGAGTGTAATAAAATTATAAAATACAAATAAACCCTTAACCCTAATATTAATTTTGCATTTAACATTCTTTTGCTAGCTGTCCTTTTGTGTGACAGATGACGTCACAACGCTGTTATTGTGACAAGGTTCCATCGCAATATCATCGTGCGCGGCTTATACCTAGAGTTTAAGTTCAAATTTATTAAAGTATTTCGTCATTTAAATTTTTCCTGCAATAAATTGTTATTAAGGTTTAGAATTTAGATTATTTATGATCATTCTCAATAAAGAAATTTTGAAGATAGAGAACATTATCTATTCATTTTATTTCCTTCAGTTACTACTTACTAAGGACAATGATTGAAATGCTTTTCATTAAGTCTGGAAGAATTCCTAACGGCCTTTTTTTTGGGATGGGAAATCATCAAATGACTTCTCCCGCTCTGGGCGGAGCGGAAGGGCGTGTCAGACTTTTACTGACTAAAACCCACCCGTGTTTCTTCACTTGCCTGTGGGACGGCCAGGGCCACGGTTTCTTGTTTAACCAACCCGCAACCCTGACCCAGGAAGCATAGGTCTTCGTGGACCCCGTCACGATGTGCTGACATCTCTTAGAGGCGCGCGTGAAACACGACGCGCCGTCGACTCGGGCCTGGTCCTTACCGGGCGGCGAGCTGTCCACTGCTTACCGCCCGCAGGCCCGCGCCTACGGTGGCTGGGAGTTTGGTGTCATCTCCCGACCAGGGCGTCTCCTGCGGCGGCTAGTGCGTGAGGGCGCTGGGATTCCCGTTGCCTCACGCGCTGCGCCTCCTCCTTTGCCAGCATTACTGCTTCGCAGAAAGAGGTGACGGCCTGCCATGCTCTCCCGCTCCGGACCATGGCCTGGACCAGGGTCGGACGCGAGCGATCGCCGCTGATTGCCGCTATGAGGACATGGCGGTGCTCTACCCAAGCCGGGCAGACCTCCACCGTATGCTCCACCGTGTCCTCAGGGCGATCCACACAATGGTAACACCCTGGCGTTTCCTCCCGCCTTATACGGAATAGGAGTGTCCGGTGAGGACCTGCGCCAGGCGGAAGGTGAGGGCGCCGTGGCACCTCTCTAGCTACTCCTCAAAGAGGAGACTTACCGCCGCTATTGTGGCGTCCCCAATTCCTAACAGCCTCATGAGACAGTCAAATTGTTATCAGATAGAATAAATGTGTAGGTCTACAGATGAGCGTTTATGTACCAATTAATGGGTTTTACAATAAATAAATCACATAAACGCAGTGCGTCTATAAGTAGGTACACAATATGTATAGCAGCCATGACCCAGATAAAACCGTTGGTTTAACATAACACTCTCGACCTAGCTACCGAGAATATCTTTATAACTGATTAATGATTAGATATTGTTGGTTCCATCTTGATAAAAAAGTGGCCTAATTGAAGAACTTGAGGATGCCAATCATAAATTTTGTTATATTCTTTTGTTGTTTCCACTTGTTCTACAGTCTAGAGGTTGTACATAATAATAAATAAAGGGGCATTTCATAATATGTCGCAGTTGTAAACAGAATAACACGCGTAGTGTTGTGCAATATTACTACGGTATAAGACATGTGGGTAATAACAGTGTGGCTACTCCTAGGCACATACCTATTGTTTATCATAGCAGTGGAATTTACCTAGCATTACCTAGCATTTACAAATCGGAAAAGTACCATAGCTCAGCCTAGTTTTGCTTTATGCATCATCGTCAACCCTTTTATTGTCCCACTGCTGGGCACAGGTCTCCTCTCATACCGAGAAGGATTGAGCGTAATCACCACGCTTGCTCAATGCGGGTTGGCGATTTCAGACTTAAAAGTCCAGGTTTCCTCAAGATGTTTTCCTTCACCTTCAGTCATTGTTGTCCAAGATATACTTAGAAAATACATATAACTTTAGAAAAGTTACATTGGTAGGTACTTGCCTGACCTGGAATCGAACCCGCGCCCTCATACTTGAGAGGCTGGTTTTTTAATCACTAGGCCACCACGACTTGCTTTATGCATGCCTACTTCTAAATGTACAGTAGGTACTTTAGGAAATGTATTATGCAAGCGTTTGTTTAAGGCAAGCATTTTAATTTAATACACTAGAGTTTAGACCTGTCAAATCAGTCCGCACCTGACGTAAATTGATATATTTTTGGTCGCAGTGTTTATAACCGCGTCTAAACTATCTCTCAAGAGATAGATTTGACAGGTCTAAACTAACATATTATCTTCTGTCCTTTTCTTAATCAATACATAGTATAAAACAAAGTCGCTTTCGCCGTATGTCCGTATGTATGCTTAGATCTTTAAAACTACGCAACGGATTTTGACGCGGTTTTTTTTAATAGATAGAGTGATTCTTAAGGAAGGTTTAGACTACCTTTTATCCCGGAAAAAATTGATATTCCCGAGGGAAATCCAAAAAGCGCGATATAACCGAACTCTACGCGGGCGAAGCCGCGGGCGGAAAGCTAGTGAAATATAAAGAAAAAGATGCACTGAACTTAAATTTAATTTGTTTGTGAACAAGGTAAATCTCATCTCTCTCGCTCTCTTGGAGTCTGGGGTTCGCTTTACCAGTCTAACTGCTGATTTTGGCTAAACTTCGATATTTTCCGTGAAGCGGCTGCCGTATGACTTCCGCAACCCGAAGGCGATATCAAAGCATTGCAGTTAGACCAATTGTTGGACTTTTGAGGGCTCCAACAACCCATAACGACTGCCACTAGATGTTCGTATGGCAACCGGGACCAACGGCTTAACGTGCTTTCCGAGGCACGTACCAGACCAGTGCAAATATTCATATTCATGCATACAAATATTTGCACTGCGCGGGGATCGAACCCGCGCCTCCTTGAGCAGCGGCCGCGTCCGGTACCGCTACGCCACGGAGGCTGTCAAACACAATGTAAATAGGTATATATCTCGTAATAACTAATAAGGAGAAGCACATATGACATGTGGAACTGTTGACAAAGATCCAATAATTACTATCTTTAAAATAGTATGCTATCTTACCTATGTAAGTAGATACCTACTGACTAATAATAGCACAATACAATAACCTTTGTCCTATAGACAATACCACTTTCTTATTTAATCATGCTGCCCGCCACACCTACAAGATTAAACTCAAAATTTTTGGTCTTTCTAGTCGGCTTCGTCCTTCGAGTGAGCGTCATCCAACTACCTACATATATTCGGATGAGTCTTTTATGTTATTCTAACGAAAGGTTTTATTCCCAGTGTTCGACTGCAGCGAGTACCGCCGCCGCCACATGATAATGTACGGCAGCCATGATATTTTCCGTGCAGACAACGCCCAGGGCTCCGCTATCCGCCGCCAGAGCGCCCGTGAAGCTGTTCAGGATGCCGTTCTCTGGCTAAAGGATGGAAATAGTGTCGCTGTAAGTTTACCTTAATAGATACGTTACTATTGTTAGGTTTGTATTCATATATCCCTTTTAAAGTTTTCCCAGAGGTGATATGAAAATGGATAAAAATTCGTTCCTTTCATTTTTAAGTCCTTCGAGCCGCATTAGAGTTTACTGTAATTCGTATGTGGACTTTCATGGATATACTTAATTAAATTTCATACGATAATCTTGTGTATCTACAATACGGAAGAGAAAGATTTAGTTCATAAACAAGTACGATCGAACCCTGATAACTGCAGCAATGACGCTAAAATCTCGGTATTCAACTGATTCGAATGCACTGAAACGTGATGTCGCTAATTAGTTTACTATACTTAATAATTATAACTTGAATGATTAATTGTGTTCCTACCGTAATTGTGTAGGAAAGTCGGCACGTGTTACGATATAGGTACCTACTTAAATTTATTGAAAGTACAGATTTTAATCGTTAATTAGCGGATGATGTTATCCTACTAATAATATTATAAATGCGAAAGTTTGAATGGACAAATGTTTGTTATTCATACACGCAAAGACTACTCAACGGATTTGATTTGGACACTAATGGTTTGTAAGCAGGATTAACTTTAAGGATAGTTTTTATCCCGATATTTCCACGAGATCGAAAATATAGTAAGATTATACTTTGATTATAATAATAATACATATAGTAGTATTCAGCTGGATCTAGACAGATTGGAAGCCGATCCCAACATAGTTCGGAAAAGACTAATAATATTTTATTATTTGTACACACGGTAACATACACGACGGATTGTAGTAGCTTGATATATAATATTTTATCATTATTTTCTTTATGCGCTTCGTAAGAAAGCTCAAGGTCGCTCTCATAGCGGAGAGGGGTATGCTAGGTGTTTCTCTACGTGATCGAATCAGGAATGGGGAGATTCGTAGAAGAACGAAAGTCACCGATATAGCCCAGCGGATTAGCTCTCTGAAGTGGCAGTGGGAGAGGCACATAGCACGTGGAGCCGATGGCCGATGGGGCAGAAAGGCTCTTGAATGGCGACCACGTACCGGCAAGCGCAGCGTCGGTCACCTACCGACTAGGTGGTCGTATGACTTCACCAAAATTGCAGGGAAGCACTGGATGCAGGCCGCGTCCAACTGGTCTTTTTGGGAATCCTTAGGGGAGGCCTAGGTCCAGCAGTGGACTTCCTGTGGCTGACATGATGACGATGATTGTTTTCTTTTGATAATATGCCCTGTATTGCTGCCGTTTAAAGACCTCGTAACCTTCCATGATCGTAAAATAAAACCAGTTTAAGCTTTCGAAATGTTCATGTTCTTAAAAAAGATAATTGTTGATGAACTTATTTATAAGTAGCTTAATTATACATTTTGTAGCCACTATGTATAGACATTATGTAGTATATAGTAAGCGTATAAAAATATGTGTAAATTATTGAACGAGTAGACACAATAAAATCTACAAGTTCTGTGCTTTATGACACCTAAATAATTACCTCAGTTATAGCTATAATCTTCACGTTGTGTGAAATATCTGAAGCTATAAATAAACAATAAATGAACTCATCAATCTCGATCTTAACAATTCACATAGGATTATATATGAATCATTGTTTTTTTGCAGGAAATCAGCTATTCTTATATGTACATATTATCGGTGCAGTTTGATATGACTGACTGATTAGATCGGTAGGTACAGACATTGATTAAAATCGTGACGCTTCGAGAGTTTTATTTAACTCGCAATTTTATGACAATACTTTTTTTTGGAGTATTTTTGCTGTTCGTTTGCAAGCGGTTATAATATTAATCCTTGGTGATTTCATGACAAGTATTTCACATATTTTTAAACAATTTTACCGATTTATCATCATAGTACTATATTTTCTACCTCATTCTATTATACTTCTTCTTCTACGTGTCACTGGCTTTGGCATAACAGTTATTTGTTTAGATTTTGCTAGCCCTATAAGTAATACTT
Source organism: Sesamia nonagrioides (assembly GCA_017933935.1). Taxonomy (NCBI): domain Eukaryota; kingdom Metazoa; phylum Arthropoda; class Insecta; order Lepidoptera; family Noctuidae; genus Sesamia; species Sesamia nonagrioides. The sequence continues at coordinate 51,788 of JADWQK010002460.1, read as the reverse complement.
CGTCAGGTACACCGCGTTATCGGCGGCAGCTCAGAGGTTACTTTGGCATCATGCACTTGGACAAAAAGGGAAGGATAGCAGGTGATAGTTTGTGACATCTGCTGGGATTGTACCACTTTGCGAAGTTCGATTTATCTCTTCCCACTTCCCACACTTTCCCGCGATTAGTCTTCAATGATGAAGAAAGAGTTTTCTCTGAATAATGTTTCTACTATTCTTAACCCCTTTATCCTTCTTTCTAGATATTCGACGGCACAAACATCACGCGAGAGCAGCGTCGCGATCTGAGCGAGTACAGTCTTTCCAACATGGGCTTCAGGATCCTCTTCATAGAGTGTGTCTGCGAGGACCAGGAACTGCTCGAGAGGAACATCATAGAGATCCTTCACTACTCCGCGGACTACAAGTCTATGAGTGAGGAGAATGCGGTCGATGATCTGAGGAAAAAGATGGAACACTACATGAGGCAGTACGAGCCTATTGATGCACAGCTGGAACCTATCAGCTTCGTTCGCATTGAGAATGAAGGAGAGACCGTGACTGCGCACAGAGTTTCTGGTCAGAAGGAGTCCGGTATACTGGGATACTTGTCTGGGATGAGGGGCCAGCCCCAGACCTTGTGGTTCACTAGGGTAAGTGTCTTTACGAATAATTGTCTTTTTCCAGCTGTTTTCATAACTTGTGATTTCAACATATACATATACTTCATAAAATGTTTTGGTAGGTAGGCTGTTTATAATTGTGAGTGTTTTATTTACATGATTAATTCTACAACTCAGTATCTAGTTCTCAAATCTTAGTAGATAGATCATATTTAAAGCATATTCGGACTATAAGCGTCCGTCGTCCGAACACACAGGCCAGAGTTGAGCAGCGGGTTGAAGCCTGTTGGGGGGTTCTGTGAATGCTTATGTGACTCGCATCCCCGCTACTAGAGGTGCAACACCCTAGTGGTTTTAGCCGGTAAGAGTCCGTAGTAGCTCCCTGTCATCCCCACGATGGAAAGAGTCAATGAGGGCACCGCTAAACCAAAAGAGGAGGATCATATTTATTATTACCGTGTTATCATATATCCGTAAATAAATGCTAGATCATCTTATTACGCTTCTGTTTTAGAAAATCGTGTTTTCCCTACTCCATGTTTATTTTGAGCAGGAGTGGCTTGAAGTCGCCATTTTCCTCCATGTGGTTTCAATTAATAACCAAGTTCGTCATTTGTATTTGAAACTTGTTTACAAGAAACGTAGTGATGGTGGAACTATTTGCTGCAACAGATATCATAAATGTTTGGCGTTTCGCTTGAAATCTACAATTCTGTAATACTAGCTGACCCGTGCGAAAAATTCGCACTATACTAATAATTTGAAAATAGTATTCCATGGTACCAGGGATGAATATCTGTCGATTGGTGGGACGGTTCGGACGTTCAGATTGGTTCGATAGAAAGAGAAAAAGGGAGAAAACGGTTTCAGACCCTTGGAGAAATATTATATGGCGATAAGTAAATAGATACGAACAGTTAGATCAAAAAATTCAATCAAAAAACCCTAGTGCTTCATCGCAACTGATGGTAAGCAGTGATGCAATAGTTGATGGTAAAGCACGCTGGTTTATTAAGAGCCTATTCACGCTAGCCATGAAGACAGTTAAATTATAGTCAGATCGTAGTGGTGTCAACAATTTTACTATTTCAAGGTAGGGCATACCCCTACATGCCCCCCCCCCCCCCACAATGCAACTACGACTATGATTGAAGCTATTAAAACGACGCTTACACACGTCACAGAGTATAAAAGCAGCTATTTCCAATGGCGCAATACATCCCATTAGGGTTGCCAAGTACGTCAGCTGGAATCAGAATACGCATGTTCTGATATTATACAGCTTTATGATAATTTTAAATCCGTTCTAAAATCTTTAAAAAAGCCACCCACGAAATGTCACCTACGATGCGCACTTTCAAATATAAAATCTGGAAACACGACAGAAGACCAAAAATTAGGTTTTAATCAGCGGTGGGTTATTTGTCTGTGCTCTGCCTAGTTAATATAGTTCGTGACCGAACGTTCAGATAAATCTTTGTGTTCTTGTATAAACACTTTCTTCAGTTTCTTCACATAACTCTTAGTCCCGCCATCACCGTTCCTTCATTGAACGACCTGTCGTAGGGCGAGTAATCCGCGGTGCGGTGCTAACCCTTACCATGTTAACACCGCTACGATTCGGACAAAGCGTTTCGCTTCGTCTTATACAACGTGTAACAAAAAGGGTAGGTATATACATACCAAGGGCATGGCATCTTTAGATGATATCAAACGCTATCGGAAGGGTTTCAACTCAAAATAAAATACTCAAAAAATTGGTAAGTACCAAATTTTCGGTTTCGTGTGTTTCTTAAAATCAAATCATAATAAACGTGGCAGCACACTACATACTTTAATAACTACTCGTTACCCGTCACGTTACTTGCCAAAGTCCGACAAATGTCTTCAATATCTCTGTGCGACTAGTATGATAGTAGCCTATCACAGGCGGTGTTTTTCCTCATAACTTCTTAACATAAAGAGATAGGATTAAAAAACCCTTCCAATATCGTTTGATAACATGTAAAGATGCCATGCCTTTGTTATGTATATACCCTTTATGTTACACGTTGTATACAGCGTACGTCGAAGGACTGGAACAATTTTCTGCGGTGATCTTCCCGTCAGTGTAGCTACCATGAGTTTATATTACAAGACTCGATCGTCGATATCGAGCGCGTTTGGCGCTCTCATTGGTTGAGAGTTCTTACGACCTTGAACCGGGCCAATCGATGAGTCAAACGCGCTCGAAATCAACAATCGAGTTTCGTAATGTAAAGTCATGGTAGCTACACAGATTACAAATTAAGTGTCTTTAAGGCTACATATAACTTTACCATCAACGACTGCTTACCATCAGGCGCGATCATGGTAAAGCGTTTATAAAAATAAAACTAATTTAGTAATATTTTGTCCCTATAGCACGGTGAAAGTGAATACAACATCTTAGGCCGTATCGGTGGCGACTCATCTTTGTCACCTCGAGGTCTTCTCTACGCGAGTGCTCTGGCTGAACACATGAACTCCTTAGCCTGCCGTGACCATATGACTGTATGGACCTCTGAGAGGTGGCGCACCAAGCAGACAGCTTCCGAAATTAGGGCGCCGAAGAGAGTCGTCAGGGCTTTGAATGAGTTGGATGCTGTAAGTTTATTTTTGTATATAAAAACAGCTTTAAATAAATCCCTTTCTTGATTACGGGTACCTCGAATGAGGTTGTCTAGGGCTAAATACTTTTTATTTTCTGTACCAAACATTTTTATTGAATGTTGATTTAAAAAGCAAGTACTTATTTCAGTTCACTTAAATGTGTACCTACTTACATATGTCGTCCTTCATACGTCAGCGCTTTTGTTTTGTTTTTATAAAAAAAAATATACATATCGTAATGACGTCATGTGTATGTTTTTTTTTTTTTTTTTAAAAAAACAATACAAAAGCGCTGACGTATCCTTATCAAATTATTTATCAACGTCATAATATTAATCTGACCCCAAGCAAACTATGCTGACACATTATTGATAGATAATAATTAGTAAAGTACCTACCTAATCTAAGCTAAGACAGGATAAACAACTATTATCATTCAAAGATACTTAAAAGCTAAGTGTTTTTTACGGTTATCACCGACAATCAATAAATTAGTGAAAAACATGACCACAATTAATAATAATTGGGAAAAACAATTAAAGTCATAAGCTGAGATCACTATCTGGATTTGAGGTACAAAAACTTTCGAATTTATCAACGTCACAAAGGAGCAAGCATATAAACAAGAACTGAAAAATAAACACAAACAATTTGCCTCCGGGAAATCCAATAATGTAGTTTGAGGAATATTCCACGGTAGTGCGAACTCGTAAATGATTCAGTAGAAATGCTTGCTGCTGAGACGTACATAATTGCATATATGTATAAGCTGTAAGCATCGAGTTGTAACGAGATTTCGTTACTACTCGTCGTGTCGAGCCTATCACGGCTATCACTGGGCAAAGTATATTGCCTTGTAGTACCCCATCCAATTGATTGAAATTAATCGTGTTCGGTGGGTTATGTCAAAACAAAGTCTGTGTTGATGCCAATTATATTATATTAGAGATCACAGAAAGCGATAACACCGCCCGTTGTAGATATATTTTTAGTTTTCATTTTATTTCTGTAATTTTGTGTTTGTCGTTTGTTTGGGTTTTCACATACTTTTCACAATTATTTACTTTTGTATTAGTAGATATCAACTATGATAACATCGTATTCAAATATATTATCATAGTAGATAACTATTTATTGGCTTCCAAAGTGGCGTCCATTCGTTGCCATGTTCAAATAACGCCACATCATCATCATCAACCTTTTTATCGTCCCACTGCTGGGCACAGGTCTCCACATAAGTCTTTAAAATTAAATCTGTTAACTGTCCAATGTTTATAAAGAACCTTCAAGATAAACTCTGCGACTAAAAACAATAAAATGTAATCATACCTGGCTAATTCCGTTATTATACAATTACTAACAATAATTAGAGAGGCGAGTTTCTATTAAGTATCAAACGATTAATTTAATACAAACTCAACCCTAGCACTTTGCAGTTCCTTTCCGTATTAAAAACGATTGCACAAAAAACATCGCCAATACAGCGGAACAAAATATAGAAAAAACACAATATTTAAATGGTCATCATGTAACCTTCGGAAATTAGAATTGACAAATAATGTAGATCTTGATAAAAACGTACTTATAGATACTTTTATTGTTACGTAATGTCTTCCTAATGGTTACATCGATATACTTGACAACACATAAATTATAGCCAAAAACTGAATCCAGAAAACAAATGACTGAACCCACAGCCTTGGCTACAGCTGTTGCCTTTAGTATACGCCGTATGTCCGTTCGATCTATATCAAAAAGCTTGTTTAGATAGACTCCAATATAATAGGAAAAGTACTGTGATTGTCGATCGATATTCGCAAACCGCGTTTTCTATTTATTGTCACCGTTGTGAGTCATAGTGAATAGAATTATAACTTTGTCATTGAACTTGTTATAAATAAATAGGCTGAAACGTACTCTGAATAGTTCCGAGATATATCAGATTAGAGATCTCTTGAAATATTCGCAGATTTCATCATTTTAATGTAGCCATAAATATCTGCTTCTAGACATCAGACAAAACACAACCCAATCTCTAACCGGAGTAACAAATTTTATGTGTACAGACGACAAATGTTGAATGGAAATATTTAAGTTTCTGTTAGCTTAGCTGCTATTGTCTCTACAGCGTCTTATAAAGCAGTTTTCAAAATGCAAATATACAAATACTGATTAATTTCGGACACATTAGAGCCAAATAAACTTCACAATGATTAAGTGCTGAACATATCCTTAAGCACCTCACTTGTGTCTTTCTCAATGGGAAGATAAATGAAATTCTCTGAACATTGACATTTGGAATGAAGTAGGTTTTCCAGGTGACGCGGCTGATAATCCTATTCTTAAGCCATTTATTCCGTATTTCTACATATTTGGGTTGTTAGTAAGTTTGCTTAAGTCATGTCCATCTTCTTTCATAGCTCTCTGTTTCTTCCAAATTTTAACCAATCACTTCTTACTACATACATAAATAATATCGTCAGCCCGCCATCTCATTAGTCTTCCAACACTTCTTTTCCAACAAGACTCCAATGAGACACTCGCCATATTTAAGTTTCTTAGTTTTATTATTATAAATAAAATCCGTATCATATGTATATGCTCCGGGTTTTTAAATGAGAAATTCTTCCTCATTAAAACAAGGGAAGGGAACAGATCGACAGATAATATGTATATTACTTATTATATGGGCCGGGCATATAGTAAATAATACATACTTTGAGCAACTAGCCATGCTACATTAGTATACTATAACGGGCTGTGTACCCGCAACTACACGTATTAACTTAGCGCATAGGTATTTGCAGTACCAACGTGGTGATAGGCTATATTTACCTACCACTAGTACTGCATACAGAAATGTTTAACATTATAATATTAGTAATCTTTAAACAATCTCTTCCAGGGCATTTGTGAGGGCCTGACATACGAGGAGATGCAGGAGCGTTTCCCTCAAGAGTTCGCCTGGCGTGACCAGGACAAGCTTCGCTACCGGTACCCTTGGGGCGAGTCTTACATTGACATCATGACTCGTCTGCGACCGGCATTGTCGGCTCTTGAAGATGAGCACAACGTCGTGGTGGTCGGCCATCAAGCCGTGTTGAGATGCATGCTGGGTTACTTCTTGGATGCTAAACTTGGTAAGAAGCTTTTATTTGTCTTCTTAGCAATCTCCTGACAATCTAAATTAAAGTCCTTACTGAGATTGCGTCGCTGTCAACTGTAACATCACATATTATTTTTACATGTCATAAGGTTGTTATTGGTTTGCTGCTATCAGATGTAAAGTAACCGTGCAGGGATTGTAGAACCTCATTCAGAATCGAGCTGTCATTGTCAAACAGGCTTAGCTCCTTTCCCCGAAGCAATTTGGAACAGTTTTTATTGCTCTTTATCCGTCGATGATTTAATTCAGATTAATTTTCTTGCTGATAATGGTAATACGATAGATAATTTAGTGCTAAAGTCCCATTTCTGCTGTTTACTTTCAGTCCGAAATCTGTGGACGTGACGGCTTCATAGATGTTTTTACTTGCCCAATCATTTGTTTCCATATGAAAATGAAATTTATTAAAAAAGATCGCTCAACAATGAATGTATAAAAAGTCTCAGTTACTAATAAAGTTTTATTACTATATTATTAAAGTGTTTTATTACTATGGGTACAAGTAATAAAAAAATCTTAATAAAAACAATCGTAAAAGCCAACTTACTGTAGAGTGTAGACTAAAACATAATATGAATCTATAAAATTACGATCTAAAACTAATGTTGGGACCTCCCGGACTAGGCTCATTTAAACCTGTGTTATATATTCTAAATATCTGTCCATCTTCTTCCAGACGAGCTGCCATACATGAACGTTCCTCTGCACACGATCGTGAAACTGACGTCGTACGGCTACAAGTACAAGGTGGAGATGATCAAGCTGCCTGTTGAATGCGTTGACACACATCGCCAGCAGCCTAAGGTACACGATACTTTTTGGACAATTATTATATAGCTGGTATTGGATATGATATAACAGTGGCGGTCCAGTAGGGGTAGTGGTGGTCAAAAAAGGTCAGTTTTGACAAAAACGTAAACAAAGAAGAGTATACAAAATAGTAGTTTTAATTCTTACACAATAGCGCCGATTCTAATAGAGGTCTAAATTGATAAAATAACAATTTAGACCTGTCAAATTAGTGCACTCCTGACGTAAACTGGCGTATTTTTAGTCGCCATGTTTATAATCGCGTCTAAACTGTTTATGGAATATCTTAATTTGATAGGATTAAACTATAATGTTATCTTCTATCCTTTTCTTAACGAATTGGAAAGAAAAAGATGTCCTTAACTAAGTAGGTAGTTTAGTGTGTGAACAAGTGAATCGGCGCCAATATAGTTCAGTTTCAGCTACAACCTCAAACACTTTCATAATTTTTTCGATGATATAATCATTTGATGCGTTAACATTTAACTGCCAACTTGCAATGGGAACCTTGACTCCAGTTTTAGATCACGAATCATGTCGACACTTAGAATCGTTCGAAAATACAGATTGTCAAATAAAACAAAAAGATACATTTACCCCTTATATATACAAGGATTTTTTTAGACCAGAGCCCCCTAATCGGCAAACACGTTTTTGTGAAATGATTGCGACTAGTTGGCATCAGTTGGGATCGTTCGGACCGCCTAATGGTTTGTTCGGTCCAAACGATCCCAACTAGTCGCAATCATTTGACAAAAATGTGTTCGCCGATTAGGGGGCAGGCTTAAAGCACCTAAATAATTATTGAATTATGAACCTAACCGTTATAGAAATTCAGTTCTCTATATGTATAAAAATTAAAGCTTAGTTCGCCACTAAGTTGTCATTTTTCGTATTTAGAATTTTGCATAAATCTAAATGAAGTTCGAAATACAAATACTGATTCAAAGACCAGAACTAAAGTTTTCGTTTTATAACAAGACTGTTAGAATTTAAATCGATGAACCGTAATATTTACGGGAACTTGGCCCTTATTTTAAAAGTAATGAGAATTCAAACCGCAACGTGCCAACAGATAGGAAAAATTCGGAAATATAAATGTCTTCTAGTATTTTGACGTCATTTTAGTACTTTGAACACATGGAATATTTTCTAACAGAACGACAGATATTTTAGTTGCCGTTGCCAAAAATTTTGGCAAACGTTTAACATTTTATATAGGTAGTTGTCAAGTAGTTTTTTCTGTCGTAAAACATGTAACTAAGAGCTCGTTTTTTGATCCTTAGTTACTTATGTCACATTTTTAACTAAGTAATAGCATATTATTTATTTATTCTTACAACAAGCTCATGTGCAGCACAATTTGCTAATTATAAGGTTTCACAATATTATTTGACCATTAGCAATGTTATTATATCAAAAGATAAACTAAAAAATGATCTAAAAACACATTTCACGAAAATTTAGTGATTAGTTTTTTACAGAAACGATCGGCAGCTTTCGAGTCGATGTAATATGTACATAAATTTATGTATGCTATGTACATTTGGACTTGCTTCATTACGAAAAATGTTTACATAACTTGTTTAAGTAAGTTTGATAGCCGTAAAGATAAATGTTGTTATGCATAGCAATATGCTGTCAATGACTGTGTTGATTTGATTATGGATTTTTTAATGTTGGTATGGTTTTTTAGTGTGTTATTTTAGCACTTATTGTGGCAAAAATAACTCTTGATGTTTAATATGCTAATGGCAATGAAATGTTAATTGCACATGTTTTTTTTTCTGTATCTACGTTACCAATAATATTTAATTTTATTTACTTGAATGGTGTGATTTTTTTTAGTAACAATAAATTTTGAAATATGGTAGCTTCACATAGTTATGACTGGTAACACCATTGGATACTAAACCAACTGCTTATAACATCGTTCTCTGAGATTTCCCATAACGAACTTTAACATTTATTTTTTGCGCAAATGTTTCTTCTGCTAATGGAGATTAGTTGCTTTCTCAATAGTCTATGTAAGGCTTTTTAATCTCCAGAGAAATAACATAACACATTATTTTTAAGAATGGCTTTCATTTTGACAGTGTGTCAACATTCATTGCGTTAAGTTGTTGAGCGGATTAATTTCTCAAATAAATGAAGCTACTACTTACTTATCAATACAAATTAATCAATCACAAACACATTGTAGCTACTGGTCACCGTTGAGGAGTTCCCTCGCCTGTCTCCTGATTCCATCATCAGATCTACTCTAGATCTTTATTAAATAGTAGAGCTTTAAAATACTGAATGAAAACGCTTACAATTGCACTAGTCGTTCCTACGGGTTTTGAAAATAAATAGATATCCTTTAGATAGGAATTTTTGTGTGTTATACAATGGTGCCGGTTTCTTTTGGTCGAAGAATGATTTTATAAATAACCATGATTCTACAAATAACCGTCAAAAATGTAAACCAAACATGAGTTAATTATATATATTTTATTTGAAGCAGAAATCTTGATTCTTGTCTCACCTTTTTTGACAAGGTTAGGTAGGTTTTCAATTTCTGACCTTCTGAACTTCTGACTGAACGTTATAAACTGAAGAGTTAGCTCGGCTACGAGTCGCGAACTGTATCGTAACATCTTATTATGAGCATTTAACAAGTACTTGAAGTCATAATCACAACCAGGTTCACAAGTGGTTCAAAGTGAATAGGTATATCTTAAAGGTCATCTTCAACGTGTGAATAACTCGCAGTCCTATTTATCAAATTTTTCTCAGAAAATTTTAATCACTTATTTATGTATGCGTGATATCTTATATCAGCAATATTATGTACCTACCTAATGTCTTAATAAATCAGTAATTGTTATTATTAAGAGTCCCGTATTATCCCATAGGGCAAAGGCCAATCTTTCCATTTCTCTCGGTGTAAGACCACTTGATTTCGGCAATTCTCACCCAGCTGCTACCAGATGGTATCCTGCTAAGATGGGATGTTCCTTCACCTAGCCTGAAAATCGAGTTGAATGACGTGCAATAGGAGAGGCCTATGTCCAACAGTGGACTGCTTTAGGCTGATAATAATGATGATGGTGACGAAGACGACTAAGAACTGCTTGTTCAAGTATTGTAAATGAATGTAACAACGTTCTATATATAATTTTTAATTGTTTCAGAATTGCTCTATAAGCAGGACGACGGCTGATGCGTTGGTCACAGTCCCGTCCCACTACGACACTCTTCCGTCAAACCTGTGGCAAAGCCCCACCGAGGCGCAGCTTTAGGCGCCAAGTCTGGGCTTGCGAGTTCCGCTGCCCATCATACCATAGCAGCATTACCTGGGCAATAAGCCCCCGGACCCAAGGTCTACAGTCCACGGACTTGAAAAACCATGGACTATGAGAGTACGCCACGCCAAGATGTTTCGGAGTCATGTAGCGATCTCTATAAGAAAGACTGGTGTGAGTGACCCTTCATCGAATGATTTGAATTTAGAACGTTTACACGCCGTACAATAGCCAATTTTATAATTTTAAGTTTAGAATATATTTTAAATCTCTCTTTATTTTTTAAGTCAATGTTGCCAGACACGATAACTGATCTGTTAAGCTCAATTGATTTCGTACAAAATAAATTTAATTTAAAGTGATGAAGCACGCTGTGCGGATCTTCAAACATTTTATTAAAATAAGACTGAACGAGTGAAATTCTTCAAAATCAATTTCGTCTTTAAGTACATAATTATTGTGTGTTCTTTTTTAAAAGTAGGTATGAGAATATTAATATTTTTAATTGGTTTTAATAAAAACGTTGCCCCACACTAGGAAGCTTCTGTATCATGGGTGCGGTGCGTTGATAAACATTTTTAAACTTACCAGCAACTAATGTAACTCCTATATGCATAAGCACTTGACGCTCATAGATGTTAGATACATATCTTACCTCTCACTCATTTCCTTAAAATCAGAATGAGAGGACAATAATTACGACAGTTAAGTTACACTGTTTATGTATAAAGGGGTAAAAGTTAAAATAAGTAGAACGTAAAGTTAGTAACCCAGTTATTTAGAGTGTATTTACTTTAGTCGAATAGTTTCATTATCACTACGGACATTCAGTTAACTCTATATTCCTTATTCTAGGTCTAACTAAGATTAAGAATAACTTTTTAATCAAATAACATTTACTTAATAAAGTTCTTTATTGTTATTTGGTTTATGAGGGTGTTGATTTCACTTTAGCTATTTGTAAGCCGGGATTCATTTCGCAATCTTACATTTAATGAAGGTTATGTGTCTTGCTTACTAAAGTCCTTTAAAATGGTGAATGGAATAATTACCTACTTTTAGTTTTAATCTTTAGACTCAGAAGTACTTAGAGGGATAGAATTTTGTTGTAATTTACTTGTATTGTAATGCTACATAAGCCCGCAGGGCATATCCTTAGAATATACTTAGTATTATAGTGTGTCAATTAGGATACTAATTGTAACAGTCTCTTAGTGAAATTGTGACGCGGGAAATGTAGAAATTTCAATTGTCTTTGCATGTATTTTTATTATTAAATAAATATAGGTACTTAGTGATACGTTATGTGGTGGTTTTATTTACCTAAGTATGGAGGAAGAAAGGTTTTAAATTCACACAGCAAATGAATTCCATCAATCAATTTCAGTCCACTCATAGGTTGCCTTTTTTTTGTTGGAATGGGAAATCACCAAATGACATCACCCGCTCTGGGCGGAGCGCAAGGGCGTGTCAGTCATTTACTGACTTAAACCCACCCGTGTTTCTTCACTTGCCTGTGCGACGGCCAGGGCCAAGGCTTCTTGTTTAAGCAACACGCAACCCTGACCCAGAAGGTATCGGTCTTCGTGGAGCCGGTCACGATGTGCTGACATCTCTTTGTGGCGCGCGTGAAACAACGCGCCGGCGACTCGGGCCCAGAGTAATTGCTTAACAAACTATTAGTCGCAATAGGTATGACAGCCTCCGTGGCGTAGCGGTAGCGAACGCGGCCGCTACGCAAGGAGGCGCGGGTTCGATCCCCGCGCAGTGCTAATATTTGTATGCATGATTATGAATATTTGCACTGGTCTGGTCGTGCCTCGGAAAGCACGTTAAGCTGTTGGTCCCGGTTGCCATACGAACATCTAGTGGCAGTCGTTACGGGTTGTTGGAGCCCTCAAAAGTCCCACAATTGGTCTAACTGCAATGCTTCGATGTCGCCTTCGGGTTGTGGAGGTCAGACGGCAGTCGCTTCACGGAAAATGTCGAATTTTAGCCATAGCAGCAGTTGGACTGGTAAAAGCGGATCCCAGACTCCAAAGCTGAAAAGACTTCGGATGCGACTGGGATTAACGCTGGGTTGATGATGATGAATAGTAATAGTGTGTTACGCAATTAGGGTGCTAGACCTTACTAGGTGGCGAGCTGCCCACTGTTCGCCACCATACTGTCAATCCCAAAGTAGGTATTAGTTGGAATGAGAGCTCACTCCACGCCATCGAGCACACATCCAATTGGATATACAGAGTGATGCTGATAATACGACAATAAATGAAAACACAGTCTATGCTGGTTCATAGGAAAAATTCTAAACCATAGAAAAAAACCTAGCATCAAAAATGAAAAATTGAAAATTTCAAACAAACTAAATCGCATAAAATTGCAAACGGAATAGAATATCCTTTAAATATTGGTTCAATGGCCTACAGGCAACGGGCGTCAGCGTCGTCCTGTATCGACTTGCTTTTTGGCGCCATTATTATTAAAGTTTAGTACCGCTGGATGCGGCGGTCATTAACCTGTAAGCGCTTCCTTATCAACATGTACATCATGTAGAAAAAGTGAAAAATCAAAAATAATTTCCTGTGACTAAAGTAATGGATATATTTATATAGTATTTTATGGGTAGATTGAGAATGTGTTGAGGTACACAATATTTAATTTATTGTCGTATTGTCTGCACCATTCTGTATGTATGCTCGATGCTCCACACTCACTAAGGTGAAGTGTCATGGTGAGATGGTTACAAAATCGCACAGCGGTTTTGATTCGAGTTGAGTCGCGTGGCCATATAGTATTGAACAGGAATTGAACATATTTGGGTATAGGCAATAACGAAATTCAATCATAGATTTACAGGGTGGGTGTATTGAAAGGTACAGCTCTGCCTATCCCTTTGAGAATAATAGGCGTGACGTTACGTGTATCATAAATCGTCAATCGACAAAAGAAAAATGTTTGTCTTCTTCTTCTTGGACAAAGGCCTTCCCAAGGCTTCCCACAATGACCGGTCTTGTGATTCCCGCATCCATTGATTTTCCCACCACTTCACCAGCAGGATAATTGCGTAACACATTATCAGTAGCAGTGGGTTTAATTTTGACAGTTCAACAACATTCAACATTCGTTTTATTTACTTTGTTGAGCAGACACATTTTCGAACAAAGGGAGTAATTGAATAGCAATAAGCTTCAAAATGATTACAACCGATAGCAATAGTATGTTAGGCAATTAGGGTAAAGATCATCAGTCCAACTTGTTGGAGCCTCCCTACCCTGCGTATTCCCGTACATAGCCACCACTCCAGAACCTTATTGCCCCATCGCCCATCGATTTTAATTAAACGGAAAATTAGCTTAAGGTTCAGCTGAAAATCAGCGTTAGGCACTAGTTGTCTGGCATTTTTGCTGAACTGGGCCTTTTTGGTGCATCCGCGAGGCACACTCTCCGCTATTTTCTTACGTCCGTCTTCATATTTACATAGTTCTAATTCGTACTCTGTCATACTACGGTCTTCATACTCTTCTCGCCTTGATTTTTATTTCATGCTATCTGCTGTATGTAACTGGTTTATTGTGTGTTTCATATGTTCTAAATAAATGTAAGTATTTCCTCTCTTTCTTTCATTCGTTTGTGGTATTTTAGAAACATTGTTAATCTGCACCCTAATTGCGTAACACACTATTACCACAGTCGACATCGTCTAGACAGTACCTAACGCATCGGCCAGGGTTGTCACAAATAAACAATATTTATGAAATTCAACATCGATAGCTGTATTATATTTTTAATTTGCTATTTTTACTTGGGGAACAACTCGAGACAGATTTAAGTTATTTAGATGGCATTTCATAACCAGCACCCCAATCCACCTCGGAATTAACACCCATATCATATTAATATGCATTTAAATTGGCGTCCGCCATCTTGAATTTCAAAAAGGGCGGCTATTTCGTAACAAGCACCCCAATTATACTCAAAATTGACACTCATATCAAATTATAAAACAAACAAAAAAACAAACACGCGTTAGCCCTTAATGATAGATACCGAGCTACGAACAAAATTTTGTACACAGCTCGGGTGCACGATTGCTCTGTCTAGACGTCTTCGTTGGACGATTGTATGATTTTTAGACTGTGCTATTACTATAAGTTGGAATTATTCCGAATCGTATTGCTAATCCTTAGCTCTATGTGCTCGAACATGTGTATTCTTTCTACAGAATTAGCCTATTATATACAATATGTTAAGAAAACCCTGTCCGACCCGTAAGGATAATAAAGGTTAGGTAAACACATGACCAAATAAAATATGAAATTTTACATAATCATCATAGTAACAATACTAGTGAATTTTGAAATTATCTTTTTTTCCCGCGAACTTCCCCAAAAATAGGTAAATTTTTAAAATGTGACAACACCATTTTCGGCGGTATCATCGTTTGATTTATTGTTGGATATTAAATGTATAAATTTATGTTCAATATTTGGCGGTCTCCTTTGTGATGCCGGCGCGCGGCGAATTTGTCGGTGTCTTCAAATGAAAAAGTACGAGAAACTAGGGATGTACTATTTTTGCGTAATAACGTTTTTTTATCGCTATTAATCGAAACTTGTATCTGGTTGAAGGATTTGTTGTAAAAACACAGATTACCCAATGGTAAAAGTACTTTTGTTTGTTTATCGATTAATTACTAATAACATTATTATAACACAAGTATTAGTAAACAGAAACGAGAAAGACTTATGAAACACAATTTTAGTAAAGTTTTACAAATATTTTATCGGTCAATATCATCGATATTCAGACAGAAACTGAAATTAATACTTTGGCATGATTTTCATTTACAGCAGTGTACCTCGCTAATTTGAGTTTTGTAAAAGTTCTAAACAATTCCATGCGATGTTGAATCGAGAATAAGAATGAGAAACTACAATACTAAATCGATACCAAAAATAGACGAGTATCAATCGATAAAAAAAACAATATTTTGATTACTTACACATCTCTATCAAAGCATGCCGCCGGCAGCCGCGTAGATACCTATGTTTATAAAATAAAAATAATTTTTACTTTAAATTATTAGTTGCACGTAAACATTGCTGGTGTACACACTGTTCGTGTATTGTGTGATCATGTTGTTTTCTAACGTAGAGTAATGTAACATGCTGATGGAGGTAGTAACTGCAATTAGCTGTGTTGTGATCAGGTGTTAGACGATTTGGAAGTGGGGACTTATCGGTCAATGCACGAGGGTTCCAGCATGACGGTGCCCCACGATATTTTTTCCGACCTGTACGTGAGTACATTATCATTATTGTCCATTATCAGTTCGGCGAGCAGTGGATTGGTAGGGGCCAACTGTGGCCAGCGCGGATTTGACACCACTTGATTTTTATTTGTGTGCATGTCCGTGCTAATCTCGTGCGACGAAATATGGAACATCTCTACCAGAGCCATTGTGCTCATCCAATGAAATGATACATTCGGAGAGTCAGACGACCTTCCTACTTAAAAAAAAGTTCTTTTCTCGAGCTGCCTAAGTATCATTGTTTCTTTCGAGAGTCGATAAACGTGGAGAAGCTACCTATACCTACAAGCATGAGGTCAACTGCGGTCATGACCTGTGCCTGTGTTGCCATGAAATTACCTATTTATTTTATTTAAGTTATTTATTTTTTAGGGGGTATTTTTTTTTAAGTTTACACAGGTTTTGCAGGCATTAGTAGAATCAGTTATCGATACCTAACAATACCTTCACGGATCGGACAGGGTTTTCTTAACATATTGTATATATATATATATATATATATATACGGACCAATCACACAGATTGAGCTAGCCCCAAAGTAAGTTCGAGACTTCTGTTATGGGATACTAACTCAACGATACTATATTTATAATAGATACATATATACCTAGATAAACATCCAAGACCCAGGCCAATCAGGAAAAGATCGTTTTTGACCATCATGACCTGGCCGGGGATCGAACCCGGGGCCTCCACGTCGCAGACAGGCGTGTTGACCGCAATGAATGTTGTTGAATTGTAATAAATGAAGCCCATTGCTACTGGTAGTGTGTTACGAAATCACCCTGCTGGTCTGGCTGTTTGTTTAATCCATACTAATATTATAAATGCGAAAGTATCTCTGTCTGTCTGTCCGGCTTTCACGTCTAAACTACTGAACCGATTGTAAAGAAATTTGGTACACAGATAGTCTAGAGCTTGGGAAAGGACATAGACTATAAACATCCCGCTATGACCAATAGGAGCAGAACAGAAACTAAAAATGTTGCGAAAACGGGAGCAAACGCAGAGGCACATATTGCTCTCATTATTTCATCAAGCGCTTATTTTATATCAACTGACCTCTTTCGGTTCGAAGCTTACGCGGGTGAAACCGCGGGGCACAGCTAGTCAGTTTATATGTTTGTAAACGCACCCAAGATACAGGAAAAATTGCTATTGTGGGGCAACGTTTTAAAAAAAGAGAGATAATTTTGATGCTAACCGCAAAAGAAAAACAAAATCCTAACTAAGCTCCAGATAATCGAAGTACTTATCGCTGTTCTAAATAACACATACAATTTACTTCGCAAAACTTCCATTCGAAAGTGGCGTGATGAAATGTGAACCAGTCCTGGACTGGGTCATTACTGCAGCCAGTCTGAAGGTCGCGGTCGCGTATGTAGATCAATATCTATTGGGCAATCTAATGTTACCATTACTGCTTAGCGTGTGTGTCTTTATAGCTAGTTTGTAGGTATTTCTATCTCACTAATTAAATATCTGTCTAGCTTTTTCCCGACAACGGTGGGGTCAGCTTCCAATCTAACCTGATTCCGCTGAATACCAGTATTTTACAAGGAGTGACTGCCTATCTGGCCTCCACAACTCAGTGACTGGGTAATATGATATCCGTTGGTAAGATTGGTGGTCAGACTTCTGACAACCCATAACGACTGTCAAAGATCTAAGAATCTCAGCCAGGATAAATGGTTTAACGTATTTCGGAGGCACGGAGGAATTTCGGTATGTACAGACTACAGACGACAGCACATCAAGCTACTACAATCTGCCAGATTTCTTTAATAAATTTTCAACTTTATCTCTAAAGCATTAAGGCTCAAGGTTGATTGGGAATATCTGACAGATTGGGGTAGCTTGACCTGCTGTTGTCCGTACGTAAAATATAGTAACTCATCCGCAGACCAACCCCGGCAAACGTAGCATAACCTGATCAATCGACTTGTGCGGCTGTTAATAGGGTATCTGACTAAAAAAAACTAATTAGTCCGTCAGTCAGATTTCCCAAAAATACTAGACACGTATTTTTTCTTTTTTCATAAACAAAAAATGATGATGATACAGGGCGTTGAAAACTCGTGTGACGTCACTGCACGCTACACTTTTTAGCGGCCAGTGACGTCACCAGCCATCACTCCTGATCTTTGATGCCTATTATATTTGTCAATTTTTATTGATTTGATAAAACAAAATATACGTATCCAATAATTTTCTATAGTCTGAATGACGGACTAAATAGAATCATTTTTTTTTTACCCAGGAAACATCCCTATTGTGCTACAATTTTCCAAAATCTATATATTTTTGCACACAGAAGGCTAAATATAGCTAGGTAGGTAACAATGCGTTCAAGGTATACCTTGAAAGCATCATTATTAGGCATACGGATCGATAAGAAGTATATACTGATACCCTATTCAATTATGCAGTGCATACATACATGTGGAACAGGCGGAGATCTTCTGCTTTAAGAACAAGCTGGTGCACGGGACTTCATCTACAATTCAGTAGTGTGATTCTGTAACTACTTGTTTTTTACATGCTTTTTATTAGCTTCACTTGTATGTTTGCTTGCTTGTTTGTTTGTTTGTCTGTCACTCACTCTTTGAACTACAAGGGAGCGGTTCATTACTGTAAAATGTCCCACCGTTTTCAATACGTTCGTTCGTTCGTTTTTTTTTTTTTTAAAAGAGTATCGAACTAAAAAGTTGGAAATAAATATAGTTTAAAAAACTAAATAAACATGCTTTTAAAAAATATCAAACTAAAAAGTTAAAGAAAGCGTGAGGCGCTTAATACACACAAAATATGTCACAAAGCGCCTCACGCTTTTTAAAAAATATTTTTAACTTTTGGTTTGATATTATTTAAAAGCATGTTTTTTAAGATTTTTGATACAATTTTTTTTTTCTAATACCTTCTTGTTTTCTAATTCTGTACTATTTATTCTCTTCGTTTATATTCTGTGTAAAGATTTGAATTTGTTGCTTATTTTTATAATTAAATATACAGCTATTAATGTACACCTATTTGCTCCATGGTACACCCACTACCTAATGAGTAAATAATATTTTCATCCCACCATCTCGGAAAGAGTATTTTTAATCTTCAATATCTGACATCATCACAACATCGTGTGCACTAAGTTTGTAAATTAAAAAAAAACATTAAACCTATTTACTGTTACCTCTATGGTACCGAATATATCATACAACTTTTTTTTAATTTGTTAAGAACTCAGACTCGGAACCTTCTTGGTGTTCTTTTTTCAATTTTCTTTGTACGCGGTTCTTTACACGGCATTTTTTCACGTCATTGTTAAACCCTATATTAAAAATAAAGAAACTTGAAAACAAGTGAAAAACTAAAATGAGTGATTCTAGCGACGAGGAAGTTTGTTTGACGCCAACAGAATTGACTGAAACTGTTAATAATGCGCAAATGAGCTTTCTACCTCAACAATCACGCGAGAAGTATTTAAAACAGTACGATATGTTCAACACGTGGCGACTAGCAAAAGGAGCCAAAACTTTCTCAGAAAACGTTTTGCTGGCATATTTTATAGAATTATCCGAGAACAAGAAAGCAAGCACTCTATGGAGTACGTATTCGATGCTAAAAGCAACAATAAAGATGAAAAAAGACATACATATCGATACCTATCCTAAATTAGTAGCATTTTTAAAAAGAGCCTCATCTGGTCATCATCCAAAAAAATCGAAGGTTTTCACAGTATCTGATATTGAAAAGTTTCTTAACGAAGCACCCGATTCCGTATATTTGGCGGCAAAAGTAAGTCAGTTGCACATTCAGTATCTACTTAAGTACATATATTAATCTCAATTAAATAGTATACTTAGTAAATGTTGATAGGCATAATTATGCGTTCATATAAATTTTATTCATTTATCTACTACAATACTCTTTACATTGCAGGTTGTTCTTATTATTGGAATAAACGGAGCATGTCGAACTAATGAACTAACACAACTTAATGTCAAAACATTGAGAAACATTCAGATGACTTACTATTAATTAATTTACCTAATAAAAAGACAAAAAGAGACCGCAACTTTGTCATTCGCAAGGAATACGTAACGATTGTTGAGAAATATCAAGCCTTACGGCCGCCTAACACTCCAATCAATCGTTTTATTCTACAGTATCGCAATGGAAAGTGTGTTAGACAGCCTATGGGTACTAATAAAATTGGCAGTATCCCACGAGAAATAGCAACATTTCTTGAACTTCCAGAACCCCTGTTGTACACGGGTCATTGTTTCCGACGAACTTCAGCCACACTTTTAGCTGATTCCGGAGCTGATCTCCTGTCCCTTAAGCGCCACGGAGGCTGGAAGACCAATGCAGTTGTAGAGGGATACATAGAGGATTCCATCCAAAATAAGTCTAAAATATGTGAAGGCATCGTAGGAACCATTACACTGAAAGAGCCTCAATCGGAAACTTGGACTGGCCCTTCTACATCAAAAATAAGCCGTTATGAAACACCTAACCATCTCCCTCTCTCTCCAACATTCACGCCAAGGGAATCCGATGAATCGGTACAACTATTAGGTATGACAGACAGTTTACCGAAAAACAGTACACAAGTGACTAACACCAATATTACAGTACCAAACAAAAATATTACACTCAATTTAAATAACTGTAACGTTACTTTAAAATTTTCTTAATTATACTTTAGTATTATTTTATTATAATTTAAAGATTATTCTGTAATACTTACCTGTCATAATGTAGTAATTAATACCTAAACTGAAATAAAAGTGTACCTATCTTGTGATTGTAAACATTTTTTATTGCATTTAGTCATTTCCTCGCTGAGGTGGAATGAAAAGTTACGTGTTGCACTCGAGTGCAAAGATTTTTCACCTCGTGTCCTTTTGATTCCCTCGCTAACGCTCAGGATTCTAATTTTGAATCACTCGCTGCGCTCGTGATTCAATTTTAGAATCCTTCGCTTGCTCGGTCATCAAAATTGAACACGCGGTTAAAAAGCAACTTTGCACTCTTGTATAACAAATAACTATTGTACCTACACCTTCCAAGGCGACACATATTGCAACGCACTTCATTTTTCAATACTATCTGGTAACACCTATGTTTACAAATAAATAAATTTGAATCTATCTTTATACAGAATCGATCGACTGATGAAAAGAAGCCTTCTTTATCCTTCTCCAGGTCCCAGGCTATCTGTCTGCTTTTTGTAAATATCGGTTCAGTAGTACCGGAAGACCCCCAACAAGGTGGACCGATGACCTGGTGAACGTCGCGGGAAGCCCATGGATGCGGGCAGCACAAGACCGGTCATTGCGGAAAGCCTTGGGGGAGGCCTATGTCCAGCAGTAGACCTCTATAGGCTGAAGAAAAAGAAGAAGAAGGTTCATTGGTGAGCGTGAAAAAGATACAGACAAAGTAGGTAACTCTGTTTAGTGTCTTCAGGGCAGATTCTGAGTACCAGAGTCATCAGAGTAGTGAGTTACTTATCCATACTAATATTATAAATTCGAAAGTAACTCTGTCTGTCTGTCAGTCTGTTACGCTTTCCCGCTTAAACCTCTCAACAGATTTTGATGAAATTTGGTACAGACAATCTTTAGAACCTGAGAAAGGACATAGGCTACCTTTTTTCCCGGAAAAAAATGATATTCCCGAGGGAAATCTTAAAAGCGCGATATAACCGAACTCCACGCAGGCGAAGCCGCGGGCGGAAAGCTAGCGTAAAATAAGCAACAAAAAATGCTACCGGAACAAAAAGTGTGTGTGTGTGTGAGATGACTGGGGATTCCCAATACTAAAAAATATTATTAAATCAACATAATTATCTACGGACGACATCACATCAAGCTACCCGAAACTGTCAAATATTCCCACTCAACCTTGAAACTTAATGATTCAGCCATAAAGTTGAAAATATAAAAAAGAAATTTGACAGATTGTATTAGCTTGATATGCTGTCCTCTGTACATTCAACAAAGCAGCAAATATCTCCATAACAATGACGCGAAAAATTAACTCAGAATAATATTTTTGGTATCAACCTTGAAACTTCAGAAAACAGCTACCAGAGAACCACTTAAAAGTTATTTCTGTTTTTGTGTGAAAACGTATTTTTTTATGACTCTTCTTATTAATCAAAGAGTTTAAAAATTTAACAACTTAATAATACCGGTTTGGATAAGTGATAAAGAAATACAATTCCGTGTATATTCTATGGCAGATATCTATACATACATCTGCTACAGAATATAAAACGTACGGAGGACGGGTCTGAGCAGTTGTGTTGCGATGTGTGCCGGGTACGATGCGTCAAATGTTGTTGTGCCGGGAGTTTGGTCGTAGAGGGTCTCCACAACAATCTCCCTCTGGCACAGCATCGTTGGTCGTGTTATTGGGTCTAACATTGCACCACCTCGCTCAACAGCCGTCTTCCTTCCTATTCACTAAGGTGTTTTAACTGAATGGGCTTAATAAAGTAGCGCGCTTTACCATCAATGATTGCATCACTGCTTACCATCAGGCGGGATTGCAGTCAAGCGCTAGTTTATAATTACTAAAAAAAAAACTTTGACATAGAACATAGGTTTTGGATTTAGAGCATAATCAGTCCATAATATTCCTTCTGCTGAGACACAGGTCCCATCGCTTTCAGACGGAGTGGGTGAGGAGTTAAACATGCAGGCCCGGTGCGGGTTGTTTCGCGCTCCGGGGAATCTTGCTAGCCTTTGCTACACGGTTTAGTGTTGATGTTGGAGATGTAGCTGGGGGGCATAGTGGTACTCAATGGTTTTCTGGATATTACCATGCGTATCATCAGTCCTGTTCGCCTTCAAGAAAACGTGCCTGTCAGCAATATAGGCCTCTCACATCAGAAATGTGACAGGTTTTGCTTTTACTGTTTCCGGCGTCGCCATTGCCGTGGTTGATGATTCATATATTTGGCTAACACACCGCTATGTGTCTAGGTACTTAAATAGCAGTTACTTACCTATAAACCATAAATACACTCACAGAAAAAACTGTTCGGTGAGTAATATGTACATGCATTAAAAAAAAAAATAACTGACGAGTCATTGAAGAACGACTGTCTCATTTTGACGGGTGCAACGCAGACGTTGGAGCCTGGGGCCCGACGCATGCAAGGCGCAGCCTTTTTTTTCAAAGATGGAAAAATCCTCACGGACTATCCTCCGCTCAGGGACGCGGAGGGGTGTGCTGGACTCTTACCGGCTAAAAAACCACCTAAGCGTTCGTCATCTACCTTTCCGAAGTACCGGGTCCTCCCAATTCTACCAGCCCGTCCTGGTTGCGGGCGTGGTGTCGCCGTCGTTTCTCAATAAATGGGTAGAGTAGGGATGTATCCAAGGTATCAAAATCAAAAATATATATAGTCCGTCTTATAGATAATAAAAAAATTAAGACCCATATTTTTTATTTTGTCGAAATTACCAAAAACAACTGAGACATAGCGTATTAATGTTACGGAGTGGGGGTTAATTACGTCATGCCGTGGTATATTTTGTACCACGGCGAGACGTCATGCGACATTTCAAATCAATATATCTTCCTAAGTATTTGAATGAAAGAAAAAATAAAAAATACGTGTTCAATATTTTTTATAAATCTATCTGATGGACATTAAATTATTTGTTTAGGATACAACCCAATTCAATAGATCCGTTTCGCTAAAATTAGTCTATCCAATGTTCGAAAAAAGAACCGTCTATTTCTTTTTTATTGCTTGCAGAACAGAATTTATAATTAGTAGGTACTTATGCTAATTTTATTTGCCAGACGTCACGTCACTCATCTAATTCTTCGTTTGTTTAATATTAGTAATTATTTAATATTAGTAGGTACCTAATTCCTTTGTAAAAAAAACGTCTAACTCTTGGTAATATATTAGGTCCGGATATTTTATTGGTAATTTATTGGATTTAAAAATACACTAAAGCTTTAATCTATAGAAATGTCAACGTGATGAATCAGGCAACCGATTCTGTAAAAATCTCTCGTGAAACATTAAGTAAAGTGGGGTTGAGCTGTTATTAAGTATCAATGCCAAGCATTAGCTGCAAGGACAACTCACTCCACACTCACTTCACATAGGTTTTCACGCTGAAGATGGTCACTACAGTTCAATATAGACTCGTGGGACAGGCCTAAAGATGAATTAGGATGATAAATGGTAGTCTATCAGTGGTAGGTCACAACATCGGCTGCCGGCAGAAGTTACCACCCACCAGACAAAGTCTTGCCGCCAAGCAACTCGTCATGTTCCGGCATGATCATGTGAGGACGGGTCTAAGCAGTTGTGTTGCGATGTGTGCCGGGTGCGATGCGTCAAATGTTGAGTCCAGAGTTTGGTCGTGCTCCAGATCAATCTCCCTCTGAGGCAGCATCGTTGGTCGTGTTGTTAAGTTTAACATAGCATCACCTCGCTCAACTGCCGTCTTCCTTCCTATTCACTCGGTTTTTTTGAGTGACTATTCATCGAGAACCTATGTTCTTAATAAACTAGTTCGCTTTACCATCAACGATTGCATCACTGCTTACCATCAGCCGGGATTGCGGTCAAGCACTAATTTATTGTTATTTAAAAAGAAAATTAGCCCAAAACTAGCTACTAAGCTGTATGTATTATAAGAATTCAGGTTAATCAACATTGTCATTGAAATAGTCTTTCATATTAATCAACCAACAACAGTCCACCAGATCATTAAAACCTTTACGAAGCAAATGATAAACGCAGAACAGATTACCTGTATCAAGTATGATTGATTGTTTCTCTTCCATTCATCGTTCGAGTCGATAAACCATATCGGTCCCATTGATCGCTGCACTCGGAAACAAGTGAGAGGCTTGACAATACGACCGTGGCTTACTTCATTGACAGATGGTGCTCTCAGATCGCTGCTGACGACCGACGGCGACGACCCCACAGCGAAAAATATACACGCCGCATTGTCATACAAATGTTTTGAACGCGCACACGCACGTAAAACAGCTTCGTGTTTTTGCCAATTTAAATTTAGTGTTTCGTATTTTCCAATGAAGTGTTGTTAGTTGGTTATGTGAATATATTCAGTGACATATATAAATAAAAATATATAAAGTAAGTGCTGACGTTGAATATTTTGTTGGTGTTTAGTTAATTTTGTGTGTAAGCTTGAATATTGATTTCGTGTAGATTGTAAATGATAAGGCTGCTTTAATATGAAAGGATTGTGATAATATACTGAGAAATATCGTGATAATATACTCATAGTGGTGTTTAACGATATTCCAATATTGCTTATTATTATAATAGTGTAACAATATAATTAGCATATAAGACTGAATAGATAAAACTTAATAGGCTGTTATTTACACTGTCTGGGGACCTATTATATACAGCACCATTAAATTGAAGGTTTTAATTAAATTCTAAGGTCACGGATACACGTCTGTATAAAAAAGGAGGAGGTTCTCAAACAGTTTCTTTTTTGTTTACCTTTAGATTTTTTTTTAATTTGAAAAGATGTATTTTGAGATCAGTAGTTTGACTATTAAACCATTTACTGAGAATTAATAGGAAAGGTGACGTCAGTTTTATTATTTTATTTTATTTATTTTATTTTATTAAGATATCCAACAACGATTTACATTAGATGATTACACTTAAACAAATATGTATAATTCATAAAAGCCAGTAACAGGATATCATAGTTAGCTATGATATCCTGTTGCTGGCTTTTATGAATTAAAATTAAGGTCATTTTTATGTTATACCTTTTTGAAAACCTTAACTTTTAAAACAATAATGTATCATTTATTTTTTTTAATTAATACATGTAATCATACAGACATATACCTACACATAATATATGTATATACACACGCACACACACACACACACACACACAAAAACTCCTGCTGGATAATTCATGTCGACAGCCTCTCAAGCACATGCACCTTAAATTTTGATTTCGAAACGGTTTATATATCGATATCGCTGAAATATTTATTAAATGTTTTAATAGCTCGTAAAGTGAATTCATTGTTCCCGTAGTTTGTTTTCTTCAATGGAACATGAAAAACGTTTTGTTAAAAAATAACATAAGAAGAAAACGAAACTCAAAGCATAAACATAATCATTATCATCAACCTTTTTATCGTCCCACTGCTGGGCACAGGTCTCCTCTCATACAGAGAAGGATTGAGCATAATCACCACGCTTGTTCAATGCGGGTTGGCGATTTCAGACTTAAAGTCCAGGTTTCCTCAAGATGTTTTCCTTCACCTTCAATCATTGGTGTCCAAGAAATACTTAGAAAGTACATATAACTTTAGAAAAGTTACGTTGGTACTTGCCTGACCTGGAATCGAACCCGCGCACTCATACTTGAGAGGCTGGTGTTTTAACCACTAGGCCACCACGATAATAAAAATAATATATTACCCCAATTTCGTGACAGTACTTGCTTGCTTTTTTTTATGATGACGACCTATTTTAGTGATGTCATTGACAGCCTCTTTATGATGCTAATCGAAAAACACCAACCAACACCAGTTTGCTTGCTTTTATATTCTTGCCTTGCTTAGTTATGTTGTACAAACATCGACATATTTGTCGTACATAATGTTGACTTACTAGCTAAGCATCAAAATAATTATATTTGTCCCTTTTCTTTGTTACCATGTAGGTATACGATTCATTGAATAATTATGGTATCTAGCTCCTTGTCCACGATTAAAGAAGAAGGTTCTGTCAGTTCTGTGTTCGAAAGGCTTTATTTCGAGGGAATTGCATGATAATTTTTAAGACTTGTTCAGGTTTTTTATTAAAATCTATTTAAAAGCCATGTCCTTGCTTAAAAAAAAAACACATAAAACAATATACTGAATTTAAGTTACATGTTTCTATTATTTTTATTTATTTTATTGTGTTAAAGTAAACAATTCCTTTCTACAGTTTTCTTCTTGTGCATATATTTTTAATAACTAAGTAGGTAAAAGAAACACCTTTCGATATTCACGAATAACATTGTGCCTCCGTTTTTCGGCAATCTTAGGTAAGATGTTGATGTTACATCTAAACTGCGTAGCAGCCGCGTAGAAGCCGCGTAGCAGTCGCGTAGCAACTGCGTAGGCGCGCACTTAGTAAATGTCAAAGGTGTTGAAATCGCGTTGAAGCAGCGAAGGCATTATAATTGAAGAGCAAACCAAATGTGTACAGATAACTTGTAATTATTTATTCACAAACGAAATGAATGGTAAATGTTAAAATTAAAAACGGTAATAAATTGACACTGTCAGTACCTTCGACCTACACAATCGCTTTAAGTCACATAACGTATGATGAATTGTACCGTTGTATGTAGGAGTAATATTCTACTAAAACTAAAAAACTTGTTTTACTTAAAAACAACTTTTTGTATGAGATTCATATGATTAAAGTAAACATGTGCTCGCGATCATTTTAAAACTTTTAAGAAGGAAATCTCCAATAATCATAAGCTAAACATCGATTTTTTATTTATAAACATCGAGTTTTAGCACAGTGGGCACCTACCGGCAAATGCACATCTACGGCAGTGATTGATATGGTCCAATCTATTGTACCAGCTTGCAAAAATCCATCATCATCATCATTCATAATTTCAGCCGAAAGACGTCCACTGCTGGACATAGGCCTCCCCCAAGGTTCTCCACGACGACCGGTCCTGCGCCTCCCGCATCCAGCGGTTTCCCGCGACCTTCACCAGGTCGTCGGTCCACCTGGTCGGTGGCCTACCCACGCTACGTCTTCCTTTAGTGTTGCAATTCTTCGGGTTATGTCGGTTACTCTCGTTCTTCTGCGGATCTCCTCATACCATTTAAATTTGTTTTTTTAATTTTTTTTTTTTGGGAAATTTAAGATAACACTTATAAAAAAAAATTGAAAACCAAGTTAAGCTCATAAGGATAAATGACGAGAAAAAACAAGTTTGAAGACATCAAAACAAATATCGTTTAAAGTTGCGTTACGTACGCATTTAATTTTCTACCAAAATGACAACAAGAAATTTTTTTTTCCCGAGTGTATAATCCTCACGATTGATCCCCCACTCTTGGGTTTCGTGGTCTGTCAGATATTTACTGACAAAACCACCCCGGTGTTCCATCTAAAATTATTAATTACCTAAGCCAAGAGAAACTTCTTTTAAATTTAGAAATATTTAAATCATCATTCATCATCATTTCAGCCGAAAGACGTCCACTGCTGGACATAGGCCTCCACCAAGGATCTCCACGACTTTCCTGCGACCTTCACCAGGTCGTCGATCCACCTTGTCGGGGACCTACCCACGCAGCGTCTAAAAATTATTAGAAATATTTATATATAGTAGATACTAGCTTATCGCCCGGGGCTTCCCTCGCGTGGAGTTCGGTTATATCGCGCTTTTTAGATTTCCCTCGGGAATATCATTTTTTTCCGGGATAAAAGGTAGCCTATGTTCTTTCTCAGGGTCTAAAGATTGTCTGTGCCAAATTTCATCAAAATCGGTGGAGAGGTTAAAGCGGGAAAGCGTAACAGACAGACAGACAGACAGACAGACAGACCGAGTTACTTTCGCATTTATAATATTAGTATGGATTTAATAATAAGTGGGTAGTTATAACATCGCCGCCAAAATTTTAACTAGGTGGCTTATATTATTTATTGGCCGTGCCTATCTACGTATATCGATTATGTTATCCATTCATTGCCAAATGTGAAAAGTTCATAAGATTATTGCCTACCTAAAATCGGACATTCTAGGAGTTGGTGAAACATTTAGATTTTTTTAAATCGAAAGAGGAAAGACATTTCACAACCCAAAATGAATTATCAACATATTTTTTCACAATACAGACTGCAGACACAGCATTGAAACTAATGACTGCAAACTCCTAATCGCTAACGACTAAAACGATTATCGATTACCTGACACGTATTCGATAATTACAAGAATGATATGGCCAGCTCACTCGGTCGCTAACTCGTAATTCGTAATTACAATGACACGAGAACAACACGTTCGCCTTGGCCAGAGAACAGGATCCCAATATATTCGCTTGTTGCTAGTTTTTGTTCACGACTTTGTTCCGAGATTTGGCCGATAGGAGACGTCGAAGGTTTGCCATTCAAGGCAATGGAGGAAACTGGAGCATCGAACAAGCAAGGTCTTGAAGCAAGTCTACATTAGAATACCATTGTTGTGACTTGTTGCTAAGAAATAACTGCTTCACTAATCTATCGATTACGTTTAGCTATGCTTGCTGCGGTTGTACTGTGCATGATAAGCTGTTGGTTCCAGTGATTCGTAGATTTTTGATAGTTATATATTTGCTCCATGGTTATTACTGATCGTCGGAAGCCCGAAAGTCTGAAAATCGGCTTTTCAAGGGCTATGGTATCACCCTTTGGTGGGTCGTGGTGGTCAGAGAGGCAGTCAATCCATGTAATGGACTTCCTGGTACTCAGCTGCATTCGGTTAGGCGGGAAGCTGACCCTAAAGTAGTTGGGAAAGGCTAGGCAGTGATTATGTTGAGATTCAGTGATTGAGGCTGCATGGTAAATATTTTTCAATGTCTTTTTCGACGTTACTTATATTGTGTCACTTCTTCTTCTTTCTTCTTCGTCCTATAGAGGTCCACTGCTGGACAAAGGTTTCCCCCAAGGCTTTCCACAATGACCAGTCTTGTGCTGCCTGCATCCATCGACTTCCCTCGACCTTCACCAGGTCATCAGTCCACCTTGTTGGGGGCCTCCCTACGTTTCGGTATGTGACCGCAACTCATCCTGTCACGGCCCATTCCCATATTAGCAAGAGTTGTTACTTTAAAACCGCTTAATTGAGATGCTAGACTGGAACAATTTGCCAGTGGCGGTGTTTCCGGCGGACTACAATTTAAGTGTCTTCACTCTAGACAGAATAAGCTCTTAATAAACTAGCGCGCTTTACCATCAACGACTGCATCACTGCTTACCATCAGGCGGGAGCGCGGTCAAACACTAGTTTATAATTTATAAAAAAAAAAAACATAAAAGCTTGATGCCTAGTTACATTGTCTCGGAATATACTCATCAAATGGTGTTGCTTTAACGCAAGTAAGACTTCCGAGAGCAGAGGTCAGAGGTTCATTGATAACGACCCCGACTTACAACTTAAGTTGATGTTGAAGCCAGCCAGAAGCTTTACTTTGTGTTTACATTTTTCATCACCATTGCTCCTAAAATAGTTTTTTTTTTTTTTACATATTATAAACTAGCGCTTGACCGCAATCCTGCCTGGTGGTAAGCAGTGACGCAATCGTTGATGGTAAAGCGCACTAGTTTATTAAGAGCCTATTCACTCTAGCCTTGAAGACACTCAAATTGTAGTCCGACGGAAACACCGCCGCGGGCAAATTGTTCCAGTCCCTCGATGTACGCGGTATAAAGGAGGAGGCGAAACGCTTCGTCCGGATCGTAGTGGTGTTAACAACGTAAGGGTGGAAACCAACAGGTCACCTCGATGAAGGAAAACAACGTGAGGAAACCGACAGGTCATTAAATTTGAAGACTTGTGACATTTCCTTTCCCATACTAGGCCCGCGTGGATGACTAGGCACGGACGATTTCTTCTTACAGAGAAGAATATCTCTCAGGAGTGGGATTATGATTAGTAAACCTCTCGCCTTCCGAAAGGGATAACAAGCAAATTTAAAAAAAAAAGACAACGGGGTAGTTGGCTTATAAATCTACAATAATTATGTAAAGAAAACCCTGTCCGATCCGTGAAGGTATTGTTAGGTATCGATAACTGATTCTACTAATGCCCACAAAGACAGGCTAAACTTAAAAAAAAATCCCCCTAAAAAAATTAATATTATTTCGCAAAAAGAGGTAATTTAATACATGTGCGATGAGCAACCCCTTCCGCGGGCGGCGGGGGGCAGGGCATGCGGCACCTGTGACGTGGTCGCGTCGCTATTCGCTTATAATAATACCGGTGTTGACACTCTTTTAAAAATTACCAAATTTCGGGGAAATTGGAATTAATTCCCGGGTAAGAAGGATTATTTCAAAATTCATTAGTAGGTATTGTTACTATGATGAATAGGTAAAATTTTATATTATATTTGGTCAAGTGTTTACCTAACCTTTATTATCCATAGGGGTCGGACAGGGTTTTCTTTACATATTGTATAATTCTAAAGCATTTTTATTGTTCTGAGAACAAGTCTTCGTCTTGAGGATGGTATGACTACAGCTAATAATATTATGCTATTAATATTCTTGTCATCCTAACCAATACAGCGTCTATTTATATGTATTTAACGAGTGTGCTCAGAAACTCAATAGCATTGTTCAAGAGAATGACGTACATCTACCCAAAGGAGAAAGCTGATGTCATAGATAAGGCTGAGCAAATCAGTTCGTCTGTGTATGAGATCAATACAGGCTGGTTAAAAATCTGGAAATAGGTACATGATTTATTGTTAAACTTCATAGTAAGTACGTTTACTGTAAAAGTGGTTACTCTCATCAAAATTCGGGGCACATAAAATAGCTGATAAGTTTATTATTTACACTATCACCAACTGCGGGGTGAATAGTGTAACACACGAACAGTAGAAATGGCTTTCATTTTTAACCGACTTCCAAAAAAGGAGGAGGTTATCAATTCGTCGAAATATTAAATTTTTTAAGTATGTTCCTCGATTACTCGAAGACGCCTGGACCGATTTGCAAAATTCTTTTTTTGTTTGAAAGGGTATACATTCCAGTTGGTCACCAGGTCAGGATCTGATCATGGAAAACCAGAGAAATCAAGGGGAACTTTCAAAAATCGTAAGGGCGACTAGTGCGTTTCTACGTATTTTCATTAAGTAGGTATTTTAAAGCACTACGATGTAATAAAGGTCTGGTGTAGATCTGATGATGGAGCCGGGAGACAGTCGAAGGAACTCCTGAACGATTCACAGCAGCTACCTAGTGTCTGTGCTTGATTGATTTGTATTGAGAAGAACTTTACACCTCGGTGGGTGTGACTGTCATAAGGGTTCTGATGATGAAGACAAAGGCCAGTACCGTAAACTCCACAGCGGCTTGCAGTAGGTACTTTTTGTTTGGATTTAATTCATTTATATTGCCGAGTACTTTACACCCGTGTGAGTTAAAATGAAGGTCTGCAGTAGATCTGATGATGAAGACTCTAGAGAGTCGAGGGAACTCCTCAACGATTCACAGCAGCTACATAGTGTCTGTGCTTTATTAATTTGTATTGATATGAACTTTACACCTAGATACGATGTACCTGTCATTAAGGCTCTGATGATGAATACAAAGGCCAGTTCGGGGAACTCCTCAACGGTTTACAGTAGCAACAATGTGCTTGGAATTAATTCATTTATATTGTTGAGAACTTTGCACCTATATGGGTTAAAATGATGGTATGCAATAAATCTGATGATGAAAACCATAGGCAGTTGAGGGAATTCTCACGCTTATGCAACAATCAATTGTAATCAAAAGACTGAATTTAAGTTCCGTAATCACATCGTGTCTAGCATTGTTCATATTTTCATTTTGGTTTCATAGGAATTTTATAGAAATCGGTTCAGTGGCTCCATTTTTAAACTAAAATTACGGGTACTAAAATTAAAATAAACAGAATTACGTCGTTTGTTTACATGCCTTTTCAGTCTAACCGGATGCAGCTGGACAGTACTTTCCACAACTAAAAACTGTAAAATAAAAACATTTTTTACATAAAAAAAAACACCCGACTTCTAAAAAACACTACAAAGTGAAGAATAACTAATTTCGGAAGTCGATGTCAAAAACTAATGTACAAAAACCAAAGACACCGACTTCGTAGTGTGTTTTGGAAGTCGCTTGTTTTTTTTTTTTTTGTAAAAAATTTTTTTCACAGTACCACAACACATAATGCGTTATTTACGTTGAAGAAGCGACGATCATCTGAAGTAACGGATTAGAAATTGCCTTCCAAATAATTCAGCCCCCTAATCGGCGAACACATTTTTGTCAAATGATTGCGACTAGTTGGGATCGTTTGGACCGAACGGACCAATGGGCGGTCCAAACGATCCCAACTGATCCCAACTAGTCGCAATCATTTGACAAAAATGTGTTCGCCGATTAGGGAGCTGATTGTGATTGAAAGTATGTTATGCATGTAGGGTGCTTAAATCATTGACTTGGCACCCTCGAACAAAAACAAAGCGATCGTTATCAATGTCGAGACTGCTGTCCTGTAGGGTAATTTGGTACGTAACACACTATCTGAAGCAATGTGTTTAATTTTGACAGTTTATCAACATTCATTGCGAATTTTGAAGATATGGAGCAATGGATTACAAATATGCTTCAAAATTATTCTAATTAACAGTAGATACCTAATGGTGTATTACGCAATTAGGACGCCGGTGTAAAATAGGTCAGTGGTCCTAGCGAAGTACTTATATGAATAAGTTTGACATTATCATGACAGTATTTTACAATCGTTAGGTAAGTATGAGGTATCGTTGCGAGGATTTTTAGATTTAATATTTATTTAGATTGGACAATTACGCAAATTGTTTAAAAGCATAAAGTGGTATTGCGTCCGTGTCTGAATTAAGGGTGAATTTTAGTAATTTAATTATACGTTTACAAGTATCCAAAATCTAATCTCAGATAATTTTATTGGAAGAACAGTTTTAAGTTTTTAACAAAAACTGTAAAACGACAGTTTTATTTCTTTAATAAATGTTATCTGGAGATCTAAAAATCAGCCCTTGAAACACCACGGCCTCGGATACGAGTGCACATCGATTTTTTCGGTACATCACCAAGCAGTTGGTTGAACCTTCACGTGGCCAGAGGGCAAACCAAGGGCTAACCTATTTTAAAGCCCCTAGAATCAACTTTGCCATTAAATGTAGTAATGCTGCCAGCCTTTTTAACATAACCGATTGACAGGGATGCGTACGAATTTTTTGGTGCCCAATGAGCTACTCTTTTTTGGTGCCCAATGAGCTACTCTTTTTTGGTGCCCAATGAGCTACTCTTTTTTGGTGCCCAATGAGCTACTCTTCTTCTTATTTTTTTACCTACATTTTTTAGTGATATATATTTTCGTGTCAGCCTGTAAAAATAGCAACTAATCAGCGGAATTAAAAAAAAAAGTGGTAGGTGATATATTATATCCTTATCCCATCTTCCATAATTTATCCATACTAATATTATATATGCGAAAGTAACTCTGTCTGTCTGTCTGTCGGTCTGTCTGTCTGTCTGTCTGCCTGTCTGTCTGTCTGTCTGTCTCTCTGTCTGTTACGCTTTCCCGCTTAAACCTCTTAACCGATTTTGATGAAATTTGGCACAGACAATCTTTGGAACCTGAGAAAGAACATAGGCTACCTTTTATCCCGGAAAAATATGATGTTCCCGAGGAAAATCTAAAAAGCGCGATATAACCGAACTCCACGCGGGCGAAGCCGCGGGCGGAAAGCTAGTTAATATTATAAATGCGAAAGTAACTCTGTCTGTCTGTCTGTCGGCCTGTCTGTCTGTCTGTTACGCTTTCCCGCATAAACCTCTCAACCGATTTTAATGAAATTTAGCACAGACAATCTTTAGACCTTGAGAAAGAACATAGGCTCCCTTTTATCCCGGAAAAATTTGATGTTCCCGAGGGAAATCTAAAAAGCGCGATATAACCGAACTCCACGCTGGCGAAGCCGCGGGCGGAAAGCTAGTTTATAAATATATGTATTGCTGCACTATCCATTAAATTATTTGCCAATAGACCATAAACCAATAGACAAATGAAATGAAATTATTACATAGCACACCTTTTGTTTGTAAACCCCACTAATTTGTAGTTATAAATACATAGTTACCTACATTTAAATTTGAAATTCCGTCAGAAACGCCTGGTTTGTTTCGGTTTTTCTTCCCGATTAGTCGAATTGGAAACATTGGACTCGTCACGTAGTCTTAAAACATATGTAATTTATTTTTGACAAGCAATAGTGCTACCAATTTGCGAATATACCTAATTATATTATTTAAATTAATAAAGATGGCATTTTGTTTTCAGAATGAATGAGCACGACCTGATGGTGGCGCGCGCATTAGCGGCTGAGTCCAAAGAGAGCTCGCCAGGCGGCTCCCCTTTACCCTTGCGGAAGACTGTGCTCACCAATCTGGCTGATAGACTTAATACATTCAGGTATGTACGTACTCTCTTAGATTTTAAAGTCCTTTTGGCCGAGGGATTAAGGCTCCCCGAAACTGTGAAATTAAATCTAATAAAAAAAAACTTTTTTTACAAAAAAACAACCGACTTCCAAAAATCACTACAAAGTGAAAAATAACTAATTTCGGAAGTCGGTGTCTTTGGTTTTGAATATACGTTTTTGACACCGACTTCCGAAATTAGTTATTTTTCACTTTGTAGTGGTTTTTGGAAGTCGGTTGTTTTTTTGTAAAAAAAAGTTTTTATTTTACACTTTTTAGTTGTTAAAAGTACTATGTATTCAGTTGCATCCGGTCAGACTGGAAGCTGACGCAAATATAGTTGGGAAACGACGTAATTTTGTTAACTTTAATTTTTACCCGTAAGTATTCCCTCAACTGCCTATGGTCTTCATCATCAAATTTACTGCAGGCCATTATTTTAACCCAGTGGGTGCAAAGGTCTCATCAATATAAATGAATGAAGTCCACCCACAAAGTAGTTATTGTAAACCGTTGAGGTGTTCTCGGAACTGGCCTTTGTCTTCATCATCAGAGCTCTTATGACAGTCACAACCCATCTAGGTGTAAAGTTCTTATCACTACAAATTAATCGAGCCCAAACACAAGGTAGCTGCTGTGAGTTGTTGGGGAGTTCCTTCGACTGTCTCCCGGCTCCATCATCATATCTACTCCAGACCTTTATTAAATTGTAGTGCTTTAAAATCCATACTAATATTATAAATGCGAAAGTAACTCTGTCTGTCTGTCTGTCTGTCTGTCTGTCTGTTACGCTTTCCCGCCTAAACCTCTCAACCGATTTTGATGAAATTTGGCACAGACATTCTTTAGACCCTGAGAAAGAACATAGGCTAACTTTTATCCCGGAAAAATTTGATGTTCCCGAGGGAAATCTAAAAAGCGCGACATAACCGAACTCCACGCGGGCGAAGCCGCGGGCGGAAAGCTAGTACTTAATAAAAGTGCTAAGAAATGCACTAGGCCCCCCTGCAATTTTTGGAAGTTCCCCTTGTTTTCTCTGGTCTTCCGCCATCAAACCCTGATATCTTTATCATGGGACCTTGGGAACGTCTTCTTTCCAACAGAAAAAGAATTATCAAAATCGGTTCATAAACGACGAAGTTATGCGCGAACAAACATAGAAAAAAAAAGCTTATATACGGTCGAATTGAGTAACCTCCTCCTTTTTGAAGTCGGTTAATAATAATTATAGATTGCATTACTTATACAATATGTAAAGAAAACCCTGTCCGACCCATAAGGACAATAAAGGTTAAGTTAACACATAACCAAATATAAAATATATAAAAATACTAGCTTTCCGCCCGCGGCTTCGCCCGCGTGGAGTTCAGTTATATCGCGCTTTTTAGATTTCCCTCGGGAACATCAAATTTAAAAAGGTAGCCTATGTCCTTTCTCAGGGCCCAAAGATTGTCTGTGCCAACTTTAATCAAAATCGGTTGAGAGGTTTATGCGGAAAAGCGTAACAGACAGACAGACAGACAGACAGAGTTACTTTCGCATTTATAATATTAGTATGGATAAATATATAAAATTTTACGTAATCACCATAGCAGCACTGATGAATTTTGAAATAATCTTTTTTTCCCGCGAAGTCCAACTTCATAGGTAGGTACTTCAATATACGATGCGACCACGTGCCGCGTGCTCTGCCCCCCTTCGCCAGCAGAAGGATTGTCCAAGGTCCTTATTCCAGAAAGAAACTCAAGCATTGATCTCTGCTTAAGCATTACTTAAAACCAGTTTCAACCAATCAAATGGCTTGAAATGAGACTTATGTAGGGCTTGAGTTTTGAGTGACGTTCTGTAATACGGACCTTACGCACATCTATTAAGTTACCTCTCTTTACGAAAAATGTTTATATTTTTAGGGGCAATTTTTTTAAAGTTTTTAATTAAGAATTAGTAGAATCAGTTACTTATACCTAACAATACCTTCATGGATCGGACAGGGTTTTCTTTACATATTGTAAAGATATCTATGTGATCGTGTTGACTACAGTTCAAATCTAGACAATTACCATTATAACGTTTTAAATTCATTCCTAAATAGGTAAATCGCCAACACGCCCTGTGCAAGCGTGGTATGTCTCCTCTGTATATGAAGAATTCTTTGCCTCGCATAATCGCATTCAGAGGGTAATAGGCTAGTTTACTTATTATAATTATTCTATGAGCATTTTGCAAGATATTCTAGGAAAGCCAGAATGCGGTGCCATCTTTGCTTCTATTTCTATTAACCATTACTTACTTCTAAGTACCTTCTTACGTAATAATATGATTTCCTAAATGTTGTCCTTAAATTCTTAACGGATAAAGTGAGGCATTGCGCAAAGATGCGTTTTCGTAAAATTTCAGCGCTGGTTTAAGGAAATCAATCCAACTTATATTGTTTTAGTACAAATCGAATAAATTGTCGCTATGAACAATCTGGCTTCAGCTCCCAAAACAGAACTAGTTTACTCCCCCATCTGATACTACTGTGCAATTGTAGATGGCGCTAGTTGTATGTAAGAAAACAGAAATCAATAGTTATTGACCAGTTTAAAGCACTTATTTTACAGCAAAAATATGTTTAAATTTTTTTACTCATTAATAAAACTAAATGATAAATACGAAAAATAATCTGGCCAAAAGACACGTTTCTGAATCAGTATCTTTCGGATTAAAAATTGGTGTGCTGTCAACTATGTCAAACCAAATGTCAACGTAATACAATTTTTACGGATGTAATATAACCTCAAATTACGTTTTTATTTAATACAAATACGTAACGTAAACTGTTTGTTTTTATAATGATGCGTTGGTAACATAATGGCGATATCACTATCGAATATGACTTTATGAAATAAGCAATATTATGATATTTTCGTGGAAAATACTGCAAATAGTGTGTTTTGAAGATGGATAATACTACTAAACTCTTGGTTAAACAGTCGAAGACTCGTCCAACTAGCAACCTAGAAGCTGCTGATGAAGATGACAGGTTTGTAGTCTCGTACGTAAGCTTATCCCTTTAATTTTAAATTTCAAATAGCAATTGTAGAACGCAGTTGTTGATTGAATCACATAACGGATGAAAGCATTCCATTACCGTCTTCTTTACGTAGGTATAACTTTTTTATACTCTAAGCTGCGTATCTTTTTTTGAATAAAAACCGTTATATTGTTTACTGTCTTCCCATTTGTATGTTATTGTTGTTGGTTTCGGGTTTAAGTACCTGTTGTTTTCATATCTCTAATTTTATACTGTTTTCTTATCTATGGTAAGCGAAAAGTAAAACATGTCACATTTCTTAATACATAGTTTCTGATTTTATAAAAAATCCAGAATCAACTAAAATTGTAAAAAAATCCAAATTCATTCTTCAGTGTTGAATACACAATATTTGTATGCAAGCCAATGTTTTGCAACCTTGTCTAATTATAGAAAGTAACTTTGTGCAGTTTCTCTATAATTAATCAGTGATAAAATAAGTAGATTTTTATTCAAATAATTGGAAATTAAGAAACACAGCGGCATATCACATAGTCATGCAACACGCTTACCACATACGCTGATATGCAAAAAGGGGTAATTCTTTTTTTTTTAAGTTGTTTATTCTAAAATACTGGCCTTGATTACCTAGTTCATAAACTAAAGTAATTTTATGTTCAATGCATCTTACTTTTCTATTTAAAAAAAGGACTGAAGCTGAATATTAGGGTATACTTCTGTCAAAATAGTCTGCATCTGACGTTGATTGACATATTTTAGTAGCCATGTTTTTAATCATGTTTAAATTGTCTATGGAGTATCTTAATTTGACTTTATTTGATTAAAGTCAGATTTAATCTTCTGTCTTTTTCTTAATGAAATGGAAAAAAAAAACAAGCACTTAACTTGAATTTAGTTTCATTTGTGAACAAAGTAATCGGCGCCTCTATCAAACTTAAATAGGTAACTAAATAAACAAGTATGGATTAATTATTATTGACCAGGTATCGTAATATAATATGGTTATTTTTATGGTTATATCCTGAAACACTGAAACTGCAATCTAGCACATCATTATTTTTTTTAGTACAAACCATCTTTGGCGTTCTAAGTACATTTTCACGGATCGTAGCGTCTCGTTAACGCCATGGACGCCGCCATTAATTCATTAAAAATGCAATCAATGACCATGCGCGAAAATCGGTACATTTGAATTCTCTATTACGTCACGCAACTTGTTTAGATAAATTCAGGGTGCACTATACTCTATTCGCTGACAAGGTGGCGCCATCTATCGCAGAGTTCGCGCAAATCATAATTACCTCTAACTCCCCTTTCTTTGTTCTGGATGGAAAATCATCAAATGACCCTCCCGCTCTGGGCGGAGCGGAAGAGCGTGTCAGACTTTTACTGACTAAAACCCACCCATGTTTCTTCACTCGCCTATGCGCCAGGGCCACGGTTTTTTTTTAACCAACCGGCAACCTTGGCCCCGGAGGCGTCGGTCCTCGGGGGCCCCGTCATAATATGCTGACATCTTTTTGAGGCGCCCGTGAAACAACGCGTCCTGTCGTCGCCGCGGGCCTGGGGCCCTAGCCAATGTAACATCGCTTCATAAAGAAACAAAATGTACCACGTGTCGCGATAAATCATGTGGTCAATCGATTTCGTTATTGGTTGGTTTGGTATTCGATTTCGTTTCGTTATGAAGCGATGTTACATTGGCTACAGCCTACAGGCCCTGGTCCTAACCGGCCCATCGCTCGCCGCCCGCTTGCCTGTGCGCCAGGGCCACGATTTCTTTTTTAATCAACCCGCAGCCCTGAACCTCTAACTCCCCTTACCACGTGTATAAAATCCTGCATTGCCAACTTATCTGTATTTTATATGATTTACATACAATGAAGATTTTTTTTGTATTCTATTTTATGACCAATACTTCAAGTCTTTGGTTGGTAAATGTGATTCTTCATTTCTCGGATCAGACACCCAACACACTGGTGAGAACTGCTGTTGTCGGAATATCCAGACTTCTGCCATTATTTTAACATTAAATTTAAAACACGATAACCTTATGTCAATAGGTATAATAAGAATGAAGCAATTACGTTAGTCCTAAAGAAAATCTGAATCCCGATCGAATCTGGAAGCTAACTGCCCAAAACTTAATATTAAAAAGGTATCCAAAGCTTGGAGTACAAGCGAAGAGTAGCCAGCCTGTCGGTGTTCTATAGGATGCATTTTGGAGAGTAGGTACGCGCGGAAATTGCATGACTTAATTCGCCCATCTCCTTTCAATAGGCTATTTGACAGATTTATAATTTCTGTCTTGAATTACTTGGTTGCGGTTAAGAAGTTCACCAAAAGTTTTTTTTTAATTTTAAATACGTATTTCGTAAGAAACACGCAAATAAAAATTCAAAATTCAAATAAGCCGCCGAAACGCTTTATTCAGCAATATGGCGTAGCGCTTTGTAAGTGACGTCACAAACTTATAAACGATTTTCGTTGTGGCAGTGGTGTTCGTGTTTATCTGTTATTTCTCAGTCAGAAAACAAAAAAAAATACCACAAATAGCTCCAAATATCGTTAAAAATCTTCTAAAAACGCTAAAACACCTGAGAACACATAGAACGACAACAAGTGTTTATGAACGTATGACGTCATCGTGACATTAACCAATCCGGATCGTTTCACAAGATTTGGCGCGAGAAACAAAATCCCAAACATATTTTTGTGTTTCTGGATAAATTAAATGTTATTATTTTCATTAAAACTCGTGTAAATGACACAAAGAACCCTTATTTTATGCATTTAAAGCAAATATTCACAAAAATATTCTTATTGTCAAATAGCCTATTATTGGACGTCCCGCCGTACGGGGAGTATCTACCATTAAGTTGTTGATAGTTTGATACCACTACGAACCGGATAAAGCGTTTCGCCTCGTCTTTTATACCGCGTAGGTACATCGAGGGACTGGAACAATTTGCGAGCAGCGGTGCTTCCGTCTTACTACAATTTAAATATTTTTAGGGCTAGAGTAGGCTCTTCATAAAGTAGCGCCCTTTAATATCAATTATTGCATTATTGCTTACCATCAGGGAGGATTGCGGTCAAGCACTAGTTAATCCTTACTAATATTATAAATGGGAAAGTGAGTTTGTTTGTATGTTCCGCTTTCACGCCGTAACTACTGAACCGATTGCTTTGAAATTTTGCAGACGTAAAGTTAGAAGTCCGGATTAAATAATAGGGTACTTTTATCCCGGAAAAATTTTATATTCCCGAGGGAAATCTAAAAAGCGCGATATAACCGAATTCCATGAGGGCGAAGTCGCGGGTAATTAAGCTAGTAATTTAAAAAAAAAACAGCCTGGGTGTAAAACCTTACGAGCCGCTGCGCTGACTAAACCACTATCAAACCTTTTCATTAAACTTGTACTTATAGGTAAACCTTTTTGTGCAATTCCTGTCGTCGTGCTTAGATCGTAGACATGATGCCTTAAATAATAATAAAAAAAAAAAGATTCGTATCAGTGAAGTCCAATGTCTCAGTAAAACCCACGCGAGTCCTATGACACGGTTTCGGCAAACTGACTGGCGGCTACCAGTGTTTCAAATTATGAAGTCTGACTCACTGACGGTTGACCCGCCAGGAATGTGCCACTTTTAGGACAATGACTTTTAACCTACACTCGAAATAGAGTCTTGATGTAGAATAGAATAGAATAGAATACTCTTTATTATGTACACCATATAGATTACAAAAACATAAATATAAAATTTTTACAAAGGGTGACACAATGGGCGGTCTTATCGCTAAGAGCGATCTTTTACAGACAACCTTTGGATGGAATAGTAAGGGGAAGGAGAGAGAAATAATGTAGGTAGTCTACAGTGTACTATTTACAATTTTACATAATTTTACGTACTCGGCATGGCAAGAATATGCGGGTTTATAGTGTTAAAACCCCATGTGACTGTGTTAATTAATGATCTTTACGAGAATTCCATCAGTATAAGCCTTGATATGGTTCAATTCTGTTTACGTGTAGCTTGTAATTTAAGCCAAAACTACACCCCGTTATTGTTCTTGTTCTGAGAAAATTATCGTTTGCGAAAAACGCTTGAGAAAGTGTCGTGTACAGACCATAACGTAGCGTGAAGAACGTGAGAAATAAAAAGAAAAATGCTATGCCTGACTAATATAATACAAATATAAATAAATAATAAGGTATATAAACAATCATTTACGGCACAAAGTAATCCAAATACATAATGATAATGTGTGATCGACACGCGACGCGATTTCAACAAGTTTGATTGAATTGGACACTTTTATTCAACAGTTGACGCATGCTATTATTTCAACCGAACGCAAGCATGCGTCTGTTCTTCAAATATAATTCCATCAGATTTTTATTCATATTTTTTTTCCTTCTCTGCCTACAATTTCGTCATGCTGTAACGCCATGATTTTGAACCTATTTTCTGTTTTAACTGTGTTTTTTGGCCGCAAGCCCCTTATCGTATCGATTGACAAAAATTGGGTGCAGAAACGTCAAGCGGTATAAATACCGCTCCTGCACCCATGTTTCATTATCCACCCATATTAATCTGTTCATCATTTACTATGGCGCTGTTATCATGGTGCTATGTTTGCATTGTCCATATCTCTTCAATAACACAAGATAACGGTAACTTAATTTTAATCCAATGTATAAAGATAATAAAGATTTATATTTACCGCAGAATTTTCTAGATCTGCTTTAAATATGGAGGATTCATTCCATTTCATCTTACATGCGGCTATTTGGGCAATAGGTATCGAATATGAATGGGGAAGAAGCCTCCGCCAAGGACACAGGTTCTTGGCGGAGTACCAATATATTTCCTCATTACAATTTGGAAAAAACTCTACCTTAGTACCTATAGTGGTTCCTATCTTATTGTGTAACTTTTTACTTTCAAGAATGCTCCCATTGTATAAGATCTGAAGAACGGAATCTGTCTTTTGTAAATTATACATGAGTATGGCGACGAAGAACGACACAATATCAGTTTGCTTCATCTGTTTCGTTTTTACAATAACAATAATTATTTTCTCACCTTTACCCTCATGGTATTAAGCAAAGCTTACTTTTATCTCTAGACGACAAAATAAATATATTATGACAAATATTCGTCATTTTGTAAAGTTAAACAAGTTGAAAAATAAAACACAAGGCTTTTG
Organism: Sesamia nonagrioides; assembly: GCA_017933935.1. NCBI lineage: Eukaryota > Metazoa > Arthropoda > Insecta > Lepidoptera > Noctuidae > Sesamia > Sesamia nonagrioides. The sequence continues at coordinate 8,465 of JADWQK010002460.1, read as the reverse complement.
TAAAGATCACACCATGACACGTCTAACAAATTGCATCCTCGTTGGAAAAGTACGGACTTTTACCTCTTTGTGCGGTGATGATGTTGATAAATTATCATTTCGGTCTGCTGCGTGTCTAGCTAATTTTATCAAACACTTTCATTATTTAGCGAATCGCTAGAAACTGCTACAGTCTTTTATTATTGTAATTCTGTAACAAATGTGGGGATTATACATGAACCACTAATTAATTAATTCAAAACAGCAAATTTCACTCGAAATAGTGACCCATATTTTTCACAAAAATATGACAAAGAAACATTTTGCGTAATGTATTGCAATTCGCAATCCAATGTTAAATAAGGTGCTTATCAGGTTATCAAGTAGCAATAAAAACATGTTTGGTAGCATGCAATCGAGTACACAAGTTTAAAAAGTAACAAAACACCTATTTTCGTAGTTATTAACCCATTTGGCGCCGCTGTACCTTATCAGGTACAGCATTAAAAATGAAGGTAGCTCTTAATTTTTTATAACAAACATAATTATTAGACTGTTGTTGGTAAGAAGACATACAAAGCTAACAATCAATTACTAATATTGGAGGGTAGATACATTAAAACTGTCAGATCGAGGATTGTATACTTGGAGTTTTGCGGCGATAACGAGTAAGTAGTGATCCGATTTATATTTCTATTGTTTTATATAAAATATTTGTACTTAAATGTATGTTTTTTGGAAGAATATATACCTGCCTATAAAATAAATATTGGATACGAGGTCTCAAACTTGTTTTGAAAAAAATATATGCTCTGATATACTACTGTACCTGATTGTGTACAACGGCGGAATCCATACACAGAAACTATTTTGTTTTCTAGATTTCACTACAACGAGATCCAAGAAATTCAATGTGTCTACAGATTACAATAGGTTAGAAGAAGCTGTGAATGCAATTTTGTGTGATAGTGACAGTGAGGCCGAATACGATTTTGCAGTTATACCACCGGAACCTAGCGTTTTGACGGATGAAGAAGAAGGTTCCGACGAGGATATGCTATTTGTATCCTTACCCAAAGATGTACCAGGTAACATAGAGGTATTTAGCTGTAATTCAGACGATTATGACAGCAGTGATGATGAACCTGTAGCTGAAAAAGCTAAACGAAAGCCTCGTCAACAACCAAATCAGCCAATTTGGCGATAATGTGCACCTGTTTACTCTTTTACTATGCAGGAAACATCTGATATGGAAAACACAGTGCGACACGAAAGAACATCTAGTAAATTTTACACCTGTACATATATTTGAGAAAATATTTGATGAGGAGCTTGATAATTACAAATACTGTTATACGCCACGCAAAATAACAGACACTCATTCCAACTCGACTCGAACGACTTGAAAAACTTTATAGGCATTATGGTCTTGTCTGGATATCATACATTACCACGAGAAGATTTACTGGTCCTTAGACGAACATGTGGGTGTAGAAATCGTATCTAGAGCTACGTTAGGACAAAGAAATCTCCATTTCGTGAGTAACGACGAAGCTACCAGTACCAGCGACACGAAATGTTCAAAGTGCGGCCATTAGCAAATATTCTCATGAAAAAGAACAAGCAGTGGGGTGTGATGCATGAACACATTTCAACAGACGAATCGATGGTAAAATCCTTCGGTCATCAACCTGCGAAACGATTCATCCGAGGAAAACCTGTGCGATTCGGCTACAAAAAATAGGTAGCAGCGAGTTCTTCGGGATACTGCTATGTGTTTGATTTTTACTGTGGAAAATCCACCAATGCTTCTTCAAATCCCCTAGATTCAAGAACAGTCAAGATACTACTGATGAAATTGGGGACGAATTCATCAAACTACCAAGTTTTTTTCGATAACTTTTACGCCCTTCTTCCTCGTCAGTACCAAGTTTACCTACAGATGGAGTAGGAAATTTCCCTCAAAAGTTAGAAAAGCCACTCCAATGCTTTTTATGTCATGCACGAGTTCGTTAGCAACGCAAAAAGAGCTAAAAAACATTATGTGTTGAAAGACAATGTTTCGAAAAATATCATACGTAATACGCCGCTGTACCCATTTGTGTACACCCCCCTCAAAGGAAGCCTTATCATTTTTTAATTTTTTTTTGTACTTTTTTGTTCTTTTGGTTTGTAAACAATATAAAAATAAACATTTCTTTAATATATTATGGCTAATTTCAATTTGGCGGTTAATGGGTTAAACAGAATGGTCATGTTTAATAATGGGTTAAAGAGTGGAGAAGGTTTGTATTGATTAAGAATCGGGCAGGTAAAGTCATCAATCTCAATCACAACAAAGAGAGCGAAGTAAACATGAAAACCCAGTTACAGACTGCCAGTCACATAATCTGAGGGTAATGCGAAACAGACAGAAAACAGTATTTAGTCACAAAGTTCTGCTTGATGATTCACAGCTGGCAATTTACATGCAACAAGCCGAACCAAGTTTTGCTATTTCGATTTAGTACCTTGAAATTATTCGCGTGTAGTCTCAGGATACAGGCATTTACTTTATTTCTATGCTGTTTGGCATGTTATCGCAGCAGCGGTCCCTCTAAAACTATCCGTGCTATGATCAAACACACGTGATGTGCACCATATACCTGGTTACTGTGATCAACAAATGGATGACATTTCGGCAGTTGGAAAAAAGACTTATTATACAATTTTATCATCGATAAAGTAATGCATGAGAATGTGAATACCGTCAAAAATGCTCGTCTTAATCTTAATAGGTAATTTCCACTGTTCTTAGAGATTCATCGGGACCCTAATTTTACTCCTCCTGGGCATTAAAAACAAAAATACTCTTTGTCTTAAATATATAGGAATAGTGTGTGTCAAATGAAAACTTTTCGGTGTCTTCTTCCATTACTTCTGACTGGCAATATTTGAGGGAAAAATGATATCAACTTGAAATTATATCGACTTCGTGAAACTCCGCCTACTTTTCATTTAAGAAATATATTTAACTATCCCCCAAAAGCCAAGGCTTCAAATGTTTTATTTCGAAATTTCTTCAGTCACCGCAATAAAAACAAGAGCATGTGCGCATCGTGCGCTACAGACAAGTAAATTAACATAATTTCTTTAAGTCACAACAAAGTCAACGTGATCAAGCATGATGCCCTCTATTTGGCCACAATCTCAGCGATAACGGCGTTCAGATAGCTTTTGTTTGCAAATTTTAAGCATTCGGTGGCACCGTGGTCGTGGCGGGAGGTTCGCCGCTTGCGGCACTCGGGCTGTCTCCGCCGCTCGTCAGTCGGCCGCATCTCGCCGCCACGGCTCTCGCGCTCTCACGTACTCGGTTACGACTCGCGGTCCTTCGATCCGCTTTGCGCGATACTGACCGCAAGCCATTTCCGTATATATGCTACAATAATTCATTATTCAAGACTCGCAGAAAGTCTCGCAATATTCAACCACCCAATTGAACGGGCTTCACTTGTACGAATTTTGCAACGCGATTTGGCGCGCCGATTCCTTACAAGAAGGTTGCCGCACCAAAACTTCGCTCGGTGCAACATTTTACACACATATTGAAAATAATTTCCAATAAATTATATGAATTGTAGAGGTCTCGAAAATCTTTAAAAGTAACTCGTAAAGTTGGATACGTCGTCTCAAATTGTTGTTGCAACAGTGCAGATTCCAAGGTTACTCGTGAGAAAACTTTTGAACAGTATTTGATGTTAAGTGATGTGTTAAAACTAGCGTGGAACAATGTTGTCGATGGATTCCTTGTGGTGTGGTTCGGAGAGTGAGCTGTCGTCGTTGAGACTTTGCAAAAGTACGGCTGACAGACCGGAGTACCGGCTTACGAGACGCAAGCCGTCCAAAAGCCTGATCCCGCAAGCACTGTTGCACGCGGCAGAGCAGCAGCCCAGGACACACAGGCGACGAAGGTCTGGTACTTGGCCGTAAGTGTATCCCAAAAACTGGCATACTCCACGTGCCATTTCTGATATGATTAGTCTAGCCACTCTGTCCTTATCAGCTCTATTAATATGTAAGTTATCACCGTTCTTATTAATGGCGTACCTACTATAAAACGCCAGAAGCATCTATCAAGACGTAAACAATAATTCAATAACAATTTTATCATTATTATGTCATCCTCACCGAGAGTTCTGAGCGACTGCAGAAATATGCAGCGAGTAAATGACCTAATTAGCTCAGGTGGCGTGTCCGACATATTAGACTGTGTTTGAAACTGCAATGCCACACAATTGTCTTAACATATTGATGTACGGTTAGCAACAAAAGTCAATTAACATGACATGATTCGATAATGTACTTTTTCTGCCGTAGAGAAGATACGAGAAAGAGTCGGAATGCTATTCTTTAATTAAATGTTACTGGTTTAGATTTTAATAAAATATTTTGTTTACTAATTTAAATTTCGAAAACCAAAGTGTTAATCGACTTTCGCTGTTGACTTTTACAATTATTTTAACGTTTTTATATTTTACTAGTTTTCCGCCCGTGGCTTCGCCCGCGTGGAGTTCGGTTATATCGCGCTTTTTAGATTTCCCTCGGGAACATCAAATTTTTCCGGGATAAAAGGTAGCCTATGTTTTTTCTCAGGGTCTATAGATTGTCTGTGCCAAATTTCATCAAAATCGGTTGAGGGGTTTAGGCGGGAAAGCGTAACAGACAGACAGACAGACAGACAGAGTTACTTTCGCATTTATAATATTAGTATGGATTGTACGTTGCAAATCTAGGGCTTCCAATACCGGGATCCTGAACAATTTTTGACATGTTCAATACAAGGTTTCCGGTAATGTATATTCAATACCGAGTTTCCAACTACACTTATCTATACAAAATTTGAACGCAACATAACTCATCATGTCAAATAGAACTGAGATAGGTATACGTTTTGTAGGCTTTACAAATGTATTGGATGACGTTTCCGTAGATTGCTGGAAAACGGAAAACTTCGAGCTATTATGCAAACTAAGTTTTACACTATCAACATTAATCTCTATCTATCCTACCATCATCCCAAAAATCAGTACAAAGCAAGCTTGTGTCTACGGTAAGTGGTCTAGTATAAAGGAATAATTCAATACTAAAAAAGAATTTTGTGAAACTTGCTAGTTATTTTATTTTTCTTTTAACAACTTGGGATAAATCCCGCTGTTGGTTTTATTTTAAGCGCTATTACTACAGGTATTGATAAAATCCCGTATTCCAAACCCGTAGTTGGGACAAAACCCGCCACACTGTTCCCAACCCACTGCAACTCCTGAAAGCCAGAATCAACAGTGGAGACCGCCAGAAAAACGCCGAGCAATGAAGCTCGACGAGTCCCGGAGAAATGTTTCAACTGTCTTGGGTCCCGCAACGAAATTAATCAGAAAAGAATAGCGGAGGAGTAAGAAAAAAGATATTTTTTCCACTTCCCTCCATAATAAGCAGGAGACAGAATAGAACTAGGCCAATCGGCACAAAGGGACATTATTGCAACTGGGAGAAGCCCAGATTGCCAAGCACCACGGAATAACATTTGATCAAGTTAATGGGTCCTAAGTAGGTATTTGCTGTTACAATTGATTCCAATAATAGGTATAGCAAAAGCGCCTGAACGCACGGAAATTAGTTCTAGTTTCAACAAGGTCCGTATAATAAACAACTCCGGATGTAACTTGTACACTATCCAACATAATATTGCGTTCATTCTGCCAAAGAATACACTCCCACAAGATGTGATGTGCGGACTGTTCAAATTCACAGTTCGATGTAGAACACTGACACAAAGGCGAAGGAACAAGTTTAAAAGAATACAGTACCAAACCCGTAGTTGCAAAATGCAACGAATCTCTAAGCTAATAATATCGAAAACTAATATTTATTTCTCTATCGTCTCATTTTTTGACAAAATTCTTTTCCCGCTTTGTCTTCCCTATTCGCGTCTAGATGCCAGCCAACTCATCTAAAAACAAATAGTATCAATTGTAGAAAGTGAAAAATGCAGCTTTTGGAAAACTCAGAAACAGATCGTGATATAAATATATGTATTTATTCCGCTCTATCGTCCTAATAATTTCCAGGCAATTATGATAGTACAAACCGTTACATTCTAGACTGTGGGCTAACGCGATTGGAGCAACGTTCCAGATATACCAGTTACACATGTCTTTGAAATAGCATGTGCAAGTATATGTCACACAAACTAATATTACACTCATATTGACCAATATTTGGTTTTATTTAACGACCTTTCTCTTTTATGAAAATAATATCATGTCAATGCAAGTATCCGTAGACTAACACAACGACTGTGGGTAGAAGTTCTATGGTTTCACTCGGTACCTTATGTCTTTACATCCGTTCCGACCCAGATAACAGCTGATGCGTTGCGGCTTCAACCTTCGGTAACTTGGTCAATATATTCAAAGTTGTGTTTGAAACTATTACTTGCAAATGTAAAATGGTTACAGCAGTAATTTATAAAGTTATTGTGATGATTTGTTACTTTTTGTGTTTACACCACGACCTAGTTATCCTTATCAGTTGTTCTTAGATGTAAGGTAGTCATTCTTCCCTGTCTAAAGCCGGTGTCTAGTTGCTCAGAAAAACCAAATAGTTGGCCAAGTGACATGTGTTGCCAATACATGTCACTTGGCCAACTATTTGCCATTTGAACAGTAAAAGGGGAGGCAGCAAATAATAGTCATGAGTAAACGCAGCGCCAAAGAAAAGAGGCACACATGAACATACTCGATGCTAATCTTATTTTTTTACACGATGACACACATTGCATTTGTGTATTCTGACGTCACAATGCACCAATAAGGATAGGAATAGATGGGAATGTAGGCAGAACCGTTCAGGTCATTCTGGTCGAGGTTATCGTTTGTAGAAAGTTGATCCTGTTTAAAACAGGCTTTCCCGCTCTGATATGTCCATGGTATTGTGGAAACACAACTTCATTAAGAAGCACATTAACAGTAGCAAAGACAGTTTTCTATAACGTTTAAAATTGTTATGTCACTTACCAGTCGAAGAATGTTAATGTTGATTTTTCTAATTAAGTCAATCTCGAGTTGTTGAATCAAGTGTTCATTCACATTGTTAAGATAAACTGTTCGCTCTATTGCTTTTGTATTTTCTTTGAATCCAATTGCTGTTAGCACTTTCGCTGCATATTTCATAAAGTAACTGTAATTAATTGAAATGAAAATATTTCCTTTAGCGTTATTATAAAGGGTGTATCTGACATCGACGCACAAACGAGTACCATGGATCCAGTACATGATTCTGAGCCCCCCAGTGGTGGAATTTTTCGTCGGCTTTTTCATGATTTAAAAAAATATATGTAGTTTTTTTTTTCACTTTAGACCGTTCACAATTGCTATACTTTTATAACCCAATAATATTTTAAAGTAAACATTAAAAAAAAAACGCTAATTACATAGAAAAGCGCAATGAAAACAAAACCCGAAAAACTATCTTATCAGCTGATTTAATAGAGTTCACATCAGGGGTCAACGTCATACCTACAAACCCGCACGGCGGCACGCTTGCAACGTTCAAAAGCCAAGCCGACACTTTGTTTTAAACAGTGTGTATTCTGTAACCGTTCATTAACGACTTAAATGACTATCATAAATTCATATTTTATTAGTGGCATGTGGTCTAGCCTTTTCGCGAAGTTTGCGTTACGATGTCAGATACAGCCTGTATAGTTCATGGTTTAAAGCGGTCATTCTTAGATTTTATTGTAAAATATTTCTACAATTTTGAAAGCTCTTTGTTTTTTTTAATAGAATGAACAATCTGCCTTTAGCATGTACAATCTTAATTTAGTATTAGGATAATGTGTGTGAAAGTATAATAAACTGTATGACCATGTAGGTATAAGAAACTACACGTTTACATGTCAGAATGGCGTGAGTTGAGCAATGATTGCTTTCCTGCAGAACGTTTCATATCCGCGACTATGCAACAACCTCGTAATCGCACTAAATCTGCTTCGCTCTACTATTGTTTCACTTTACGCGAGTTTTTGTTTGTGGATTTTTTGTAATATAATTCGGTACCTACCCAATTGCATTATGTTTATTAAATAATTGATTGAATTGGTCATGGCACTGGTATGATAAAATAATGTTTCTATAATGCGAAGTATTAAAAAGTTTGAGTAGGTTGCAGTACCCATAATTATGTATGTTACCAATGGTGTACCCAATCACGACATTGTAATCACTGGCAACAAAATTTAAATCGATATTGCAAAACCGAATCTTTGAATTTCCTATAATATACTTAACTTCTGTGTTTATAAGGACGAAATTCATATTATTTGGAATGTTTCAACGCATGAAGATATAATTATGTAGTCTCCGACGTATTTATCGTCAAGCAACAATATATCAATAGTAAGTGCTGCTAAATATTGCAACAAATCAAATACAGTAACTGTTATGTCA
>JADWQK010001794.1:0-84758 GCA_017933935.1 Sesamia nonagrioides | reverse complement strand
CACTATCCTCAAATTCTAGCATAATATCTGTGTCATATTCATTGACATTTGCATTACTTAATCCAAAATGGTTATAAAAATTTGTACCTAATAAAACCTAAAATAAAAAGTTTTTTTTTTATTAATAGCCATTAACTCAAAATACACTTAGAGTGGGTATGCCAAAGAAAAATAAAATAGTATTTTGTCTACACAATGGCTTATAAACAAATGTTTTTCTTTAAAAGCATTATATTTATGAAAAGGATATACTTTGCTGATGCCAGGATATTGATGGTTCCTAGAACATAGATCACCGAATCTACAACAAGCTGTTTTAGAGAAAAATGGACAAAGTTCAGCTTCAGGTCTAGTCTCATGCATCACTTGCAATTCAGGCGGAGGCTCAACTGAATCTCCAGATAAAAACAAATCCAAGTTTTTCATGAAGATATCTTGTTTTCTTTTCAATTCTTCTTGTACTGCTTTTATCCTCTCTTCTTCTAATTTTATTTTCTTCTGTTCTAACTCCCATTCCTGCCATAATTTAATTGTTATAATGTTTTATAATAGTTTATTAAGTATAATATTAACATTTATAGTACAAAATAATACAATATTACTGAACAATGGAGTAGAGTGATAAATCTTATCATTTGCATACAGATTTCTTGAATATAAAAGGATACATTTTCAATAGATTCTTTCTTACCAGCTTAATCTTAGCTTCTTGTTCGAGGCGTTTTTGTTTAAGTTTTTCTTTTTCTTCTTGAAGTTTCTCCCATTGTGCTTTTGCAATTTTTTCAGCTTGAATCCATTTTTCGTTTTCTTCTTCATTTTGTCTATTAATTTGTTCAAGTATCAATTCTTCCTCTAATTCTTGTTGTTTGATATACCATTCAGTAAGGAAAATTTTATCTAGAAGTCCATTAATAAATTTAAATTATTACAATAATCATTAGTACATGTGATAATGCATTTTATCTACCTTTGTAGCTATTTTTAATATCTCTCATATAAAATTTATTGGTAATTTTAAGAAAATAATGCCAGAAAATAAACCAGAACTATAATGTCGGCCAAATTCGATAAAGAATAGAGGTATACAAACCGTTGCTAGGGAACGTGTAGTTTACGCCTAAAAGACAGACGTTAACAACCTTTTTTAGATAGATGATTTTCATAAAAGTAAATATTCTACTTCCTACTAATGTAAACAGTTTATTAGTTTAGATATTTATGATTTGCATAGAACGCTTAACCGATTTAAATAAAATATGAGACACATGTAAGCTAATTTCCTAATATGTTAAATTTTTTTATACATATACACAGTGGCCAAAAAGTCGTCGATCAAACGAAACAGAAAGATAAAGGAGGTAATTTCCAAGAAAAAATCTTTCTCCAGCATCGCCACAATTTCATTGCACGAAAAGTTAAGAATTATTATGTTTTTTTGAATGAAAGTATCAAGTTATTTTACAATTTCATCAGTTATAAATAAAGTATTATGATTCGATAATGTATCAATACTACAAAAACTGTATTGCAGCTCTTGGTACCAAATTTAACGAGCAATTAATTATTTTCCGTATATATTGGAGTGTTCCAAAAAATTACTTCTCGCTTTAATGCTGATTCAAATGAGGTGCAACAGTTCAAACTTTCTTTGGACTTTAGTTTTGGTTTTATGGTCGTTTTTTCATATCAAGGTGCAAATTTAATAAAATGGTAGATTAAGAGAAAAATTTAGATTTTTTCTCATAGATACTACGTATTAATTTAAAATAAAAAGAACGATTATGACTTATTTTATTAAAATACAATTTTTTACATTAAACGTTTAAAGGTCTTACCTCTGACCATAATGCACAATCTGCACCGCCTAATAAAGTTCGCACGTAATCGGCGGAATGCACCTGTTATTAAGAATTTGTAATTTAGCAAACTCGAGCTTTTGTCGTAGTTCTTGGTCAGTGTTATTCCCTCTTTGATACACTATTTCCTAAAAATAGCCCCAACACAAAGTGTCTATTGGATTAAGGTCGGGCGACCGGAGTGCCCATGCAATAAGCCCGCCTCGACCAATCCATCGGTTAGGAAAACGCTCATTCAAATATCGTCGGCTTCCGGAGCGTAATGAGGCTTCTTAAATCAGCAAGAATTTTTAATACAGGGTCATTTTTCCGTAATACATTTTTTTTAACTGTGCTCTTGAAGCGTGAAGTAGTTTTTTGCAATACTCCAAATTTACGGAAAAAAAATTCTCTCGCTCGTTAAATTTGGTACCAAGAGCTGCAATACAATTTTTGTAGTACTGATACATTACCAAATCACAATACAACACCTTTTTTTATTGTTTTTAATCAATTAATTTTTTACTGATGAAATTGTAAAATAACTCGATAGTTTCATTCAAAAAAACATAATAAATCATAACTTTTGGTGCAATGAAGTTATGGCGATGCTAGAGAAAGAGTTTTTTGTTGGAAATTACCTACTTTATCTCCCTGTTTCGTTTGATCCACGACTTTTTGGCCACCCTGTATATTATACTTAGTCTATACTTGTTTGTACATTGTAATACTTACAATGCATGTGTTATGCAGTTGTTTTGAAAGTAATTAAAATACGCAAAATTGTATTGACAAATGCCTCAACTTTATTCATTGGTTGAATTCCACAAAATGTGTTTAATACCTGGATTTCATCCATCTTTCTTTTTTATAGGGCTATCACGTAAAATTAATGTCGACTTTTTAATGGTTTTTCGAAATACCAAGTTATTATGCATGTTATTTTAGTGATTCTATTGAAATATGCTGTAATAGGAATTGTTAATAAATAGTTAGCATGTAAAAGTCGATAATCATGTAAATAACAGAAGATTTGTAAAACGTGAGTTGTGATAACCCTAAATTGGTTTGTTTACCTCCATTATTTATGGAGCTTGGCGAGAATTATAGATGTATGCTATCCATGCAGTGGCTAGGTAGCAACATTAACTGAACAAACTAGAATAATGAAACTAGAAAATGTGGCAAGCTTTCTAATATGGGGGACATCCCTTTAATTTTTTACTCGCTGTGTAAATTTAAGTGTCTTATCTATTATAATTCAAAAGATTCACGATACAGGCTTGTGACAGACAATGCAGCCAGCAGGGCCCATGAAGGTACTGTTGTCCATTACAGAAATATAGACAAACAACCCATAGCAGGGCCCTCTTTAAGTAGGGAATGATTTTTTAAAAACTAAGAAGGCAGGTTAATGCAGGCAAAAAACACAACAGTATTGTAGACCTTATTTTTATAGTTACAAACTAGCATCGACGATGTATTCACTCTAACCAAGAAGACACTAAAATTGTAGTCAGAGGGAAACACCGCCGCTGGCAAATTGTTTCAGTTTCTCGCTGTAAGCAGGATAAAAGATGAGGCGAAACGCTTCATCCGGATCGTAGTGATGTCAACAACGCAAAGGTGGATACTCGCCGTACGGCGCATCCTATGATGGAATGGAAATAAGAGAATTAAGTCATGCAATTCCCTCGCATACTTATGCATCCTATAGAACACCGACAGGCAGGCTACTCTTCACCTGTGCTTCAGATTCGAGACCGTTTTGAACCAAATCGTGATCGGTAATTAGCCTCTTCGCACGCCTCTACACCGAATCCTAATTTGCCAGGTGGCGTTTTGCACATTACTTCACACATGAACAGACCTGCGACTAGAACAGGCTCCTTTTGGTGGTGAATAGATGCTTGTTTTGGCAGACTTTGAAAGTCACAAGATTGGCTTCGCCCCATTCGGATACTACCTGTACTGAAACATTTATACGCTCTACCATAGCCTCTCTTTCAGACCGGATTGCTTCCTTACTAGCCCGAGCACCCAGCAGGCATCCCTCGACACTGTGCTGTCATCTCAACGTACCTATAGATAACGGGCATCAGCAGAACGTTTATATGTCGGCATTAGTCGACATGGGCTCAACATAGCAAGAGAGGGTATGGTAGAGCGTACGAGTGCTGCACTACAGGCAGTCTCCGAATGGGGCAAAGCCAATCTTGTAGCATTCAATGCCACCAAAACATAGGCGTGTCTTTTCACCGCCAAAAGGAGCCCGTTCACCTTGGCTACTTACTACTTTTCAAAATGTATCCTTGGAGTGCACCGACCGCCTTCAGCTTTTGGGAGTTGAGATTTCCTCGAACCTAAACTTTAGGCGGTTCATTGAGTCCAAGGCCAAGGTGGCTGCCAGAAAACTTGGCGTCATTGCAAAGGTCCGGCGGTTCTTCACACCGGGGCAGCTTCTAATGTTGTACAAAGCACAGGTCCGCTCGTGTGTGGAGTACTGCAGCCATATTTCGGCTGATGCTACGAAATGTCACCTGGCTTCTTTGGATTCAGTGGAGAGGCGTGCGAAGAGGCTGATTGGCGACCCAGACTTAACTCGAAACGGTCTCCAAAGCCTGGGGCACAGGCGTAGAGTAGCCAGCCTTTCGGTCTTCTATAGGATGCATTCTGGCGAGTGTGCAAGGGAATTGCATGATTTAATTCCCCCATCTCCGTTCCACCATCGGACGACCCGTCGTATGGCGACTTTCCACCCTCACGTTGTTGAGACCACTACGACGCGTACGCGGTATAAAAGAAGAACCGAAAGCTTCGTCCGGGAAGCTTTCGCTTCTTTTATACCGCGTACGTCGAGGGACTGGAACGATTTGCCGGCGGCGGTGTTTCCGTCACACTACAATTTGAGTGTCTTAAAGGCTAGAGTGAATAGGCTTTTAATAAATTAGCGCGCTTTACCATCAACGATCGCATTACTGCTTACCATCAGGCGGGATTGCGGTTAAGTGCTGGTTTATAATTTATAAAAAAAAAATGTTACCCATAATAACCGTGTGAGAGTTGAATACTTGTACTAACGTTGACAATTAATCTACTAGTGCCGTTAAATAAGATCATGAAAGAGAGATTTAAAAAAATGGGCTCCGATGAGCAATTGAGCATCCGTCAACAACAACTCGGAGGGACTGTTCAGTCAGAAAGTCTTTTACCCAGCCAGTCAGGCCAGGGGAAACGTCTGATGCTGGAAGATTACTCAAAAGGCCAGAGTGCCATACCCGGTCGAAGGCCTTCGAGACATCTAGGGAGACGGCAATTGCTTCCCCATTTTTCTCATGGGCCTCGCCCCACAAGTGGGTGGTGTACACTAGTAGGTCCAGTTGACCGTTTGCGGTGAAACCCGTATTGTCGGTCACTGAGGAGATAGGAGATATTTTTCAGGTAAGCCAAGCGGTGCGAGTTTAATACACACCCCATGATCTTCTAAAGTTAGAGATTACTGAAATGGGCCAATAGTTGGTGGGATCGGCACAACTACCCTTTTTGGGCACAGACTGCACATTGGAAAGCTTCCAGGACTGGGGCACTATACCAGTCCTAAATGAAAGGCGACACAAGTGCGTCAATAGATGACACAACTCGGGAGCACAAGCCTTGAGAACAGTTGGTATACCATCGGGTCCATAAGCCTTATTCACGTCCAAATGACACAGTTCTCTCAGAACTTTCTTGTTCCTACTGCGAATCTTGGGCATTAAAGTATTACAATGAGGTTTGTGTGGAAATGTCTGTGGAGTAGCACTGCTAGTATCCAAACATGAATTATGGTCAAGGAGACCTGCTTTCTCCCTCGCCGTATAAGCCAGTGTTCCAACAGGCTTAACCAGTGGAGGTAGTGTGTATAAAATAAAATAAACCTGTATAAAACACCTACCTATTTCATTAAACAAATAGCAGCGTGGGTAGGCCTTCGACAAGGTGGACCCAGGACCGACGACCTGGAGAAGGTCCTGCGCCTCTCGTATCCACCGGTTTCCCGAACCGGTGATACGAGAGGCGCAGGACCGGTCCTCGTGGAGATCCTTGGAGGAGGCCTATGTCCAGCAGTGGACATTTTTCGGCTAAAATGATGATGATGATGAAACGAATAACCATGATTCTTGTTGACATACCTCTTTCTTTAGCCTGAATAGTGCGGATGCGTTTTCTTCTTTCCTTTTTTGCAATTTTTCTCCATTCTGCGTGCCTGAAAAATACAAAGATATTAGGTACGTAAACAATATATCCATTAAGTGAATGGATAAATAAATAAGACAGTATTTGTTAAGTTACTTTTACAATAACTTGCCTTCCCATAATTATAAGCGAATTACAAATTAAACAAAACAGAAAATAATCCAATTGTTTGTTGTTATACAAATAAATAGCATTTTTGACATTCATAATTCTTTTTTTTTTTTTTGTTAATTTCTTTCCGTTCGGGCTTCGGGCGAACGGAAAAGGCAAAGGCATAGTACGCCATACAGCCTAGTCTTCAGTAATTTTTTCTTCAGTAATTATCTATCCTAACTTATCCTTTTTTTTTTTTTTTTTTTTTTTTTTTTTGACGCTGTGGTAATGCATTTACGCACCATACCCCGAAGGGCGTGTGTGGGACTCGCCCAGCCGAAGCCGGGAATACCCACTAAACCCACAGCGACACTCCGGCATCGCCATAGTGGCGGGGGAGTGGGAAACTAGCGCAGCCTGAGCTACCTCTCCCCCGCCGGCGAAACCCGCCTAGTAAGGCGGGCCCTCAATTGCCCCTCCTGGGGACGGGCCGTGGCTCCCGCGTGATGAGCGATGTAAGGCGGGCGTCGGCCTCACGCCCGCCGCTCACCTCAGGGAGGGAGAAAGCGGGCGAAATCCCGCCTTCTCCTCCCCCTACGCCGCCTGCGGAGCGCCGGAGCGAGGGGATCCTCCTCCCGCTCGCGCTCCGCGGCCTCCTTCTGCGACATCACGACCTCGCAGAAGGAGGTCATCGCCACCCAAGCCTCCTCGCTCCCCACCATCGCTCTGACGATGGCGGGCAGCGAGAGGTCCCCTCCAACCGCCGCGACAAGATCGCGGCGCGGCACGGCCTACGACGGGCACACCGCGAGGGTGTGTTCCGCCGTGTCCTCCGCCGCGCCACAACCATGGCACGACGGTGTCTCCTCTCGTCCTATCCGGTGCAGGTACCTGCCGAAGCAGCCGTGACCGGAGAGCACCTGCACCAGACGGAAGGACAGGAATCCGTGACCCCTGTCGAGCCAGTCCTTCAGGACCGGCCCGACGGCGTCGAGGGTACGGCGGCCGAACACCGCGGAGGCGAGGTCCCGCGTCCAATGCTGGACGATGGCGTCCCTCGCCTCCCGGCGGACGGCTTCCCTCACTTCTGGGGCCGGACGCTCGCCCAGCGCCCTGCGCCCCGCCGTCCACTCGTACACTCTGGCGAGCACCCACGCCTCGAGCTCCCAAGGCGGGGTGCCCGCCAGAGCGCACGCCGCTGCGAAGCCCACCGATCCTAACTTATCCTAGCTTAACTTAACCTAACCTAACTCCTTTTGTTTCCTGCGTTTGGACGATAAGAAGCGGTTTAGCGTAAAGACATGATGCGGCCACTATGCTACAATATTTCACTGTTCTTTTTGAATTATTCACTGAATGCACTTTTTACTACATAAATCACGCGTTTTTATTTAGTAAACGACACTATAAATAATTTTAAAAGTCCAATGAAAAATGAGCGTGACACTCATCTTGACATTCCCGCCAAAACCCTCACTCCATAGTCCATATAGAATTTATGAATACTTAGGGACACGAAAAAAGTATCGATACTTTTTGGTATCGAGTAATTACCTTTCGTAACCGATACTTTTGTACTCGATTCTTTTTATTCGATACTTTTACATAACAAATACTTTTGACCAGGTATCGTATCGAATAAATTACTTGTTTTTATTTATTTTATAATTTATGGCAATATTAGCAACGCCAACTTGTTCAATCTTGCTGAAGATTTTATTCATAGAGTTAGCCGATTCACATTTCACTTGTTTAATTCGAATTCGTTCGTCCAGTACTCTATTTGTTCATTGGCTTTGGCTGTATGGACTTAACTACTTCTGCACTGTTGCCATTCCTCACGGAAAATTAAGATTACGAGTTTTGAAAATATCCACTTTCAGGACGCCAAAGCCTCTGCAAAGGCAATTTCTTTACTGAGAAGATATATAACAACGTCTCTTAGTGTTATCGGCAGTAAACATGACAGTGATTCTTCTCTCGAAACCACTTATGATTTTTGGAGTCATCACAAGAAATTAGCCCACACGAAAAAGCAAAGTAAAACCAGATCTTCATTACAGTCTCTCTACTATCGAGTACTTTTCTCAGAAAAGTACTCGATACTTTGAGGTTTCGATACTTTTGTGTCGATACTTTTACGAGTACGATACTTTTTTTTCGATACTACTCATGAGTACAGTATCGATACTTTCTATACGATACCGTGTCCGAATACTCTAGCTCTGCCACCCAGCTGATATTCTGACACTGAGGTCCGTATTACAGAAAGTTACTCAAGCATTGATCTCTACTTAAAACTAGATTTGAGTCGAGTTTTGATTTTAGAACGACCCTCAAGCATAGATTCGTTGATCATAGATCAGCTGAGTTGGACTTTATTGAATCATACATAAGCATTGATCATCACTCAAGTGTGGTCGGGACCACGCTTGAGCATAGATTATATACCATTATACCTCATTATATTGGCATTGTCATGTCATTTTTGATTTTTGTTCTATCTATTTCTAGCTGCATTGTAGAATTCAAATATTGTTTTTCTTAATATTATTTGAATCAAAATGGATGTATTTGAAGAAATAGACTATTATGATAATTTATTTAACGATAATTTTAGTAGATTAAACTTAGTTTGAAGATGTGGTGAAAATTATGTTATTAAATTTTTGATTGAGTTATGCTTAAATAGTAAATTGTATTTATAGTAACAGGCTGTGTGAGCACACTTTTCTTCATATAAATGTGTGATTGTGCTGTTCTGGATCAACACACAACCGCTATATCCTAATTATTTGGGTTCTTAAAATGCATTTTATTCAATCTTATCTTGTGAATGAAAAGATCTATTAATTGGATATAGGATTAATAAGGGATGCTCAAACAGGAGGCTCAGGAGGTTTGAAGAGAATAAGTTCATGACAAATAGTGCTTATTAATGTGTTATCCCATGGGAAAACTTAGGACGGCAGCTCCAAGGCCCAGAACGAAGGAAAAGCCATATTATGGCAGTCACACAAATAACAAGGGTCATTTTGTAGAAATGATTTATTGTGATGTGTAATAACGCTACATATTTGTTATAAATTCTTTATTTTAAGTTTTCCAATTATATCTCATGCCACTCCCATTCCACATCTTTACACATGTAGCTTGAGCTCCTCCGTCACCATACTCCCCATCCTTGCATCAGGTTAAATGGTAGGTGATGGGTGACTTTCATATGAGCATTCAAACTTGGACCTGTAAACAAACAAATACCATATAGTTAATAAAATACACTATAACCGAATTGCAACGGCAGAAATAAGTAATATAAAATAGACAAGAACATACATACATTTCTAAAATATGAAATTAATGTTAACAAGCATTAAGGGAATGAATGTACATATTGTATATCTTGTATTGGCTACTGTTTTCAACATTCATTTGGTTAGTTTAATTAAATTAGTAAGTAGAGGTATATATTCAGAGACCTTTCCTTTTTTACTCCAATTAAGGAGCTTATTGTTTTCATATTCATTGCTCCTCCTTCTTGCTCCTTTTTCTGTCTTCTCCGTTTCCATTAGAGTTACTGCGATTCATATATTGTAATATACACTGTTTGATCCTGTAGAATACATTGTATATCATTGAATTCGAATTGGATGGCGTGCAACAAGAGAGGCCTATATCCAGCAGCGACAACTTTAGCGTGATGATGATGACGAGTACATAGCAAATACAGAGAAACAAACTAATTATTTATCAAGTTTCTAAAAATTGTTTACACTTTTATCGAAAGTTGATTACATAAAACTGTCAAAGTCACGATCACGACCCACACCCATGTTATATTCTTGGGCACGAACGACAGTTAAAATATTTAAGGAATGAAATAATACAAAAAAAGATTTCTAATAGGTTTAACTTCAATAAATGTGGGATTTTACTATTCAGGGTTAACAAAACAACGTTCCTTTTATTAATTTTTGGGTTCTTATGGTACAATTATATATTTCTTATTATGTAAATTAAATAAATCGTAAACGAAAACAGACTGATGCATAGACAAAACACATCTCTGCTTGAGGCTCGAATTGAGTCTCGATTTGCTGAGTATAGATTGATTACCGTTCTGGAATAAGAACTATGCTCAAGCACTGATTCTATACTTAAGCAATGATCAAGTGATTGGAGTTTAAACTGTACTTGAGTAACGTTCTGTAATACGGACCTTAATGGTTTAATGACCACGGCGTTTCCTAGTACTAGCTCTGAGAAGAAACGTCGAAACAAACTCAGAGGTCATTGTTGGGACATTATGATAATTACTGGCTCAGCTGCGGCGCGGGCTGGCCTTCTTCGGACAGGGGACGGGGAGGGGGTTGCTACAGGGAGCGCGTCGCGATGGACCTCGGCGGCGAGGTCGGTAGGTCGGTCTGTTTTTGTGTACTGTGCTGGTGGCCCTATTGGCCTCTTGAAGGAGGGTAATGGGGTCATCGGGGTCTGTGAGGGCATGCCGAGGACGGCGAAGTCGGGAGATGGTGGAGGGAGTGTAATTGGCGGCCGCTGCTATAAGAGGATTGCGGTGCTTGGTGGCAGTATCAAAGAAGCGTTTGGAGAGACGTTTCATGAACTGCTGGATGGTGGGGATTTTGAGATCAAGGTGGAGGATCTCATTACGGACGAACCAAGGGGCGTTTGTGGCTTTACGGAGGAATGGGTTTTGGACTACTTGCATCCTATGGATATGACGTGGCTTGGCATGTACGAAGACTGGACAAGCGTAGGTCATTATCGGGCGTATGCAAGCTGTGTACAAGCGCATTTTGCACCTGAGCGACAACTTGCTATGCGGGTTGAGGAGGGGGTGGAGTCGACCTAGAGCGAAGGCGGCGCGAGCGCGGACCGTCTCAATGTGCTCTGAGAAGTTGAGGTTTTGATCGAGAATCACATCTACGTACTTGGCTTGCTTCTCCCAAGGGATCGGCTTGCCGTCCATGGTGAGGGGTCGTGGAAGGGTGACACTGACCCACGGTTTCCTGTAGAGTACCGCTTGGCTTTTTAGGGGGTTGACTTCAATTCTCCATTTTCTAAACCAGTCAGCGAGCTTGTTGACCGCGGATTGAAGATGGAGGCGAATCCAGTCTGGACTGCGTCCCGAGCAGTAGATGGCTGTGTCGTCTGCGAACAGAGCGAGTTGAGCCTTACTGCTTTTCGGGATATCGCTAGTGAAGAGCGTAAAAATGAGTGGGGCTAGTACAGAGCCCTGGGGAACACCTGCACGGATGGGGCGGGGGGAGGAGAGCGATCCTTCGATTTTATAGCGAAAGGTGCGGTTTGACAGAAAGTCCCGTAAAATGAGGACGAGACGATCAGGCACCCGCAGTTGGTACAGCTTATAGATTAAGCCGTTATGCCATACTTTGTCAAACGCCTTCGCTATATCGAAGTAAACTACGCACGTGTACATACCACGCAGGAAGCCTGCGTGAATATGTTCAGTGGTGCGTAGGATCTGTTGCGGACAGGAGTGTTGGGTACGGAACCCGAATTGTTCTAATGGGATAAGGCCCTTGTTCTCGGCATAGGCTCTGAGACGCTTATATATATAAGCCTCTCATAAATCTTACCGAGAACTTTGAGTAAGCTGATGGGACGGTAACTGGACGGTTCGGCTTTAGGCTTACTGGGCTTGGGAATGCCTATAACTGTGGCTTCTTTCCACGTTTGTGGGAAAATGTTATTCCCCAGTGCAAGGGCGGATCCAGCTTTGGCGCCAGGGGGGGGTCACATAGTCGTGATCAAGTGATAAGAAGTTTTAATTAAACTGATAATAATAGATACAATTAAAAAGAAGGTATTCTATTAACAAGTAATAAGTACTGAACTTAAAAACACCCAATTAAATTAATAACGAAATCAATTTTTCTTTTACGTCTTCTGCCGAAACATGTTATTATTCCATTTACTTAATGGGTAAGTTTTTTTGGACGTGGAGAAGTGCCAGTCCAGTTTGACGTTCTTCAACCATTGAAGCTCTTTGCCATGCTTTAATTTTTCGTAACGTAGACGACGGAAAAAATATCTTTTTTCTTACTCCTCCGCTATTCTTTTCTGATTAATTTCGTTGCGGGACCCAAGACAGTTGAAACGTTTCTCCGGGACTCGTCGGGCTTCATTGCTCGGCGTTTTTCTGGCGGTCTCCACTGTTGATTCTGGCTTTCAGGAGTTGCAGTGGGTTGGGAACAGTGTGGCGGGTTTTGTCCCAAAAAAAAAAAAAAAATAACGTAGACGACGTACCACTGGGTGCTGAGAGGCAAGCTCAGACTGGGGGGAGACCTGAAGTGTTATGCGAACGACACGTTGGTCACCGCCCGGGGGAGCTCGCTCAGGGAAGTAACGTTGCTGGCGACGGCTGCGGTATTACAGGTGGTGGGTACGTCGCCTAGGCCTGGAGGTGGCCCTCAACAAGTCGGAGGCCATGGTTTTATGGTCCCCGGCGGGCGCCTCCACCCGGATCACACATCGTGGTCGGGGGGGTTCGAATCGCTGTCGAGTCCACCATGAAGTACCTGGGATCGGTGCTCGACAGCCGGTAGGACTTCGGTCCCCACTTCCGGCGGCTGGCGCCCAAGTTGTTGAGGGCGGCTGGGGCGCTTTCAACGTTGTTTCCCAATCTGGAGAGCCCGAGCGCCGCCTGCATTCAGCTCTATATGGGAATCGTGCGATCGATGGCCCTGTATGGAGGCGCGGTGTGGGCCTCTGACTTGACGGCCGGCAGTATCGCTGTACTGCGACAACCGCAGAGAGCGATGGCCATCAGAGTCATACTGCTGCCCGGATCCCCGCCTTGAGAGCTGGAGGCGAAGGTCCTCACGTCACTGTACCGGTGGCGTAAGGAGGCGGGAGCGGGGCGAACGGCCGATGCTGCGTCGGCTCGAGCAGCGTCGGTCGCAGCTCCGAGAGGTCCTGGTGGCAGAATGGCCCGACAGGCTTTCACGCCCTACCTCACCACCATCGCGTCGAGGCGATCCAGCCGGTACTGGCGGACTGGCTCGGGAAAACGCAGGGCTATCTGACGTTTCGGATGACACAGGTACTTTCGGGGCATGGTTCCTTCGAAAAGTACCTGTGTCGTATAAACAGGGAGCTGGACGCCCGATGGCACTACTGTGTCGACTGCCGGGAGGACACGGCGCGACATACGCTGGCAGAGTGTGCCGCGCGCGAAGGAGCTGCGCCGTGCCCTCGTCTTTGAAGTAGGCAGTGACTTGCCGCTGCCGGCCGCAATCGAGTCGATGGTCGGCAGTGAAGAGTCCTGGGTTGCGGTCGTTTCCTTCTGCGAAACACTCGTCTTGTAGAAGGAGGCTGCGGAAAGGGGGAGGGAGATCTCATCCTCTCACCACAGCAGGCGCACCGGGCGTCGGCGGAGGGCAGATAACGCCCTCTTCCAGTCCCCTTAAATGGCTCCAGGGGCGACAGACTCGGGGACATCTGTCGCCCCCCAAACATCAGGACCCGAGGTGGAGGCGTGAAGTGTTCCACGCGCTCCACTCTTAGACGTCACGGGAGGAGTCCTACACCTCACTCAGTGGCCCACAGTGGCGGGCCAGCACCAATCTTGGGGTTGCGGAAGCAGTGTTCGTTCTCGTAACCCCCGGTGTAAATGTGAGATGGAACATCGGGGTGGTTTTTAGTCAGTAAGAGTCTGACAGACACCGTCGCTCGCCCTAGGGCGGCGGACATCCATGAGGTTTTTCCAACCAGGAAACCAAAACAAAACGACCTTAGACTTACGAAGCTTAGGACCTTCAAATTCCCTCACCTAAATAACAATACGTAGGTATGTACAGACGAAGTGTTCTTAAACATCATACAGAACAGGGTAAGACCGAAATGTGACAAACAACTGGGAAACAGTTAATTCGGATTTCGCTCTGGTGTCGGTACTCGTGAAGCACTTTTTGCCCTCAGCGTTCTCGTACAAAAATGCAGGGATATGCAAACCGACGTACTGCTGTACTTCATAGATTATGAAAAGGCATTCGACCGGGTTAAGCACCAGCACCTCCTGAGTCTATTAACAGATATTGGACTCGATGGCAAGGACGTCAGGATTATCCGTAATCTATACGAGAACCAAGTAGCTACAATCAGATTTGAAAATGAGGAGACCGGGGAAGATCTCAAGATTTGTTGTGTCTCCGTTGCTCTTCAATATTTATTCCGAGGCAGTGATGTCGTAGGCTCTTGAAGGTTTGGAAGCCGGAGTGAAGATCAACTGCAAGGTTGTTAATAACCTGCGTTATGCGGATGACACTGTTCTCATTGCATCCTCTGAACAAGACTTGCAAACCATTGTAGATAAAAGTCAATGAGTTCAGTGAGAAGGCCGGTCTGTTGATGAACATCAGCAAGACAAAATTTACGGTGGTCTCTAGAAACCCACACTTACGCCCTAGCATATCGGTGGCAGGTAAACAACTTGAGCGGGTACGACAGTACAAGTATCTCGGTGCTTGGGTAAATGAAGCATGGGAGTCCGATCAAGAAACGACAAAGAACTTGCTCGAGCATCTTTTAACAAAATGAAGAAAGATCTGTGCTGTCGTAAACTCCACATAAAGCTCCGAGTCAGGTTACTTTTGTGCTATGTATAGCCTGTCGTCATGTACGGCTGCGAAGCGTGGATTCTGAAAGAGGACACTACACGACGCTTGCAGGCTTTTGAAATGTGGCGCTACCGTCGTATGCTGCGCATAAGCTGGACCCAAAAGGTCAGAAATGACACCGTCCTTCAGCACGTTCAAATGCCTCGAAAGTTGTCTTGCCCACCATAAAGAAACGCAAAATAGATTATCTCGGCCACGTGCTGGGCACGACACGATAGATATACGCTACTCCAGCTCATTATGATGGGCAAGGTAGAAGGAAAGAGGCGCGCTGGACGAGAGAAAAAGTCGTGGCTGCGGAACATCAGGGAGTGGACCGGCATTACGCCCGTCGAAAAACTGTTGCGTCTCGCGGTTGACAAAACCGAATACAAGAAGCTGACGGCCAACCTTCAGGATTGAAGAGGCATAGGAAGAAGAAGAAGAATGGACAGACGTCAACCTTATTGCTAAGCTATGAAGGCTCAAGGTTCATTGGGAATATTTGACAGTTTCCGATAGCTTGACCTGTTGTCGTCCGTAATAAATCCCCCTCGTTCATTATGTAGGCACCTACTTATCTACCTACGAGGTACTTTAAGAACATTACAACAATAATATTTGAGTTTGAACACACACACTGGCATAATGAAGAAACTGTAAACGAAGTGCGTGTAATTAACATACGAAATGTTACATTTGAATGTTGGCAGCCGTGGCGGCGGTAGCGCGGTAAAATTCAAATTTTGGAAGCGTTCGTTCCCGAATAATGCGTTTACCGTCAAACAAAGTATGTATTATATAAATTGATTAAATATTGGAAGTACTTAAATAAAATCCTCCTGAGCTCTCCCCCCCCCCCTGGATCCGCCCTTGCCCCAGTGCACCATTGAGGATGGTGGCCAAGAGGATGATTAGGTGGGCAGGGAAGAGGCGAATCACTCTGTTGGTGATGCCGTCAGAGCCGGGCGCTTTCCTGGGTTGAAGACCTTTGACGATGTCCTGCACTTCATCAGGGGTGATGGGAGGCAGGGGATCCTCAGGGTCGTCCCCGGGTGGGAGGGAGGTTCTACGTTCGACTTCAGCGTCAACCTCAAGGAGATGAGCTTGGTCTACTGGTAGGAGACTGGGGGAGCACTGGGCTTCCAGGCAGGAGGCGAGGCATTCAGCCTTGTCATCGTCATCGAAGGCGATGGAATTGTCAGGGCGAACTAGGGGAGGCATGGTCACAACTTCATTGGATTTTAGTTTCCACTGAAGGTCCCAGAAGGCTTGATGGGTGGGCTCTAGCTCATCCAGCATCTTATCCCAGCCAGCCTCACGCCACTCCGATATGCGTCTTTTTACAATTCTCTGTAAATAGCGCATATGCCGCCGCGTTCTTCTCGGTCAACAGTTCACGCAAGTCAGCAGGGAGTTTCCAGGGGCAGTCTTCTGTCACTGTAACCTCCCTTGAACATTCGTTCAGGACTGACTGTACGTGATCCGTGAACGAGTCGATCGCGGCTGTCGTGTCAGCGATAGAGTCGAGGCGTGCAGGTATGGAGTCCAAGTGGGGGGATGTGGTGGATTTCAGCCGATCGCTTACTTTCCTCCAGTCCGTTACCACTTTCGTCTGAGGTGCTTGACCTGGGTCAGAGAGGCCAGTACGGGGAGCCAGTCGGATGACGACTGGGCGATGGTCAGACGATAGCTCTGATAGTGCTTCTATAGAGTCTAACCGTAGGTTGATGTTCTTTAGGAGCGCTACGTCGAGGACGTCTGGGGTGTGGTGGGGTTCGTAGGGGAAATGAGTGGGGGTCATGGGGCCCACGACATCGAAGTTTAAGTTGGTGGAGAGGTCAAACAAGAGTCTGCCTCTGGTATTGATCCTGGTGCTATTCCAGGCTGTGTGTTTGGCATTGAGGTCGCCCGCTATTATGACGGAATCACTCAACCCAAGAAGTAGGGCAATGTCGTCTGCTAAGAGTTGATGATTCTCAGCAGCGGAGATGGGTGGGAGATAGGCCGACACTATAGTAATAGGTTGGTGGCCTGTCATGCCGAGACGGCATATTGAAACTTCGAGTCGTGAGAGGGGTGGAGGGTCCATTGGGATACAATGAAGAGCCCTTTTGAAATAAATAAGGGTACCGCCTTTGTGGCACCGCAGCCTGTCGTTGCGAACTATACGGTAGTTAGCAATTAGGGGTGTGCGGTGGCTAGGCTTGAGAAAGGTCTCTTGAGCGAGGAAGATGTCAATCTGGTGCTCTCTAAGGAAGGTTGAGATCTCGAACTTCTGATCTCTAATGCCGCCGGCATTGAAGTGAGCTAGTTTGAGGGATCGGGGCTTGGTTCGCTGGGAAGGTTTGCTATCCATTATTGGTGGGATGCGAGGGAGGACAGGGCTTGCGTAATATCGGGATACGCATTGTAAATGCTAAGGGTAGCATGTAGATTGCCAGTTGACCTGGCGGCTCGTAGCTCCTGCGACATTTGTTTGGCGCGGGGAGTCATAAAAATGAGGAAGGTCCCCGAGATGACATTAAAGGCATCCATGGGACGATTCCCAACCGTTGGGGTTGAGGGAGGGGGTGCGGGGTTCGTTGCCGCAGCCATAGTGATGGGGCCGCCTTTTGAGCCGTGGTCGGACGGATGCGAGGATCCTTGTCCTTCCAGGCGGGGGTGGCTGGGGGGGTCTGGGGAGCGGTCGCCGCGAGGGCCGGAAAGGCCCTATGGTGATTTAGCTGATTCCAGGGACTGGGCCTTTGAGGGCTCAGTCGCTCTGGGATCTGACTCCCTGGCGTTTCGCGCTTTTGGCGTGCGTTAGCCCTGTTGGCTAACTTGGAGGAGGAGGACTTGGGGGCGGCGGGCGGATCCTTAGTGGCCGGAAGGATCCGCCGCCTGGGCTTGAGGGTGGCGCTGCACAAAACGGAGGCCGTGTTCTTCCACGGCCCCCGGCAGCGCCCCCCACATGACGCCCACATTTTTGTGGAGGGCGTCAGGGTCGGGGTCGAGGCCCAGATGAAGTATCTGGGCCTCACGTTGGACAGCAGGTGGCGCTTCGGCCCGCACTTTAGCGGGCTGTCGACGCGCCTGCTGAAAGCTGCGGACGCCCTCTCATGGCTCATGCCGAACATGGGAGGGCCAAGCATGCGGTGCCGGCGTCTGTACGCCGGCATTCTGCGGAGTATGGCCCTTTATGGGGCCCCCATTTGGGCGGACTCCCTCCATAGGAGGGAGAATGCCACCGCTCTTCGGGCGCCCCAAAGGGCCATCGCCCAGCGGGCAGCGCGGGCCTACCGCACAGTAGGCTTCGCTTCGGCATGCGCTCTGGCGGGCACCCCGCCTTGGGAGCTCGAGGCGTGGGTGCTCGCCAGAGTGTACGAGTGGACGGCGGGGCGCAGGGCGTTGGGCGAGCGTCCGGCCCCCGAATTGAGGGAGGCCGTCCGGCGGGAGGCGAGGGTCGCTCTTGTCCAGGAATGGACGCGGGACCTCGCCTCCGCCGTCTTCGGCCGCCGTACCCTCGACGCCATCGGGCCGGTCCTGGAGGACTGGCTCGATAGGCGTCACGGGTTCCTCTCCTTCCGTCTGGTGCGGGTGCTCTCCGGTCACGGCTGCTTCGGCAGGTACCTGCACCGGATAGGACGAGAGGAGACACCGTCGTGCCACGGTTGTGGCGCGGCGGAGGACACGGCGGAACACACCCTCGCGGTGTGCCCGTCGTGGGCCGTGCCGCGCCGCGGTCTTGTCACGGCGGTTGGTGGCGACCTCTCGCTGCCCGCCATCGTCAGAGCGATGGTGGGGAGCGAGGAGGCTTGGGTGGCGATGGCCTCCTTCTGCGAGGTCGTGATGTCGCAGAAGGAGGCAGCGGAGCGCGAGCGGGAGGAGGATCCCCTCGCTCCGGCGCTCCGCAGGCGGCGTAGGGGGAGGAGAGGGCGGGATTTCGCCCGCTTTCTCCCTCCCTGAGGTGAGCGGCGGGCGTGAGGCCGACGCCCGCCTTACATGTCTTACATGCCTTACACGTGGGAGCCACGGCCCCTCGCTGGGAGGGGCAATTGAGGGCCCGCCTTTTTAGGCGGGTTTCGCCGGCGGGGGAGAGGTAGCTCAGGCTGCGCTAGTTTCCCACTCCCCCGCCACTATGGCGATGCCGGAGTGCCGCTGTGGGTTTAGTGGGTATTCCCAGCTACGGCTGGGCGAGTCCCACACACGCCCTTCGGGGTAAGGTGCGTAAATGCATTCCCACAGCGTAAAAAAAAAAAAAAAAGAGGACTTGGGGGCCTTGGGGCACCCGCGATAATTGGCCGTGTGGCCGGTCGCGCCGCAGAGGACGCAACTGGGTGGCTCTTTGCAGAGCGCGCGGTTCTTAGGCCGAGGGCACTCTGCTGTGCTATGATCGCCCAGGCACTTGACGCACCTGGGCTTGGCATTGCAGTAAGCCTGCGAGTGACCATATAGCTGGCATCTGTGGCATTGGCCGACGATGCCGCTCTTGTGGGGCTTCTCTATAGAGATTCCTGTGAGAGAGCAGACGCTCTTCACTAGGAAGATAGGGTGGTGGGCGGATCCTTCTGCTGGGTTGCAGATCACTAGGACCATATCATATGGTACCTTACCGCGTGCTTTGTGCATACGGTGGACTTCCTTCACAGAGATATTCTGTGAGATGAGGTCCGCCTTAATGTCTTCGGAGGTTAACTCCTTAGGCACGCGGCGGATGACAACCCGGGTGAAGCGCTCCTCCGGGAGGGAGTAGGTGTGGAAGGCCACACCTCTATTACGGAGGAGCTTGGTCAGCTCTCGGTAGTCCTTAGAGGACGGGACTGTCACCTTGATACCAGTCTGTGTAGACTGGGCCTTGGTGAAGGCGATTTTTAGCTCGGCACACCAAGCTGAGATCTGAGTCCACTTCCCCTTGTCCTGTATGAAAACAGGCGGGGGAGGAGGGATTTTAGCGGCAGCTCGGGGGGCTGAGCGGGCGGGGTTAGATGTCGCGGCGCGCGGGGCGGCGGTAGCGTTTGCGGGGGCAGGGGCGGGGGTGGGTGAGCCGCTGGCGGAGGCAGCGGCTGCCAGTTTGGGGGCCGGATTTCTTCCTCCTCCTCTTTCCCGAGGCGACGATGAAACCTTCAACTTCATCGTCCGGGGACGAGGGTGATGACTCCTCGGAGGAATCAGAGGAGAGAGGGATGGGGCGTTTGGCTGAAAACACCTCGGTGTCCATAGACACCTCTGTTCCAGCGGGGGCGGGCTGGGCAGCGGGGGCTATCTGCTGTAGGGCAGATAATTTATGGCCATACTTGGCGCGAACCTCAGGGTCCTTTAGTAGGACGTCGTTGACCAGGGCGAGAAGCGCCTGGTAGTGAGGGAGGGGACTTGGACTTGCGTCCATGATGACAAGATACCTAGTCCTCCGGGTTGAGGGCCCGGAGGGTGTGTGACCCTCCCTGTCCATTGACAGGGAGGTGTGTACCTACTAACCTGACAAGTCCGGCGCCGAGCAGCTTCGGTGCACGACACGACACTACACTACACGACACACACACACACACACACACACACACACAAACACACACACACACACACACACACAGGAGGATCGGGCAGGAGTACCGACGCCTAGGGCGCGTTGAAGCGGGGAGTGACTACTCGCCCGGTAGTCGGAGAGATTAACTCACTTTTACGATTTGACCGTTATTCTGCTGGGAATATAATGTACGTTTTGACCACTCAGCAGGAATAGGATAAAGCGTTGCTGTAGCTTTAGATGCAGGGCGATACACTGCTCGGCAGGTGCAGCAACCATCATCTTAATCATTCCATCTATTTAAAAAAACCGCATCAAAATCCGTTGCGAAGTTTTAGAGATTTAATCATTCAAAGGACACAGGGAAAGAGAAAATGACTTTGTTTTATAATGGAGTTCGGTTATATCGCGCTTTTAAGATTTCCCTCGGGAATATCAAATATTTCCGGGATAAAAAGTAGCCTATGTCCTTTCTCAGGGTCTAAAGATTGTCTGAGCCAAATTTCATCAAAATCGGTTGAGAGGTAGCGTAACAGACAGACAGACAGACAGAGTATAACCGAATTCCACGCGGGCGGAAAGCTAGTGTTATAATAAGTATAAGTCTAAAATCGCCAATCCACTGTGAATTCAGAATTAATTCGTAGTAAATTATCCACCTATTATTACCGAATATTGGACCGCTGCAAGCAGCAGTGTGCATGTGTCCACCTTATGGATATGCTAGGTATACATATAGCGACTTTAGTTTGCCGTCATGTACTTATTTTAAAATCTCATGCCCACTTCACTTCACACATTTGAAATCTCTCAGTGGTTGAGAGTATTCTATTTTGTTGTTATACTCTATGCTTGCAAGTATTTATCACAGAGCAAGTAATCACTACGTTTTAGTATTTATGTGTGTATTTAGCATTAGTAGGTAATCATGTAAATAATAAATAATTTACAACAGAATTTTCTATCATCTACATGTGGGTAGTTAGAAATGACGGGAACAATAGTATTTGCTTCACGCTCGTCAAAATGGAAAGCAACGCGCGCAAAATCAAAAATTTAATATTTTGTAATAAGGATGTAGATTTTATTGAACTTTTGCGGTCCGGTTTAGATCCTAATTTCGAAGGTGGTTGGCCAATCAGGTTGGCGGCCAGATATGGCTATACCAATATAGTAGAAACATTGCTGAAATTTGGAGCGAATCCCCATTTATTAAGCGAATCTGGTGAGTTACATTTTACATATTATGTATTGGAACTGAAGCTCATTTCATGTAGGCCGATATTCGGTATGTAAATGTGTTTCCTCTGGACACCAGGATTAAAATAATATTTAGTTAGATACGGTAGGTAGCTTTATTATAACCCAAAAAGCAAATGAGGTTTCTAATGTAGAGCACCTGGAAATACTTATAGCTGTATATATGAGGGTCATAATTATCTGCCCATCCAATATTTGGCGGAGGAAATTTGCTTATTTCAGTACTAGCTCGCGCCTTCGTAAAATTTTGGCTCCAACTCAGTCCGTTGTATCGAAAGGCCTGCCCGCTCAGCATCTTCTTTCTGATTTTATTTTGGTTTTGTTGGTTCTTAATGGTGATGTTAAGATATGCCTAGGTGGGTGATGTTAAGATATACCTACCTAAAACCTGAGAAAAGAATTGAGCTATCGAATCCAAAAAATATTTTTTTAAATCCAACTGGTAGTTTCAAATATAAGTGTGTTCAAACAAACTATTCAGTATTGTGTTTATAGATTCTATAACAGTTTAGACTTACCATCTCCTGAAGGTAGATTCCTAATCCATACTAGTATTATAAATGCGAAAGTAACTCTGTCTGTCTGTCTGTTATGCTTTGCCGCTTAAACCTCTCAACCGATTTTGATGAAATTTGGCACAGACAATCTTTAGACCCTGAGAAAGGACATAGGCTACCTTTTATCCCGGAAAAATTTCATGTTCCCGAGGGAAATCTAAAAAGCGCGATATAACTGAACTCCACGCGGGCGAAGCCTTGGGCGGAAAGCTAGTTTAACTATAATTGTCATTTGTGTTGTACAGACGACAGCACATCAAGCAACTACAATCTGTCAAATTTCTTTATCCGATATTCAACTTTATCTCTAAATCATAAAGGCTCAAGATTGATTGGGAATATCTGACAGTTTGGGATAGCTTGACCTGCTGTCATCCGTACCTATTTTGATAACAGTTTTGACTTTCTAGGCCTAATTTATTGTCCATATTTATATTTAGACACGTGTGACGTGACATATTATCAAAGTTGATCTAAGTACCTACCTTGCAAACGCAAATGTTGAACATGGGTTCCTGGGTTAGGTACATACCTACTGAGGTTAGGCAGTTGTATTGGGTTTTTCCATCTATTTCACGAGACTTAAGATACATAACTGACTAACCGACTATAGGTAACTAAAATATTTATTTAATTCTTTGTGGAACAGAGATATGATGTCAAATACTGTTCATAATTACAGGTGCGTCAACTTTACAATTAGCAGTGTTTTCTGGTGAAAACTGGAACACTGATAAATGGTCGCCTTTACTCTCGTGTTGTGATTCATCTCAACTAGCGGACGGAGCAGCTGTGGCAATTATTTTTAATAACGTCCCGGCTTTGAAGAAGATTTTGGCTACTGGAAGATGTAATACTAACATTCCTACAACCTTAACAGGTATCTATAGTTATACTAGGTTCTTTAATAGATATAAAAATGCACCTGCCTACCTTCTTCTTGGTATTCTGTCCAAAGGTTCTTTATAAAAGATTGTTCTTAGCGAAAAAATCGTCCATTCATCAAAATCTTCATATTTATGTTCAATAATTTATAAGGTATACATAATAAAGAGTACTCGACAGCCTCCGTGGCGTAGCGGTAGCGGACGCGGCCGCTGCGCAAGGTGGCGCGGGTTCGATCCCCGCACAGTGCAAGTATTTGTATGCATGAATATGAATATTTGTACTGGTCTGGTCGTGCCTCGGAAAGCACGTTAAGCCGTTGGTCCCGGTTGCCCTACGAACATCTAGTGGCAGTCGTTACGGGTTGTTGGAGCCCTCAAAAGTCCTACAATTTGTCTAACTGCAATGCTTCGATGTCGCCTTCGGATTGTGGAGGTCAGACGGCAGTCGCTTCATAGAAAATGTCGAAGTTTAGCCATATCAGCAGTTGGACTGGTAAGAAGAACCCCAGACTCCAAAGCTGAAAAGGCTTCGGATGCGACTGGGATTAACGCTGGGATGATGATGACATAATAAAGAGTACTATATTCTATGTCTGCTTGATTTTTAATGGGTACGACCTCCAACTAATACATGTACTATAGGTAAGTCGTGGCCATTACTACTGCCACTTTAGTGCTCCCTTCTCTACTGACTTAATCAACATTCTGTAATCATGAACAACCTTTTCTATCGCTGACTGTAGCTACCCTTATCCATAAGTTTTGTATGTTTCAGGTAAAACTTTGGAAATTCTGGCAAAAGGCTACAAATTAACTCATTTGCTGAACCCACATGCTATACAAAATTGTAATGAACATGCACCAATAGTATCACCAAGGATATCAAGACAGACAGATCGACAATCGGTAACTAAGTTATGTTTTCGTATATGTTCCTACACTTCTTACTGCACCTACAGACTTTTGGACTTTTGGAAACTATGGTCCAAAATTAATGGAATAAGTAGGTACCTACTTATACCTACGTAGGTATTTTAAAAAGTATACGGATGGTGATAAATTATTGATAATTTCGTCGATGATTCAAAACATAATCTTTTAATGAACGATGATTTTGCGTATTTTTACAGGAAGCCGCCGGACCCACTTTATCTCGCTATCAAGCACACAGAAATTTATCACCGTCAGTAGCCAGATTTTTTCATCAAACAGCAAGCCAGGCAGCCCTATCACCTACAAGAGGAGTTTTATTGACGTCTTCGCCCACAAGTGACGGCTTTAGTTGATTTATTACAATCTAACACTAGAGACTGAAAATAGAATGCCTGTTCGGAAAACTATATGTAGATAATGTAACTCTGCGGCGATTCTAGAAAAAAGAAATTAGAAGGTCCAAAATTGTAAAGTGACGCCCCATTTATGTACAATGCTCTTACGATATGTATGCATATGCAGTTGCTTACACGGATTAATTAGATATTACATAGACTAGGTGTGCCTGCGACTTCATCCGCGTGGACCTAAGTCAGCGTTTCCTGATGTAAGGATTTTTAGCCTAAAATGAAACGTCCTCCCGACTATGTCTCGCTTTTCGATGATAGAAAAAATATTTAGTTATTCGTGAGTATAAAAATGGATTATTTAGCATCATTCTTCTACACTTATTCCAATTTATTTGGGATCGGTGCAACATATATTTTCTTTCATACTTCTCTATCTCTTTTATATTCATTAGGTATATCTATAAGTATTTATTAACATAATATTATTTTTTCCTAAGAATTAATTGCCTTACAGGGTAAACCAGACGGTTATTTTTATTTCAATAGATGTAACCTATTTCTATAACATTTAAATCCCGTTAGAAGGAAAAAAATAAAACTGGTAACGCTGGCCTTTTCCACACGGACGAATTCGCAGGGATCAATCTCAGGCTCCTAGCCTGGAATAAAACGCAACGTAACTTTAGTTGTCTGTTCGTAAGTATGACTAAACAGAGTACCAGAAGGTGTATGTGCCTGACAAGGACAGTGAAATCTGTCTGTCTGTGCGAGCGTGACGACGTGATAGCCATTGCTACTTTTCTAGCTTTTATACTAGCAAATTTCTGAATGAATTTCTGTTTTGGGCTGTAGTATTTCCCATCCAGACAGTTTTTTTCTGACACACAGTCGACCCCTTTAGCAACAGTTGCAGCTGATCGATTTAGTAAAAATCTCATTATAAAAAGTTAGGTGAAGAGAGTGGGCTGTTAAATCAAAATCAAAAGTCGTTTATTCAAATTAGGCTGAGAATCAGCACTTTTTGAATGTCAATATTACATAAGACAGTCCCCCAAAACGCCCACCCATTGACTTTCTTAGTTAATAGTGTCAATCCCTAAGCATTAGTTAGTATTACAGCTCACTCCGCGGTCACTTCACCTAAGCTGTTTACCACATAACATCGACATTTGACAGTTATTGAAATCGAGTGAC
This sequence comes from Sesamia nonagrioides, assembly GCA_017933935.1. Taxonomy (NCBI): domain Eukaryota; kingdom Metazoa; phylum Arthropoda; class Insecta; order Lepidoptera; family Noctuidae; genus Sesamia; species Sesamia nonagrioides. The sequence goes on along the minus strand of JADWQK010001794.1, from coordinate 59,271 downwards.
TAAGGTCCGTATTACAGAACGTCACTCAAAACTCAAGCCCAACTTAAGTCTCGTTTCAAGCCATTTGATTGGTTGAAACTAGTTTTAAGTAATGCGTAAGCAGAGATCAATGCTTGAGTTTCGTTCTGGAATACGGACCTTACATAATCACGCACCGAAATCAGTAGATAATCCGCGTCCGCTTTTCAACGGTTTTTTTTATGAATATAAGCTGAACAGGGCTGAATAAATGTTAGGTTAGTCCCTTACAGTAAGTTACTCTCATCGGTCGACTGGTTCCTGATGCCCTTGCACCTCTCGCACCACCCCAGGGCCGCCATTGAAGTAACTAGGTAAATGTTAGTAAAGTAATAGGTACCTGCCACGTATTTTTTAAGAATTGATTCCTGAAATCCTTTGACTTTTATTTAAATTCAATAATAGCTTAAACATATCAGTTGTTCCCACATTGAATGTTAATTAGAATACTGACTTAATTAAGATGACCAATATAATTAATCAATAAGAAATAAAGACGCATAACAATAGACGTTCTTTTATTAAATTATAAAACTACTGGTAGGCACAGTCAATCAATTCCGTCAAAATCTCACCTTGGAAAAGTTGAGTGAAGTAAGCAGTTAATTGTGTTAATCCCTGAGTATTATGTAGTTGGAATGACAGCTTACTTCACCTAAGTCTTCACTGTAAGATGGTTCCAGAATAAGTACAAGTACATAGGTACGTATACCTTAGCAACTTCACGAAGTTCATTTTGGACAGTTGGCCACGAAGGTTGATAAACAATTTTGGTACCTACGTAGAAAAAAATTAACTAAAATAACAAACACCAAAAATTACATGAAATGCAGAAAAGGCCTGTGTAGTCTTTTGTCGCTGAGCGTACAGTACCCGCCACGGATGTTAATGAACATGACTTCATAGTTCAAGTTCATACCGACTAAAATCTACTTGCTGTAGCTAGATTCACTTTAAGTATGAAAGAACCTAGATTTCTGTGTTGGTGTGCAAAGACTCACTGCTTGTGTTTGAGATAGACTATCCTGTGGCACCTGAAAATTGAATGATGTCTTATATTGATACTCTTCTCAATGAATTAAACCTATGGTACAGACCAAGCTAGAGCATTATAGTAGCATTAGTAGCTTGGTGTGTTGGCGTTTGATCCTAGGACCACAGTCTAAAAATCATACAGTCGTCTGACGAAGACGTCTAGACAGAGCAATCGTGCGGGGTGTAAGGGAAGAGACGCGGGTAACCGGGCACCCGAGCTGCGAACAAAACGATGTTCGTAGCTCGTTATCTATCATTAAGGGCTAACACGTGCTTGTTTTTTTATTTGTTTGTCTTATAATTTGATATGAGTGTCAATTTTAAGTATAATTGGGGTGCTTGTTACGAAAAAGCCATCCTTTTTGACATCCAAAATGGCGGACGTATTTTTTTTTATAATTTAATATGACTGTCAATTTTGAGTAAGTATAATTGTGGTGCTTGTTACGAAAAAGCCACCCTTTTTGAAATCCAAGATGGCGGACGCCAATTTAAATGTATATTAATATGATATGAGTGTTAATTGCTAGGTGGATTGGGGTGCTGGTTACGAAAATGCCATCTAGATAACTTAAATCTGTCTAGAGTTGTTCCCTTAGTAAAAATAGCAAATTAATTAAATATAATACAGCTATCGATGTTGATCTGCAATACATAACTAATTTCATAAATATTGTTTATTTGTGACAACCCTGGCCGATGCGTTACTGTCTAGAACTCTAGACGATGTCGGCATTTTACACGAGATCAAAGGCGTCGACCTACTGTATGATTTTTATACTGTGCTAGGACATTACAGCGGCTCGGCACAAAAATTCAGGATCGTCACAACGTAAGTAACTTTTTTCGTTAGTGAATTCTATCTGAGAGACGGTGTAAAGTAGGTACTTACAATCATATTTTCTTCCTGTATGTCTTGTATCTGAATTTTGAGTGGCGTACCAAGAAATTTGTCCATTTTGCTGTGTAGACAGTTCAGAAATCTTGAAACTATTACTTTCTGAAGAAAGAAAGGAAATATTACTAACTTTTAGCACATCTAGGGTCTAAGTGACTTGTCTCTAAGAGATATAGTCGACCTGGTAAAGCTTTATTTATTACCCGTTGGATGTCACTAACGTGTCATAAACGTGACAAATAGGTAGGTACTGTGAGATCATGGCCCTTTAGACCCCCCGCAAACTACAAACTATCTATCAAATATTTTCTAAAAAATATGGACGACCACCCGGCGCCAAAACTCGGAGCGAAATGAACCATCGTCCATCGGTCGAGTCGCCCGACTACAATCGGTCGGTGTGCGGTGTGCGCGCTTGCGAGGAGCTCCATACTGATATAGCAGTCCGCAGATAGTTTGCCGATAGTTTAGCTTGAACGCAGTTGAGTAGGCCATCAAACTTATTTATCGGCCGATACCGAATCGTTGTAGTGTGCGGACTTGCATAAATCTTCATACTGATTATAAGCTCGCAACAGCGATATGGCAGTCGAAGCTCTCGGACTGCCATATCTCTTATATATAAAATTCTCGTGTCACAGTTTTCGTTCCCATACTCCTCCGAAACGGCTTGGCCGATTATAATGAAATAATCCCATGTTTTTTATTTTTTAGGCAAAATTTTTAGTTTCCATTTTTTTATGATACAGCATACAAAAATACATACAATCCTAAATTTTCACCCTTCTACGATCTACCCTTATTTTTTAATAGCCATTTTAATAATTTAATCATTTTTCATCTCCGGTTAAAAGCAATGATCAATCGTCATTTAATTAGTTTTATTTCCGAGGGAAATCTAAAAAACGTGATATAACCGAATTCCACGCGGGCGAAGCCGCGGGCGGTTGCTAGTATTATAATAAAATTGTGTCATCATCATTATCAACCTTTATATCGTCCCACTTCTGGGCACAGGTCTGCTCTCATACAGAGAAGGATTGAGTGTGCTCAATGCGGGTTGGCGATTTCAGACTTAAGTTCAGGTTTCCTCAAGATGTTTTCCTTAACCTTCAGTCATTGGTGTCCAAGATAAGTATACTGAGTACATATAACTTTAGAAAAGTTACATTGGTACTTGCCTGACCTATAATTGTATACCAACCAAGATTACCAAGCCGCGTATCAGTGTATCGATTAATGTGTTAATAAAATATAGGTAGTTTAAAAAACAAAAAAAAAGGTTTTAAAGAATATCAAACTAAAAACTTAAAAACAAACTTTTTAGTTTGATATTCTTTAAAAGCATGTCTTTTTTAGTTTTTTAAACTATATTTATTTTCAACTTTTTAGTTCGATATTCTTTTTTAAAAAAAAAAACGACCGAACGAACGTATTGAAAACGGTGGGACATTTTACAGTAATGAGCCGCTCACTTGTAGTCCAAAGAGTTAGAGACGGACAAACAAGTAAGCAAGCAAACATACAAGTGAAGCTAATAAAAAGCATATAAAAAAGTAAACTACTGCTAATTAGTAAAGATTGAGATAGATTATTATAATATAACGAGCGAACAAAAATTACTTGGCGACTGATGATGACATATCGTGATTTAATAACTTGAGGGGTATTAATTTGTGTGAGTAAGAAATTAACTTAACCGACAACGACTATTGATTACTAATAAAATCCATTCTTTAAAGGGTGTATCTGACATCGACGCACAAACGAGTGGATCCGGTACATGATTCTGAACACCCCAGTGGTGGAATTTTTCGTCGGCTTTTTCATGATTTAAAAAAATATGTATGTAGTTTTTTCACTTTAGACCGTTCATAATTGCTATAATTTTATAACCCAATAAGATTTTAAAGTAAAAATTGATTAATTCGCTAATTACATAAAAAAGCATCATGAAAACAAAACTCGAAAAACTATCTTGTCAGCTGATTTAATAGAGTTCACATCAGGGATCAACGTCATACCTACAAAACCGCACGGCGGCACGTTTGCAATGTTCTAAAGCCGAGCTGACACTTATTTTTAAACACTGTGAATTCTGAAACCGTTCATTAGCGACATAAATGACCATCATAATTTTATTAGTAGCATGCGGTGTAGTCTTTTCGCAAAGTTTGCGTTACGATGTCAGATACACCCTGTATACATATATGTATCATGTCATATCAATGACCCTAGTGTGATTAAATCTTTAAAACTACGCAACGGATTTTGATGCGGTTTTTTTTAATAGATATTGATTAAAGAGAGAGGTTCATATGTATAATAACATCCATCAAATTGTGGAGAAATACTATTATTTTTGAGGTTTCTAATGTGATATCGTACATAATTAAATTTTTTCGGCGTTTGCAGTCAAACGCAGGCTGAACCCTACGAAATTTATCAAAATAATGTATTAAATATTGTACACATTGAAAAGGTCTACAAAAGGTCTATCTCTTATGGATATCTCACAATATTTTTTTTTTGTCATTTACTTTTTACGACAAATACCGGCTAATTTTCGAAGCGATTTTAACCAATACAGCAACAGCATTAATCCTTATCCAATATAATACCTTAAATACATCGTTGATTTAATATAGATCTATATTGCCCTTTACAGCACATGATTTAAATGAATATTTTCGATGATAAGTATTACAGATTTAAAAATTGCGAGGCGTCGCGATAGGCGATGTTTCGCGACGGGAGCGGGCGGGCTGCTATGTTTTTTATACCAACGTTCACATTTTTTCTGTAATGTATTAAGTATCAGCATTGCACCCGTGCGAAGCCGGGGCGGGTCGCCAGTTATGTAATTATACATATATTTTAATTACATCTTTTCAAAGTACTCTCCACCAGCCTCTATACATAGTTTCATGGGTTTCACATAGTTTCACATTTTTTTCCAGTCCACCGCAGACACCTCGTTTACTGTTTGCTCGAACGCTGACAGCACATCATCCGGCAACTAAAATTTTATCCCGTTGAGCTGATCTTTCATTTTTGGGAATAACAAGAAGTCACACGGTGCTAGGTCAGGGCTGTAAGGAGGGTGACTCAGGAATTTGACCGGTGTAGTGTCTAGGAAGTCCCTCGTTTTGATTGCGGTGGGGGCGGGCGCATTGTCGTGGTGAAGCAGTAACCTGCGGAGCCCTGTGTTTGGTCGCTTGTTGCTCACAACAGAGAAAACATTTTTTTAAATAAATTATAAACTAGCGCTTGACCGCAACCCGCCTGATGGTAAGCAGTGATGCAATCGATGATGGTAAACCGTTGAAGACGCTCAAATGATAGTCCGACGGAAAACCGCCGCTGGCAAATTGTTCCAGTCCCTCGATGTACGCGGTATGAAAGAGGAGGCGAAACGCTTCGTCCGAATCGTAGTGGTGTTAACGACGTAAGGGTGGAAGGTGGAAACTCGCCGTGCGACGGATCGTCCGATGGTGGAACGGAGATTGGGGAACTAAATCATGCAATCCCTTCGCACACTCACCAAAATGAATCCTATAGAATACCGAAACGCTGGCTACTCTACGCCTGTGCTTTATCTCTCTGTGACTTTGGAGACCGTTTTGAATTAAATCTGGGTCGCCAATCACGTGACATTTCGCAGCACCAGCCAAATGTGGCTGCAGTACTCCACACACGAACGGACCTGTGCTTTGTATAGCATTAGAAGCTGCCCTGGTGTGAAGTACGCCGGACCTTTCCTGGCAGCCACCTTGGCCTTGGACCCAATGAACCACCCAAAGTTAAGTGTCGAGGTTTCGTAAAGGAATTGACACCAAGTAGTCAGTCAAACTGAAAAAGCTCGCGATCAAAATCTTACCCCCGTTTCTGGATCGCTTTACTTTGGTAGGCGTTGATTCGTTTTGAAACACCCAAACCGTCAACTGGCACTTTGTTTGTCGATCTTATTGATAAATCTAGTACCTATTTATCACGTGTAACGACGTCATAAACACGCAATTATCATGGCACCATTAAACCCGTGCCTGCTTGAGCATTATTGAGATTGTGTGGCACCCAGCGTGAAACTATCCTCCGCAACCGAAGATTCACGTGTAGAATCTCGTAAAGGCTTCCTGGTCCAATCTGCAGTTTATGCTGAATGTCTTGGTATGTAATTCGTCTATTGTCTATCAAACTTTTCACTGCTAGCACGTTTTGTTCTGCAACAGCCTTCAAAGGGCGACCACTTCTTTCTTCATCCCCCAAAGTTATGTAGTTGAACGCGCTTAAAATTGTTTTACCACCGATACACGGTTACCTTAGAAAGGTCTTCATCCACGAATGCCATTTGAAGTCTATAGTACGATTCATCTGGTTCCAGGCGACATTTGAAATCGTAAAAATCATAGCGCGAAAATGGTCTCGACGCAAATCCATTTTTCAAAGAGACAAGATGATTTTAATTAGCTCGCAAAAAATGTGGAGAGAAATTTTGAATTTGGAACGTTCTTATTATTAGTAAATATAAACATTTTCTCGGTGGTAGGCCACAACCACAACATCCTCCGCCGGCATGAGTTACCACCCACCAGACGACAGTCATGCCGCCAAGCGATTAGTTGTGTTCCGGCATGATGTCTGGTGAAGCCGTACGGAGGACGGGTCTGAGTAGTTGTGTTGCGATGTACGTGCCGGGTACGATGCGCGAAATTTTGTTGTGTCGGGAGTTTGGTTGTGGAGGGCCTCCAGATCAATCTCCCTCTGGCGCAGCATTGTTGGTCGTGTTGTTGGGTTTAACATTCAACATAACGCTCAACTGCCGTCTTCCTTCCTATTTACTCAGTTCCTTTGAGTGAGTAGGTTTAATAAACTAGCGCGCCTGACCATCAACGATTGCATCACTGCTTACCATCAGGCGGGATTGCAGTCAAGCGCTAGTTTTAGTAGTATTTATAAAAAAAAAACACTTTTTGTCGCTATACTTTCTGAGTGACCTGCGCCTGTAGCCAATGTAACATCGCTTCATAGCGAAGCGATGTTACATTGGCTGGGGCCGCTGGTATTTCTTCTAACGTTAAAGATGACGAATTGTCGAAATCTACAGAATGAAAATTGTAGCGAATTGATTTTAAATATTAGTTTGGCTTAACCCTAATCGGCGACTGCCTGAATCAATTGCGACATTTGTACGCTCTATTTTCTTTCGGACCAGATTAGGTTCTTTCTAGCCCGAGCACTCGGCAGGTATCTCTCTCTAACTGTGCTGGCATCTGCATACCCATAGATTTAGGGTATCAGCAGATCGTTGATATGCAGCAGGAAGAGAGTTGCAGAGTCGACAACAACTCTGAGAGACCTTTCGGTCAAGAAGACTTTTCTTACCCGTATGTCAAATAATAACGAGTTATAAATTATTTGACGTACGTACGTATGTTGGTTAACATACGTACGTACGTCAGGTTGTTTAAAGCAGTTGGCTTTAAACAACCGGCCCTTAGTAGTTAAAGACAGTTACAATTTAGAGTAAAAATCGTTGTCAAAGGTCTAAAGCAACTATAAGGTCGAAAATACCTACTCTTTGAGGAAGAGGTTTCCAGATCAGCAGTACAATTCTGTAGCCATATCATCGTGAAAACTTAACAACAACAAAATACCTATAGAAAACTTAGATGACGTAAGCGTGAAATGAGCTACACTATAGACAACTCAATTCAGCTAACTTTTCACGGTTACCGTCTTTATTCTATTTTAAGCGAACCCGCATTCGCATTTAATCCAGAAGGATGGAATGGATGGGTGGAAGGACTAGAAAGTGGATCATTGTGAGGGGCATGGGGACTTTTTTATTTTGATTAAACACTAAACCGCGTTCCTATTTATATGTATAGGTACCTACTAAAAGTATATAGGTATTAGAAGTAATACTTACCCCTAATGGTTTTGCAGTTGGAATCACTATAGGAAAATTTCTGATAACACATGGCTTTGGATAAAGTAACGGCTCCCCGCGCCAGAACTGAATTGAGTAATACGAAGATTCTTCTTCGGGCAGACGATATCCGTGCTGTTAACATGATAAAAAGCGCACTTTATTGCTCAAGAATAGAATAGAATACTCTTTATTATGTACACCATATAGATTACAGAACATAAATAAAAATATTTTACAAAGGGTGACACAATGAGCGATCTTATCGCTAAGAGCGATCTTTTCCACTACCTACTATCTACATACCTACCTACTATAATATACTACCATGGATACTATCGATCCAGTTTGTAGGTTATAGACACAGTCAGTCAGATAGCCATTAGCTAGGTCAGTAGTTAGTAGGGTTGCCAGACCGCCGGGAAATCCGGGATTCTTCTTGTCCCGGAATGAGCGGTAATTGTCCCGGATTTTAATAAAAGTTATTAATTTTGTAAGAGTTGTTAGAGAAAGATTTTGCGAGTGTCCGGATTTCGAATGACCTTTTTTTTTAGACGTTATTTTTTTTCCGAGTGTCTCTTTCGTCCCGGATTTGGTAACTTCCTATCTGGCAACCCTAGTAGTTAGGTAGTCATTTGGGTCATATTGACCCAAAGTGTAGTTACACAACACGAAAACTTAAACGAAGCAAATACCTATCTAAACTAAGCCATCTAGTCTGAATCTTTTGCCATATTTGTGTTACGCAATTAGGCTGCTAGACCATTCAAAACTGGCCTAGGAGAAGAAGTATACCTCGTGGCGTGGGCAGGCGCGAGAGCGGGGCGAACGGCCGATGCAGAGTCAGCTCGAGCAGCGTAGGTCGCAGCTCAGCGAGGACTTGGAGGCGGGACAGGCTTTCACGCCTCACCACCATCGAGGCCATCCGGCCGGTACTGGCGGACTGTCACGGGAGAAGGCACGGCTCCCTGACGTTTCGGGTGACACAGGTGCTCTCGAGGCATGGTTGCTTCGGAAAGTACCTGTGTCGCATAAACAGGGAGCCGAACGCCAGGTGTCACCACTGCATCGACTGCCAGGAGGACACGGCGCAGCATACGCTGGCAGAGTGTGCCGCTTGGAAGAAGCTGCGGCGTGCCCTCATCTCTGAAGTAGGCAGCGACAAGTCACTGCCTACTTCAGAGATGCGGCAGCGAAGAGTCCTGGGATGCGGTGGTTTCCTTCTGCGAAACAGTTGTCTCGCAGGAGGCTGCGGAAAAGGAGAGGGAGATCTCGTCCTCTCACCCGGCCCGCAGCAGGCGTACCGAGCGTCGGCGGAGGGCGGATAAGGCCTCTTCCAGCTCCCCTAAATGGGTCTAGGGACGATAGACACGGGGACATCTGTCGCCCCCCAAACATCAGGACCCGAGGTAGCGGCGCGAAATGTACCACGCGCGCCACTCTTAGACGTCACGGGAGGAGTCGTACACCTCACTACCCCCCTTGACCCGAGGAGGCCCACGGTGGCAAGTCAGCACCAATCAGAACCAAGCGGAAGCAGTATTTGTTCTCGCAACCCCCGGTGTAGGTGTGAGATGGAACACCCGGGTGGTTTTTAGTCAGTAAGAATCTGACAGACCCCATCGCCCGCCCCAGGGCGGCTTTTTTTCCACCCGGAAAAAAAAGGAGAAGTATACCTAAGGTAACGAAACAAAACCTTGAGAACTTACGATATTTTTCCAATGGCGACGTAAGTCTTTATAGGATCTATATTTTGATATTTTGGGAAAATCCTTATGACTCTCTTCAATGATAGCCTTGTTTAGGCTAGAACAGGAAAAATAACATTAGCTGTAATATAGCTGCCCCTAGCTCGCCAATAGTGAAGTAATAATTAAGTGGGTATCAGCGATTAGGATATTTTAACAAGGCTGAAAAATAAATAAGATCAGACCTTGGCAGGACCCTTATCCATTCGCCAGGCAAAAAATCTTCATCCGATATCATTAAGTTTATTTTAACAGCATTTATTTCGATAATAGTGTAGTTGTCTGAAAGAAAGAAGTGGAACTTATGCACTAATCCATACTAATATTATAAATGCGAAAGTAACTCTGTCTGTCTGTCTGTCTGTTACGCTTTCCCGCTTAAATCTCTCAACCGATTTTGTTGAAATTTGGCACAGACAATCTTTAGACCCTGAGAAAGAACATAGGCTACCTTTTATCCCGGAAAAATTTGATGTTCCCGAGGGAAATCTAAAAAGCGCGATATAACCGAACTCCACGCGGGCGAAGCCGCGGGCAGAAAGCTAGTTGGTTTATAAATAATCGTTTGATTCAACACCAAATATGTACAGACAAAGCATATCAAGCTATTGCAATCTGTCAGATTTCTTTATTAGATTTTCAATTTTATCTCTGAAGCTCAAGGTTGATTGGGAACATTTGACAGATTCAGGTAGCTTGACTTGCAGGGTAATTGCATAACACACTATCAGTAGCAATGGGTTTCATTTTGACAGTTCAACAATATTCATTGCGTTCTTTACGTTGTTGAGTAGACACACTTTTTGAACACATGGAACATTGGATTATCAATTAGCTTCGAAATGATTCCAACTGATAGTGAATGTTTGTTACGTAATTAGGGTGCTGCTATCGTTCGTACCTAAGTACAGTCCGATTCAAAATTTACTAACATTTCATTGTCTTACCGTCAACTGAAACATTATATTTAACACCTTCTTGAGGTCCATTTGTAGTGAGAAAATCTCTATTATTTATAAGGTAGTTATCTCCCAATGTATTCCAAATAGGTGCAATTCTTGCAGTCATAGTGTAATGGAAACATTTTTGATATATTTCTGTAGTGACCGATTTAATTCCACCGTCCTTAAAAAGTCAACTGGGTTTAAACATGGACATAAGAATGAAGTACATTTTTTTATATTAAATCAATAACTACGGTATGTATATATTTCGATGTTGAATGTCATAGAGCTCGTTGTAGTTAGTCACAATAAAACTTTCATACTTAATAATTTTGTAGTAGGTATTGTAATACAATAACTAAAACAACAAACTTTTAAAACAGTAAAATAAGGGTATGTTTGCAGATTTATTGTAATTATCTTCCTTCATTAAGAGTGTTACACGCCGGTAGGTGAGCGAAGGCATCAATAACGCGTAGGCGACGACGCTGGACGAACTCCTAAACGCAAGCTGCCCTTACCTTACATAGCCTTATGTACTATGCAACCTACCTGCATCAGCGAAAATTTGACAAACAGAGAGTTTAATTTATCATAGTCATCTCCTGCCTTATTGAAAATTATATGAACTTGTCTTACGTCCCTCTTGTCGGGGCAAGACAATATTGATGAATGAGAGAAGATTATCATTCTGAAAATATATAGGTATAAGTAACATAATATACCTCTTAACAAGTTATCCATTACTCGTAGCACATTTAATTGTTATTGTAAAACAACGATAAATATATATAATTAACATAATACCTATACCTCTTAATAAGTTAATTATTATTGTAAAACAACGATAAACAAGTAGATTAGTATATAGTAGGTACATTAACTAAATGATAAAAAAAAAGTTTTTATAGGTTCTACGTACCTACACTTAAGTATTTTCCAATGATAATCTGAGGGCGTGGATCTATCATGCTTATCACTGATATTTGCAATAGCTATAACATAACCCAGCTTATTAAAATCAGCATTTACTATATTTATTTTCATTTCGCACATATTTTCACTGTTCTGCGTTAATTATACTTAGAGTTCCTGAACATTAATTCCTTTACAAAAAGGCGCCAATTTTTTTTTTTACATAAAAATTTTTTGGAAAAGGTATACATACATACTAAGTATCTAACGCCTTTGTGGAAATATAATGTAACTAAAAATATTATAGTAAATAATATCAAATGCACATAATAATTACTCTTTGATTAGGTACTTATTATTAATTTCTATTAAAACACGGCCTAGCGCGAATTGATTTTACACACTATTTGAAGACCAAATCGTAGTCTATCATTACCTAAATTAATATTGAATATACAAATAGGTTTGGGTTTTTTGGCGGGAAGCTAATATGAGTGCCACGCTCATTTTTCACTGGACTTTTAAATTATTCATAAGCCAGAAAAAAAAAAAACAAATAGATTTGAACATGGAATTAAAAATGTAAATTATAATCCATTCGAGAGATACCAATTTTGAAAATAACGATCGGGGGTTACCTACTAATTAGTAGGCATGTAAGGTCTTAGAAGATGTGTGTAATGGTTACCTACACTATTTGAAGACCAAATCGTAGTCTATCATTACCTAAATTAATATTGAATATACAAATAGATTTGGGTTTTTTGGCGGGAAGCTAAGATGAGTGCCACGCTCATTTTTCATTGGACTTTTAAATTATTCATAAGCCAGAAAAAAAAAACAAATAGATTGGAACATGGACTTAAAAATGTAAATTATAATCCATTCGAGAGATACCAATTTTGAAAATAACGATCGGGAGTTACCTACTAATTAGTAGGCACGTAGTGATTACTTGCTCTGTGTTAGTAGGCATGTAAGGTCTTAGAAGATATGTGTAATGGTTTCATGTAGATGATCTGCTTGTGTAGTTTGTAAGCAAATTAGACGGCGATGATGCGACCTTAAAAACCTGACTTAAACTGACTGACTTACGCTGGCCCTTAAAAAAAACAATTCAATTTTTTATATTTTATTTTTATTTGAATACAGAAAAATTAACTTTAGTATTATATTTTTTTTTAACATTCATTGTCGATATCTTCAGTTTCTGTGTCATCAACAGTTGCTGACAAAACTCATCATCTCAGCGTTTATCCCGGTTGCATCCGCGGCTTTCGCGATGGAGCCCGGGGTCCGCTTTCCTGCAGATTCTCCTCCATTTCGCGCGATCTTTAACATCCTGGGGTAAGAGCTTGTTGGCACGCATGTCATCTATTACAACGTCAAGCCAACATTTCTTTGGTCTACCCCGCTTGTTCCGGCCCGGCGGAGGCGCCATGGCAAGACATTTGTTACCCACGTAACGTGCCGGTTTGCGTAAGACGTGGCCGTACTAGCGTAGGCGACCCTCCTGCAGTTTGTCTGCAATGTCACGGACACGAAGACTGCCCTGATGCGGTCTTTCTGCATAACTCCACACATCCACCGCAGCATATTCATCTCCGTGACACGCAGCTCCTACTTGTGTCGCTCAATCACAGGCCACGCCTCACTGCCATACAGGAGAACAAGTCTAATGATGGTTTTATAGACCTGCCCCTTAAGCTTAACCGGCATTTTGGGGTCAAAAATGACACCAGTCACCTCACGCCATTTTGCCCAAGCTGCGGAAATACGTGCCCTAACGTCGCAATCAATGTCGCCGGACGCGTGGAGCACAGACCCCAAGTATTTAAACTGGTTCATGTACTCGACCATGTCTCCACCTATGCGCACAGTCATGGGGTCTGTCGTGTTGCTGGCCAAGTACACGGTCTTCGCCACGTTGAGTTTCAGGCCTCCGTTCTCAAGCGAGTCCTTCCACGCATCCACACGCCGCACCAACCGTTCCCTATCCGCGTCCGCCAGTACGGTATCGTCAGCATACATGAGTAGCCAGGGAGGTTGCTCATGTGAATCCTTGATGCTGTCCGACAAGACGTCTAATATCACGCCGAACAGAAACGGACTAAGGACGGATCCCTGGTGGACTCCGACGGTGATGGGGAAGGGTTTAGTGTCGCCAACAGCTATCCTAACAACGGAATCGGAATTGAGGTACATGTCTCGAATTATGTCAACATAGGCTTCTTACCTACCCTTTGGACCTCAGCGCCCACCAGATCACCCCGCGAGGGACACAGTCGAAGGCCTTCTGCATATCTAGAAAGAGCATATGCAGAGGGGTGTTCTTCGATCTGTATCTCTCCATGGTGATCCTTGGTGCGAAGATAGGGTCCATGGTTCCGTACCTTGGGCGAAACCCATATTGACACTCCGAGACAGCACACTCCTGCCGGATGCGGGAGTCTAAAATCCTCTCAAATATCTTCATGGTGTGGGACATGACCTTAATACCGCGATAGTTGCCACACTCCTGTACCGAGGCCTTGCCTTTGAAGACTGGAGTAATTACTCCAGTCCAAAAATCCCGAGCCAATGGAGACTGAGTATTTTTATACTCAGTCTCCATTGGCTCGGGATTTTGCCGTTCAGGAGCACGCGGTTTAGGAAGTTAGTTAACATGCCCACACCGCGAGGACCCATCGCCTTCCAGGCCTCAATGGGGACTTCGTCAGCTCCGACAGCTTTCCGATTCCCCATACGAAGAGCCGTTTGGACTTCCTCAGACGTTATTAGGGGCACTAGTCCATGGTTCGGAGGGAGTTCCGGTGTCTGCACCCTCTTGGTGCTGCTTGTTCAGCAGCTCGTGAAAGTACAAGCGCCCTCTCTCCTTCACCGCGAGCTCTTCGCATAGCAGGTCGCCATTAGGGTCTTTTACACAACGGCACTTAGATATATCCTGTGCCGCTTTGACCCTGGAACGTGCCAACTTGTAAATAAGCTTTTGCCCCTCAGACGAATCCAACTTCTCGTAGAGAGGTTGCAAGTGGTCTCGTCTGGCTCTGGCTACAGCTCTTTTAGTGGCACGTTTGGCGACCATATATGCGTCGCGATCTTCAGGAGATCCGGTCGCCTGCCACATTTTGAAGAGGGCTTTCTTCACCCTAGTCTCTCTCTGGATTGTGTCGTCCCACCACCAGGTCTCCTTGTCACTTTTGCGACCGCCCTTAGAGACGCCGAGAACCACCCGCGCCCCCCAGCAATAGCTGCCTGGATCCTGTCTCAGTGGACATGCGACAGTTTCACCATAGGTGCCAGCGCACTTGTCGCCGATAGCCTAGCCGACGTGATCTCCTGGGACTTATTTTCGTCAAGCAGCCACCACCGGATCTGGCGCCGGCATTTCCCTCCACGTCTACGTTGGGCCTTTATGCAGAGATCCATGATAAGGAGACGGTGTTGTGAAGTGAGGCTCTCACCGGGTATGACTTTGCAGTTGGCTACTTTGCCGATGTGGTGTCTCCTAGTTAGTAGGAAGTCGATCTGAGTAGCGCTTCGCTATCCAAAGCCACCGTGAACACGCCAAACCCATCACACTTCTCACCCACATGACCGTTCAAATCACCACCCAGAACGAGTGCTGATAAAACGTCGAGTGGACTTATTCCTATAATATTTAAATCAACATCTTCATCATTGGTTGACTGCGTTTGAGCATGACTGGCCACGGCAATGTCCACAAACTTTTAAACACCTTAATCCATTTTTTTTGCATCCACATTTTCCGCTGCAACCTTTTCTACAATTTCAGAAGATTGTGTTTAGTAAATTATCGGGTGCAGGTGGTAATAAAGTTGTTATTGGCTGTAGTATATTATTTTTTAATACTCAACCCCACTATTCTGGATCAATTTCTCTTCCTAGCCAGGTTTGTGTTTGATAATACACTCGATAAATATGGTGTTGAGCTACTGAAGAAGTAGGTGGTAATAATGGAAATTTTACAGCTGTACCTTGTTAGTTTAGCAAAGCTACAGTATCTGTAATTATTTATAGAACATTCTGATATTGGAGCACCGTACATTGCTAGTAGAAAATGTGTTCCAGCATTGACAATGACATCTCGGGGGCAATTTTCTTATTGGAATATTTCTGCAGAATTGTTTAAATCGGGTCGTTTTTCAAACATCCTCATGATTTTCAATTTTCCTTTTCCAAAAAGTGCTGACATTGTATCATATCCGGTCATGGCATGTAGAAACAGAATATTTTTCTTGCAATGTGAATATTTGTTGAGGCTATCAGTCCAGATGTAGGTTGATCAAGTATTAGTATACAATACCGTATGTGAGTGCATTCTAGTCTCTACTCAAATACGGTTAATTCTACAGAAAAATGCAGGAGACATTTTTTGTAGACAATTTCACGACACATTTTAATACTGACCTTTATTGACCTCTAAGCAATAGATCGCGAAATATATGCGTAAAACTGATTTTCGTGACCTTTTGACCTTTATAACTTTTTTAGCCGACACGATATCAATGTCGATTTTTTAATCTTCATTACATTGCCATAATAAAGGTGTATACAAAACTTCAGCTCACTAGGAATTTTTCCGCAGATTGGGGTTTAAAATAGCTAAAATGACTTGACTATATTCCGTGAGTTTAATAACCCATTAGCATTTCAACGTACGAGTATACCTCACAAGAT
Organism: Sesamia nonagrioides; assembly: GCA_017933935.1. NCBI lineage: Eukaryota > Metazoa > Arthropoda > Insecta > Lepidoptera > Noctuidae > Sesamia > Sesamia nonagrioides. Next base: position 43,080 of record JADWQK010001794.1, on the reverse strand, counting down.
GTCACAAAAAACTAATGTAGATACCTACTATTTTAATTTGCATGAACACTCTTAGAATAAAAGTCAATCTTTACGTTAGTTTTTATTCAAATTAAAATAATATTAGACATGGTTAACTAAATTCGGTAAACATTTTAGACAACTTAAAGTACACAAATATAAAAAAAAAACATCAAGTCAAATACATATTACAGCTTATCTAACTTTAGATGTAATTTCAATCACAGATCCATTGATAGCGACTGTTCATTTGAAAAAAAAAACTGCAATACTAGCTAGCTGATCACATCGTGATTTTAAGGACTACAGATCGCGCCAAACTTCTAGTCCGCTCTTAATACAGCGCGAACCGCGTCGCAGTAGCAAAAAGCAGGTATGAGCGGGGAGCGGCAGGAGGCGGCGGCGGCAGGGCTCGCCCCACTTCACCACCCCCGCACCTATATCACCTGTGCGTGCGCGTTAGTGTGCGTTCAATGTTCTTCCGAATAGCACACGCGCTCGTTTTCCGTAGGGAAATACAGTCACGCTCAGTTCTTTTTTGATTTTGTTATTGTTACTGAAGATCAGTATAGAAAAGAGTGATCACGTAATAGATACATTAACCGATGAAATTGTAATAAGAGTGGCCGAAACTATGTTGAAGGTGTTAAACAATTATAAACTTTTAAATAAAATTATATTGCAATAAAACCTGTGTTTTGCCTATTCATAGATATACCTAAATAATGTGAGAATAACAATGTAATAATAACTAATATTATTATAATATTCTATTGCAAAATTAGTTCCTCAGTTATGGTGGAGGTTTTGTGTTTCAAATCAACTTAATTTTGTGCGTGACTGTACCCATGCGCGAAGCAACTTCAGAGCGGACTAAAAGTTTGGCGCGATCTGTGCACAGTTAAATCATAAATTGATTGCAAAATGTAACGCTTAAATTTCATTATTTTGTAACTGCCTATCATACGTAGCACTAAGTCTTAGTAAAAAATCATTATAAACATACAAAAATATTCAGTCATTCCTTTGACATACAATTCCATTCTAACTGAATTTATTTGGAAGTCAATTTAATTAGTTATTTTACCAAAGAATATTATTTATCTTACATGTCATCACTTTCTTAGGCTCCCTCGGAGGTGGGTAATTAATGACAATTTTAAAACAGTCCCAGTTTTGTGCATAATAGTTTTCTTAGTTGTTAGTTTGGGTTTCAAATTGATCACGAGCTTTGCGCAGCACTCCTTGAGTCTTGTGAATCTCTCTACAAATCGCACGTTGAACACTTCTCTTGCGCAAATTAGCGGCATTCAGTTGCATCAGAGTTTCTGCGAGTGTCGCCTTGGTCCTTGCGAGCTTTTGCTTCAATGTTACATTTTCCTCATATAATGAACCTGCAAATAAAGTTGTTGTTGTGAATGTATTAAAGCGGCAAAAAAGGAGATTACGCAACGATATTTTTTGTTTATGCGAAACCTGAATATAGTTTGTTCAGAATAAGCAACTGAACCGATTCCAACCATTTTTACACCATGTAATATTTTTTCCCAAATACATTTACAAATTTTTGCTGTTTGGATACCGAGCACGCGCACGCAGCTTTACGATAGTACATACGTCATATATAGTACTTGCGCGTGTAACAGCTGACGCCAGAGCAACGCCCCGCGCTCGCCCGCACGAGCGGATGTTAGACCATATTTTTGTTGGGTCAACCAAGTTGCTGGTTAACGTAGCGTAGGGAAGCCCCCAACAAGGTGGACCGATGACCTGGTGAGGGTCGCGGGAAGCCGATGGATGCGGGCAGCAAAAAACCGGTCATTGTGGAAAGCCTTTGGGCTTTGTCCAGTAGTGGACCTCTATAGGCCGAAGGAGTACATTTCCTTTTAACATACATTTACCATTAAACCACCAACCACATTACCATTTACTATTAACATACATTACATTAACATACATTTTAGACGTTTGCAAGTCACTTGACTTTAATCATCGTTTATGAATAAACCCCTTAAACACTGGTGTTTTTTCATCTCTAGTCACTAGTTAACTTTAAGCAGCGTTTATGAATAAGGGGGAATGTGCCCCGCCTACTGCCACTTAATTTTAGCGACTCGAAGAGCTGTGTTTGCTTTGGTTCTTCTGCGGATCTCCTCATTTTTGATTCGATCGCGCAGAGAAACTCCGAGCATAGCTCTTTCCATCGCCCTTTGTGTGACTTTGAGCCTTCGTATGAGGCCCATTGTGAGCGCTCACAAAGGAAATGTACAAATTAACAATATTATTGTAATATACTTACGAGGTGACAAAGCAACAGGATCGTTTTGTTCTAAGCTTGACAGCCTATCACTATCAATACCTTGGTCTGGTGAAGTAGGTCGCTCTTCTTCAGAGTGAAGACCATCATGCGCAATAGCTACTTTATTATTAACATCTAAAGCCATTTTGCGTGTAACTTCTATCTCAAGTTGAGAGTTTACTTCTAATGCATTGGAAAGCTTTTCACGCGTCTCTTCCAGCTCTCTTTCAATGCGTAGTCTGTCGTGTTGGGCACGAGCTCTTTCTAATGCAGCTTGTGACGCTTGAACAGTAGCTTCGTCAGCGGCGCGCCTCAAGGAACGTTCAGTTTCCATAAACGTGGCTTCCAACTCTTGCCTTTCTGATCGTAATCTATCAGCAGTCTGTACAGCATCAGAAAGCTTTTGGTCGACTTCTTTAACCCTAGATTCCAAGCTTTTGACTATAGTCCTTAAATCATCTAATGTTTTATTAGCGTCAGTCAAACTTGATTGTTCAGACATTAAACTTTCTTTTAATTCATTATTTTCTGTGATCAATTCATTGATTTGCTCCTTTGAAAACTCAAGTTTACTATTTAACTCTTTGTTTTCTTCCTCCAACTGTTCATTTCGCTTTGTGATATGGTTCAGTTCCTCAATCAAGCTTTCACTGATAGGTTTATTGTCTTCTGATCGGGATCCATTCGATAGACGCGCCCGTCTTGTGCGAACTTTGCTAATATCAGTACTACATTCGCGCTGTCCGACGCCAGTATCACACAGTCCAACGCGGGCGAGCGATACATTCCTATCTGGCTCTGACCAACATTCAGACTCTGATATGATATCCGCTTGAGGGAAATGTTTGAATAAAGCTTTTCTTTGTGCCGAATATCTATTATCATCGCTACATCCCACATGGTGACCAAACATCATAGTTAAATCTTCAAGTCTCAATGAGTGTGATACATCCATATTACTCTCGTCCATGGTGAATTCCTCCGGTGCCATAGATTCGTCCAACTCCAAACCAACAGGCAACGCAAGACTTTGCTCTAGTATACTTTCAGCCAACTTTTTCTTATCCTCACCAAGCACACATCTATAAAATAATAAATAATGATGTCAAAAAGCAGTTGGTCATATTTGTATCTAGTGGTATGTAACTATCAATATACACTAATTGTGTTAATGTTAGCTAGCTATGTTAAATACAATATTGCATTCTTTGATATATGGATAGTATAATACTGACTTGTGTGATAGTAACTTATCGAGGAAATATGCCATTCCTTGTAGTCTTTTAGTAAGCAACTGTTGAAGATTTCTGAAATTATAAAAAATATGATATAGTAGATTAATAAGACATTAAGAGGATGTTTAAAAGTGCGGTGTAGGGTGAGATGTCCAACAGTGAACCAGTGGTACACATTGAGCCACCCTTCTTACTTTGTACACGCTACGTTTTCGAACCGTGCTTGGACACGAATATACTCAGTTTTTACTGCCGCGCCTGCTGGTCAGTCGGGAACTAGCTAGCGTCAAAGACGTCCGCTTGGCGGATCGCAATACGATTTTCGACCATAAAACGCAATAAAAAAGTAAGTAGTAAGTAGTAAGTAATTAAGTAACATTTATTATACCTAATATAGCGTTTATTTGGCTATCGTATACAACTGAAATTACTACAGTAACTCTTTTCATTTGTTTTTAACATCATCTTAAACGTTGAATGGTGGGTGTAGTACACAGTGAACCACGAACGTAATTGGAACCGTAAGCCGGTTAATTTTATGCTGTTTTTGTTTCAGAATAGGGCGAATCAAAGCAGCGCCTAGGAAAATTGGAGGCCACAGAAAAGAACACATGTGTTGCTAGTAAAAAATGGACGTTTCGTATTTAAAATTAAAAAACTTTGTCAAAAAAAATTATTTGATTACTTAGTAACGTTAACAAGGCGTTTTATTGCTTCACCTTTAGTTTTGTTGCATAAATAGTCATAATTTGCCGTAAAATAAATAGGAAGCTTCACTGTATACATATTGGTTCACTGTTGACCTGGCCCCGGTTCAGAGTGTCCCACGTGGTGGACTCAGTGAGCCATTTGCCGTCTTTTAAAAAAACTTAAATATATTCTAACTTAGTACGTTTGGTTCTAAAATTAAAATGCCAAATTATAGCCAGATATATAGGCAGTCCAATAGTAAAGAAAAATCTTCATTATCTTTAGAAGCCGCTGAGCTATGAATCTGCAACTTTTTCATGGTTCACTGTTGGACACCTCACCCTATAGAAACAATTGTTACCCTGTGTCGACATCCTGAATTGTTTCGAAATGTTTCTGCATATCCCTAACTTTGCTTTCGAGGTCCTTGATATGTTCATCTTTACACTTCAGTATTTCCTCATATTTCTCTAATTGTGAGTCGCTTACATGCGCGTAAACTAATTCCTTGTCCTGTAAAAAATTAAAAACACAAAATATATATTCTATTCTATCTAAAGTCTATTTAAAGCCTGTTAAAATATGAATAGACCCACGGGTCACTTACGAGTTTAATTTTCTTTATTTCTTTGTCTTGCTGTTGAATTTTTTTCATACATCCTTTTATCATTTGTAAAGCCTTTTTGTTTTCTCTGCGTAATTTGACAAGTTCATCCTGCAAGAAGTATCTCGTCTTATTGTATCATATAGCATGTTCTCAATTCGATGCTAAATCTAATAACTCGAATCGAACATAGGTCGCGACTCATTTATACGGTAACCTAAGGGACCTACTATTTCAAATTCCACCATATTTCCCTTTAGAAATCTGGTAATAGTCGTTGTGGTGTTGTGTTTACTAGTAGTTTTAAACTGCTTCATTGAAATAATATTGAATAAGATCAGTAGGTATATGGTTTGCTTCTTCGATATAGGTACTTACCATGTCATCATTATTAACCGTAACAGCCAAATAGTCACTGAAAACAATTAAGCAATTCAAACCAGCTCTTAGAAAAAATACAAAAATATCGTATAAGTTATCTACACTGACGGACTCATAAACTGCATCTAAGTTCAGGATTACTTTGAAATGATTTTTTTTAATGAGTATGCACGATTTTTAGAGTAAATTACATAAATATAGAGAGACCGGCCCTTAATTTAAAAAAAAAAAAAAAAAAAAAATTAAAATAGAACTGCAGTAAAACAAATGAATATTGGCGGGAAAAGAAAATTTACACGTGTATCAGATTTCCGTGTTATTTATAGTAGTTTTAAATTGATTCGCATTATTTTTTTATTCTTTTGTCAAAGAATTATTGTTACCAGCAGAACTGTTGGGTTAGTTTTTTTTTAACACCCTTGCTCGTAAAGCTGATGTAATTCCACCGGTTTTAAATATGTAAAGCGGGCCATAACAAACGCGTGTGTTATCAAAGCAAATAGTTAAGTTATAGTCCATACAAATTCCATAACAGCATTATTTTCCATTTCAAGTAAATATGGAACTGATCGCCGCCGCACGACTCGCGCTGCGCGCTGTTCCATATTTGAAATGGCAAATAATAATACTAATGGCGGGAAAGCAACAGTGTGCATTCACAGATTGAGTTTATTTAAAATGAACAAAATATAAAATACTTTTTTTTCTGTTTCCTCGCAAGTGTGTTAAAAAACGTCGTACGATATACGTGCGTATTGGTTATAACATGCTCGGCTCAATTACACCCTCGCCTTCGGCTCGGGCTGAAATTCCGCCTCGCATGTTATAACCATCATTACGCACTAATATCGTAATGTACTATTTTAACACCCTTGCTCGTAAAGCTGATGTAATCCCACCGGTTTTAAATATGTAAAGCGGGCCATAACAAACGCGTGTGTTATCAAAGCAAATAGTTAAGTTATAGTCCATACAAATTCCATAACAGCATTATTTTCCATTTCAAGTAAATATGGAACTGATCGCCGCCGCATGACTCGCGCTGCGCGCTGTTCCATATTTGAAATGGCAAATAATAATACTAATGGCGGGAAAGCAACAGTGTGCATTCACAGATTGAGTTTATTTAAAATGAACAAAATATAAAATACTTTTTTTTCTGTTTCCTCGCAAGTGTGTTAAAAAACGTCGTACGATATACGTGCGTATTGGTTATAACATGACGCACTAATATCGTAATGTACTATTACTCATCGAGAGTTTTTGAACCATAATATGGATACTTCGTCCGAACAAGCAACTCAAAATGTAGCACTGGTGAGGGAGGGCTTGGATCAACGAACGGTTGGTAGAAATTTAAACCAGTCTACGGTTTCTAGAAAATACAGAAGGTTTGTGGAGCCAGGTTCTTACAGAAGGAGACGTAGTACAGGCAGGACTCGAGCAGTCACCGGTCGTGATGGCCGATTTATTGTTACAACTTCCCTGCGAAATCGTTTCCTCACGTCAGTTAACATCAAAACAGAGCTTTAATGAAGTGAGTGGAGTAAATGTGAGTGCAAGAACAATAAGAAGAAGAAAGCGCTTATCATCCCTTTTAGACCAACAAATGGTCCACAGTTGTCTGTAGCTCACAGACAAGCTCGCTTAAGATTTGCGCGTGATCACCTAAATTGGATAGAAAAGCAATGGGCCTCCGTATTGTTCACGGACGAGTGTAGGACATGTTTATATGGTGCAGATGGTCGCAGAAGAGTCTTTCGACGTGGGGAGCGATATGCTCAAAGTTGCATTGAGGAGCGTGTTCCTTTTGACGGTTCGTGTATGGTCTGCGGCATATCGATGACCGGGCGAACAGAACATGTGTTCATAGACATGGTCCGTCAAAACTGTAATAGAGGGGGTTTGACTGCACATCGCTATATAACAGAGATCTTAGAAGATCACGTGGTGCCTTACATGGGATTAATAGGCGAAATTTTTACTTTACTGCAGGATAATGCCCGGCCGCACGCTGCTGCACAAGTTCGACAATATTGCGAAGAGGTTGGGATACGTACAATGAATTGGCCAGCACGCAGCCTGGATCTTTGTCACAGTTTAAAAAGAGCTGTATATGCGAGAAATCCTGTGCTCACGATAGTAGCAGCACTAAGAACAACACTTTCAGAAGGATGGGACAATATTCCGCAAAATCTTTTAATAACCCTAATAAAAAGAGCACGCTGAGGTAATACGCCCTATTTAAACATAAATAAACCCTTGCATAAAGTTTGTGTCTATTGTTAAAACCAATTTTTTTACTAAACCGATTTTCATTAAATTTCTGTTCTTTTTTTTCATTTTTGAAATGTCTTAAGGTTCTTTCCAGTACGCAAACTTAAACATAAGGATATGACCCTACGCTACCACGAACCAATCCAAAGGTTTCAATTTAAATCTGTATAGAAAGTTTGCATACTTGGTTAAAATATTTATTTCACTTTGAAATAAATATTTTAACCAAGTATGCAAACTTTCTATTCGTCTATTATTTTGATGCAGTTTATGTGTATAATAAGTTGCTTACCCAGCCGATTCAGATTCTGCACATGTATCATCAACCGGATCTTTCTTTTCAGTTTCCTAAAATATAAGGGATTTAGGTATTAAATAGTCGATCGTAATTATTTAAAGAGAGAACACACGGCATCAGTCAACATGCCGCCGACAGATGTTTTTAATGTATGGATGTCCCAATGTAGAAATACTGATTTTATTAGATTAGATTTTAGAAATGATTTTATCAAAAGTTAAAATTTTGTTTAAAGATTAGACTAGATTTGAATCATTTACCTGGTTTTGTGCCGTAACATCTTTTTTTATTAAATTGCTATTATTCATGGATATTTCTACACTATCGGTAGATATGGAACCCTGTAAAAAATTACAATTTCGTCAACATTTTCTTTAAAAATAGTGGTATTGGTAAAGTGCGAACCGACAGTCTGTTCTAAGTTTTCTGTATCTGTTTTAAGTTTTAAATACGACACAAACATACCTTTTTTTTATAATGTTTAAATTACCTATTTATTAGTGTTAAGTGCTATGCAGATGATAATTTGTCCTCGACGATAGAACGTTTGTAAATATCTATTATGCTACATATTTCATCCAGCCATTGTGTCCAGCGCCGGTGAACAAATAGTACAATACCTGCTAGGCGCCTTATCACCAGAAAGTTCGAATATTCAATAATAGTATTCGAGTTGAAAACCATGTTCCAAATTATCATACCTGCTGTTCCAGCACATCAATGGCTTCTGCAGCTGCAGCAAGTAGTTCTTGTTTATCACTCAGTTGCCTTCGCAATTCTTCCACTTCCACTTGAAGTCTTACATTATGTTCCAAAAGGCCCTGGAAATAAAATTGTTAGTTAAATAACAAACTACTTGATATTTTATCTATATGATAAATGGGTTTGTATATTTTGTGACAATTTTAAGTAGGTCTATAATATTTTCCAACTAGATCGTCGTATTCGGCATTACATTTGTTGTGCGAGATATGTTATGATCGTCAACATACAGTTGGATAAATCAATGCACTAGAGTGAGCCTATGCACATATTGAATTTGAGATAATTTAAGAGGAGCGGAACAATAAATTGAATGTCATACTTGACAAAGTTTAAATTTCATTGTAACCAAAAACTTACTTATTGGGACCTTTTTGTTACAAATGATCACTCAAAAATCAATTCAGAATACATTACACTCAAGGCTGGTTTTTCAATTATGTGATACCTTTACTCAGGGAATAATTTTGGAACTGTCAAACAACAATTTTATTCCTGAAATAAAAGTTTGTAGTCTTATGTCACCTTTTTCCGCTTAGGGAAGAGCGGAACAATGCGTCAGACTTTAAGGTCCGTATTACAGAACGTAACTCAAAACTCAAGCTTTACTTAAGTCTCGTTTCAAGCCATTTGATTGGTTGAAACTAGTTTTAAGTAATGTTTAAGCAGAGATCAATGCTTCGAGTTTCCTTCTGGAATACGCACCTTACTGTCTAAAACCCACCCGTGTCCTTTCATTTGTCTGTGTTAGGGCCATGGTATCCTCTTTAAAGCTACCCGCCACCCTGGCAGGTCTTAGTAGACCCTGTTATATCTCTTTGAGGCGCGCGTCGAACGTTACGCGCCGTCGGCCAGGGCCTGGTCCTGGTCGAGACATGCCTTTTAAGTTTTGTCGTTTGAAGAAAAAAAAACACAATTAGAACTTTTTTTTTGTTGGTCCCGGTTGCTATACGAACATCTAACGGCAGTTGTTACGGGTTGTTGGAGCCCTCTAAAGTCCATAACTACAATGCTACGATATCGCTTTCGGGTTGTGGAGGTCAGAAGGCAGTCGCTTCACGGAAAATATCGAAGTTTAGCCAAATCAGCAGTTAGACTTGGAAAGCGCACCCCAGTCTCCAAAGCTGAAAAAAGCTTCGGATGCGACTGGGATTAACGCTGAGATCATGATGATGAAAAACATCAAATGCCCACTCCCACCCTGAGAAGAGCGAAGTAATCACCACGAAGCTTAATACACTTTTCCATTCGCTTAAACTAGTTATTATAACATTTATTCTACTCGTAAGATGTTCGAAATGGCTGACTTAAAAGCGTATACTGCTTTTTCATCAGATTGGAACCTTTGACCACGAATAAGGTGGAAGAGGATGGTCAATAATTTTTACTTTTTCTTGCTTCAAACACTCAATCGTTTGACGAGCACTGTGCGAGGTTGCGTTGTCGTGGTACAGAATGATGCGTTACATTTTCGAAGGCGATGACTTGTGGTAAACAAACTGGTATATCACTCTACGTTAATCGTTCTGTGATTTTCAAGTGCAAGAGTCGCGAACATCCATTTCCAACGAACGTGGCGATTATCTTCTTTGAAGTGCTTCGAGAACGAACAACTTTAGTTTGCTTTGGCTCGTCGTCAGGAGCGTAGGCATAGATCCAAGATTCGTCACCATTGATGATGTCGTAGACGTGATTTCTCCTCGGTTGATTATTTGCAGAGTTTTCTTACACCATCTGACGCGGGCCGCCTTCTGATAGTCGGAAAGCAGATGCCGTATCCAACGGCAAACTATTTTTCTCAGACCGAGCGCTTCATGCAAGCTCTTCTGAATGGCCTAAGATGCCTAATGCCTTTACCTCCTGTCATAAGTCGATCTTCGAGAATTAGTTGTGTCACAGCAATGATATTATCTTCAGTGAAGGCAGATTTTGTGCGTCCTTTGTATGTACAGTTTGTATGTGTCAGATCTCTTTATTAGATTTCAACTTGTATCTCTAAAGCATTAAGGCTGAAGGTTGATTGGGAAAATAAAGACAGTTTCGTGTAGCTTGACCTGCTGTCGTCTTATTCTAAATACCTACCAGCGTTAGACAGTTCGCAGACATGGGGCTTCATCACTGAACACAGATGTAGCTCTTTAAAACAATGAAGCGGTGTTAAGCCTCTTGTACAGATGTAGACAATTATTGAACAAACATTTTCTTTAGAAAGATTCATTTTCGTAAGTAACCTGACAGATTCCAATCAACGCTGTGACTAAACAATAATAGGATTAATCCCAATAGGTATTTTCAACTGTTTTGAGATTAAAAATTTAAGCATATTCGAATACAGAACAGCTGTTGTAATTGCCGGGAATTATAGAAACGACAGAACTTAAAAGGCATGCCTATGTACCGGGAAGCGAGCATTATTCGCCGGATAGCCCAAGCTCTGTCCGCTGTACCGTTATTTCTTATAGCAGCGAGTTAATCCCCGGCGTTTTACCTCCTCGAGTCACTCCCATATATGGGCGAGGAATTGGCGATTCTATGGGAGCAGTCCGGCAAGGTGGCTCGCCTCCTCGCGAGCAACCAGCGGATTAGTTGCCGCTTCAAGGACCGTTGCCTACAGTGGTGCCCCGTAAAGGGTCAATCTTATTAATACTGCTGTATTCTATTAGGTGTACAAATAAGATTCCGCCGTTTAAGGTTACGTTGAAATTGTCAGATGTAAAATTTGATATCTTAAGTTCGGACATCCGGTAAAAACATACACTTAGTGTATTAGTGAAAAATGGCAAACTTTGTGCCGAATAAGCGTCATTAGCGATATAAGTCGTGGTGGCCTAATGGTTAAAACACCAGCCTCTCAAGTATGAGTGCGTGGGTTCGATCCCGGGTCAGGCAAGTAGGTACCAATGTAACTTTTCTAAAATTATATGTACTTTCTAAGTATATCTTGGACACCAATGACTGATTAAAAGGTGAAGGAAAACATCTTGAGGAAACCTGGACATTAAGTCTGAAATCGCCAATCCGCATTGAGCAAGCGTGGTGATTACGCTCAATCCTTCTCTGTATGAGAGGAGACCTGTGCCCAGCAGTGGGACGATAAAAAAGGTTGATGAAGATGATGAAGCGTCATTTGCGGGAACTTTTGCACCTTCTTTATTTTGAAGAAATCGGCTGCTGAGGCCCATCGATTGCTTGTAAAAGCTTATGGTGAAGCTGCTTTTAGCGAGAGAAGTTGTCGTGAGTGGTTAAAAAAGTTTAGAAACTGTGAAGACAAAGAGCGTAGTTTAAGACCGAAATCGTACGAACACATGGAAGCATTATTGGAGGAAAATAGAAGGAAGAGGAAAAACGCGCCCATTACGACTCCAGTTATGACAAAATTATTCTCCTACATGATACCTAATGCTCGTCAAAATGTTCAAAAAAACGGCGGAAACTTATTTGTACACCTACTAATTGAATAAAAAAGTAGGTACTTACTTGAACAGCTGGTGGCGATCCAGTGCCCAATTTCTCTTCAAGGAAATATATCCTCAGTTTTAAATGAAAGTTTTCTTTCCTTAAACCATTGAGCTGTTCTTCATACTGTTTCATGCTTATACCACTAGCAGTGGTAACATCTGTCGAAATATTATTGAAATTTTAGAATGTTAAATTTTTGCAACCCGTAATGACTGCCATTAGATGTTCGTATGGCAACCGGGAACAACGGCTTAACGTGCTTTCCGAGGCACGATCAGACCAGTGCAAATATTCATATTCACGCACACAAATATTTGCAATGCGCGGGGATCGAACACGCGCCTCCCTGCACAGCGGCCGCGTTCGCTACCACTACGCCACGGAGGCTGTCAGGCTGTCCCAGGCTGGGAGGCTGTCCCTTGACTATAAAGGAATCAAATAACTTCCGAAGGGCCCTAAGGGTCGGTTCACCACCCGCCTTCAGTAGCTCAGCCGTTATTCCGTCATCGCCGGACGCCTTGTTGTTTTTAAGCTGTTTGAGAGCCAATCGAATCTCCTGCAGGCTGACATCTGGGATATTTTCGGTGTAATGTTGGGTTAATCTTGCTTTAGGGTCTTCAGCAAGATTTAATGCGGGTTTTGTCGTCGAAGTGTAGTAGAGCTGCCTATAGAAATTCTCGACTTCCCTCAAAAGCTCAGGTCCGGACGTTATGATCTTGCCGTCGTCAGTCTTCAGCTTGCTTAGCCGGCTATGCCCAATAGTCAAATCTCTTGCGAAAACTTTAGAACCTCTGTTTCGCTCTATAGCCTCCGATATACGGTAGGTATTATACCGACGTAGGTCGGGCTTCAGAGACTTTGAGATCTGCTTATTGAGCTGCCGGTATCTGCAAGCATCACTTGACGAACGCAAAACCATCTCACGTCTGTCCTCCATGAGGTCGGAATGTAGTCCGAGAGCTTTTTAGTTCTATTTGTACGGCGGGTCTTAAAATACTTGGTCTTGACCGCACGGACAGCTTCTACAAACCCGTCATTGTACTCGTCCATGTCGCCACTTAGGCAATCGAAGCGATTTTGGAGCTAGAGCTGGAAACCTTCGGAGTTATGGATCTGGATGGGTGCTGGCCGGAGCGTAGACTTCATCAGCAAGATCTTTCGGAGACTATGTTCAGATTCAATGAGCCTCTGACCAAACGTGATCGCTGCCGCATTTGCGCGAGTTGATCACTGAGACATTGATTATGTGCCTTTTTGTCGTCATGATGAAGTCTATCTCGTTCTTGGTGACCCCGTCGGGACTGATCCAAGTCCTTTTCCGCTGTTCACGCTTTTTGAAGAAGGAGTTCATCACAAAGAGTCCCTCCTTTTCCATGAAGCCAGCTAACATGTGGCCTCGGTGGTTCCGACGCCCAAACCCAAAATTTCCCAGTCCGAGCTCTTCACCGCTCTGTTTCCCAAGCTTAGCGTTGAAGTCCTCCATGATAACGCTGTAGTGAGTTTTAGAGCTATGTATGGCTTTAGAGATGTCCTCATACATAGTCTCTCCTACATCGTCCGAGTGTGCCGAGGTCGAGGCTTATATTTGAATGACCTTCAGCGAATACCGTTTGGTTATTCTGAGTACCAGGAACGCCACCCTGGTCAACACACTCTCGACCTTCACTACATTGTCCACAGAGGACCTGTGGACGAGGAACCTGACACCACCTTGGGACTGAAGGTCGCCCTCCCGGAAATAGAGCAAGTTACCGGATTTAAGGATTATCGAGTCCTCACCCTCTCTTCGGACTTCAGATAATCCCAGGACACCCCATCGTAACTTGCTCAATTCTTCCTCCAGTTCAATAACCCTCTCGTCATTCCGCAGTGTACGCGCGTTCAGTGTTGCCAGGTCGTTCCGTCGTTGTTTGTGGTAGCCGGATCTCTTCCGGAGATTCTTCGCACCCCTTGCCCCGCCGTTACCTTGGCCGCTACCACAATGGCCAGGATAGCGGAGGTGCTGGGGACTAGGGGCCTGGAATTTGTCGTGTGCATCATTAGTGCCATAACCCCCACGCTTGGCAGGCGGGTTGGGAATCGCAGAATTTGATATTCCGCAGAACAAGCGCTGCTGACCACTTCCCTGGTGAGAGTTCCCTTAGTCGCCTCTTACGACACCCAAGGGAGGATATGAGATGGTACTATTCTAAGCCTAGTTTAGGCAGAAGCAGTTTAGGAAATTTTATCTTTACTGTAACATAGTAAATATGTATACGAACCGTGCCCTTCAGAAGAGGGTAACCCCATTTCTTGTAGTTTTCGCGGGCTGGTGCTGAAAATAAAACAGAATAATATATGTAGAGCAAAGTAAATTGAAGAACTATTAGAATAAGTCAGAAGAAATATTGTGATATAATATGCGCTTTTCAAAAGCGCAATCTTATTAAACTTTGTAACAAAAATTATTTAAAAAGAAAAAAGTCAAACAAAATTGGTTTGAATAAGATGTTCTGTGTTTGTTGAGAACAAAGCAGTTGCGGTGTTCAAACTTTGTTCTACGGTTTCTTTGATCTATCTATTATGCAATCCGTATTTGCAAGCTTAAATATTCATCCCGACAATGGTACTCTTCACGGTCTGCACACAAATAGAAACTGTTTAGGTTTATAACATTTTCGACTTTATGCGCACTATGCGCGAAGATGATAGTTTTACCCTTGGTAAAACAGTTTGTCAGCGTTTCAGTTTTCTGACTAACCGTAACGACTGTCAAAGATCTACGAATGACAGCCGAGACCAACTGCTTAACATGCTTTCCGAGGCTTTCGGTATGTAAAGATACCCATTCACTGACCACCCGAGGCAAGAGTCGACATCGAGCGAGTAGCTCAAACTGTGCGACTGTTCTTATTTACCCAAGTATAGCGTGATCTGCAACATTCTATAGCTACCTGTACTTAATGGTCATTTTTACAAGCTTTGGTAATCTATAGTAGAATATAAATATAATCCAATATTATTCATCTTCCATTGCAAATAGCGTGACAATTTATGGCCTACAGACTGACCCGACTTTTTGGGAATGTATACATAATATGTAAAACAACAATCCAATCTCTCAAAATTCTTTAATTGATTTTCAACTTTATCATCAACGTTTTCAAGGTTCAAGGTTAATTGGAATAATTTGACAGTTTCGGGTAGCATGATTAATGCTGGTGTCTGTACAATGTGTTGATGCAATACAGTAAAGTGTGCTGCAGTGTTTAAATCAGCGCAGCGGTTCGTGTTAAAGATGAACTACAAAAACACGCTTTCTTATATTTTAGTGTGCTTTATTCTATACACAACTGTTACATCGGGACCTTATTACTTAGCCGATGCTTTCTGTATGTATATCTATCAGTCTATTATAAAAAGAGTTGAACATTTATAACAGTTCTAGGCTGTTTCGAAATTCTCAAATAATATGTAGATATGCAAGTAGTTGTATACTACTAGAGCCTCGTAAGAAATAATAAAAAGGAGGTAAATACACACAGGTATAGTAGAGCACTCACTGTCACTTATAGCACAGTCTAAAAATCATACAGTCTAGTCGTCCAACGAAGACGGTTAGACAGAGCAACGTGCGGGATGTGAGGGGCAAGATGCGGATAAGCGGCTCCCGAACTGCGAACAGAAGTTTGTCGTAGTTTTTTTTTTTTTTTTTTTTTTTTTTTAAAATGGTGTATACGATATATTGTAACCATAGATTAAAGTAATTTAGGTTTTTGTCATGTTACTTTTGGCGTACAATAAAGGTTTATTATATTCTATTCAATAATGATTAACTGAGTTTTGTGACAGCGTTTTGTAGTTTTTGAAATATACATAGACATACATACATACAGGCCAGTGATAATGATGTCATGAATCTGACCCAAATTGCTCTATACTGTACCTTACTGGTGAGATGAAATATGACATACTTTATTGACATAACTTACCGTTATAATTTCTGAAATATTTCATTGACTAAAGTGTGTGCTTAGATAAGTATCTAAGCTAATAAAATGATAATGATAATTTAAGAGATTTAAAAACAACTGTCACGGACAGAATTCAAGCCTCGTGAACTTTTTCCGAAGCGTGATGTTCCACTGACCACTGAATTATTTAAGTTATTCATTTAAAATTCACTTAAACAATATTACAATATACAGTGTCACAGTAACTAGTTAACAAGTCTGTATCATTTAAATTTTTGAAATCCCTTTGTATACGCCTCATCTGCATTTTTTATTGTCATACTCAACTCCTTAATAATACATGCAGTAAAGAGCGGGTAAAATTGTTTTCATTATTATATTAATATTGTTTTATATATGAGACACGATGTTATCTGCAATAGACGATGTCGGCATTTTACACGAGATCAAAAGCGTCGAACTACTGTATGATTTTTATACTGTGCTTATAATATGGATCATGGAACTCTAGACTGGCTCGCACTTCGCCGTTTTTATTTTGTAGATTTATAATGTCGTCTAGGTACACTTGCTTTTGGTCGCATAATTAATTAAGAAAATTAGCTGTTGTTGTTTTTATTTTTAAGAAACACGCGGTCATGTGGGCGCAACATGCATTTTATCGTTTTTGTATTTACTTATGTATTCATTTCAAACAGCGATGCGCAAAGTTTCTGAGCCGCTAAGATTGCAGTCGAGCAGGGGAATTGTACCTATAAATACTTAAACTTAGTGTTATTTCAATTTGTAACAAGACGTTTTTATAACAATATTGTGTTATGAGTAATACCTAGTACCTACCACTAACATAATATTGTTCTTTAAACCAACATGTTAATACATAAGTAGCTATTATATAGGTACTCAGGAGTTACTTATCTTACCTAAAGGGGGACGATATACCAGCTCCCTGTTTAGAGTTATGCATCCTAGGTAATGTTGCCATTTTATTTGAGGAAGGACTAGTTATATAACGACCTTTAGTTACACATTTCACATATCAACAATACAACACATATAAACTATAGATACCGAACAGAATAAACAGAACAACACGATGTATAACAAACGCAAATCAACGACTACTGGAAATTATTTTCGTCGAATACTAATAAAGTAGAGATAACGATTGTTATTAAGCGTAAGTTTAACGACTGCACATCAAAACCCGTCGAAATTTGACAAAATAACTTAACAAATTGTAAATAAACAATGGCGTAATTAGTTAATCACTTTGTAATATTTTTGACGTGATACACAATAGGTTACTGAATTTAGGACGAATGGCATACGGGACGGGACTCCGAGTGGGATTCGGGAACGATCGCATATCATCGGGAGTAGCTGAGCGTGTTATAAGCCCCGCACGATGATATTGCGATTGGCGGCCATCTTGGTGACGTAGTCGAACTCGCACCGTCGGTACCGTTCGCAAGTTCAGTCCGCGCTTACCCACTTACGCACATCGAATATTTTTGTTAGCTTTTTGTTTTTGTTTACCTGTTTTATTGTTGTTCTTGAGTTTTGTTGTTTAGTTTTGTTAGCTGTTACTCGTTAAAATGAGTAAGAAATTAATTAATAGTCGTGCTCGTGAAATTATAATTAAAGTGGACAATTATTTTGTTAAAGAGAAAGAGGACTGTAAGTTAGTTCTTGAAAGTATAAACCGTGCTTTAAAAAGTGCTTCGGACATTTTAATACCGAAGCAACTGCTTATAGTTATTAAAAATATTTTGCAAAATTCGATCAAAGTCACGGAGTGTGTGGCATGTGCCACAGGCGTTGCAAAAAATACTGTGACGAAATTGATACGAGAGCATGAGTCAGCAACAGCCAGTGGCAGCAAAATGAGAACTCCTACTAAAGGAAAAAGACAAAAGAAGAAATATTTCGACGGGTTTTCCTTAACAGCTTTAAGAAATATTATAGATTCAATGTATACGGTGAGGAGAGAAATACCCACAATGCGCAAAATCTTGGCGGCTTCAAAAGTAGACCTTAATTATACTGGTAGTGAAACTACATTAAGAAAAATAATTAAATGTGATTTAGGCTACCAATTTAAACGATGCTACCAAAAAAGACTGGCCCCAATTTAAAAACCCCAAATTCAAGCGTGGAGGGCTAAATATTTACGACGTATGAAAGAAAATTACTCGCTTGGTGAAAAATAAAAGACAAAAGACCCGTTATTTATCTCGACGAAACGTGGATACACGCACACTACACGGTAGAAAAATGTTGGCAAACAGCAACCGATGGAGTGAGATGGAACGACAGCCCCGGCCGCCGATGGATAAAGAAGTTAAAGCGGTTGTGTTGACAATGCCCTTTTAATGTTTAAAGCAGATACCAAAACGGGGGATTACTATGATCAAATGAATGCAGAGAATTTCACCAAGTGGCTTACAGAAAAATTAGTACCCAACATACCACGCAACTCCAAAATTGTGATGGACAACGCCCCTTATCACAGTAGGGATGAGAATAGGCCACCAAGTATGAACAATAAAAAACAGTTGATTGTTGAGTGGCTACAAGCTCACAACATCGACTTTCCCAACGACAGTATAAAACCTGAACTGTATTTATTAATTAAACAGCACAGACCGCCGAAAAATTATAAAATTGACAATTTATTAGCTGGCAATGGCCATGAAGTCGTTAGATTACCGCCTTACAACTGCGACCTCAACCCCATTGAGTACATCTGGAACCTGGTAAAGACGAGGGTGTCAGAAAAGAATGTGTAGCAGTTGGAAAGTCGCATTGAAGCTCTGACATTGGAGGCGTCGGAGTCAATAACTCCAGATGACTAGCGAAAGGAAGTCAATCATGTTAAACGGCTTGAAGAGGAATATTGGAATAAAGATCGAATAACTGACGAGTTATTTGTCATAAATACGGCGACGACAGTGAATCGGAAACGACAGACACAGAAAGCAGTTCTGATTCGGAAGACTATATACATTTTTTTACATATTATCCTGGTTTTATTTATAAGCTGATAGATGTAGGTAGTAATTAAAACATGACTACTACACAGTGGACTCTGGTTCAATTCCCGCTCGCAAATTAACAGAAATGTAGTTAGAAAAAAATAGTATACATGTAAGAAAGATATACGAATAAGTATATTTTTCTTACGTCTACAAAAATTATTTCCTTGAAATTTTTAATAATGAAAGTTTGTTTGTCAGAATATGGGTGAGTAGGTATACCTACGAAAGAATGTTAAATGCAAAAGTAATATTAGGGTTAAGGTTTTTTTTTTACAATCTTAATAAAGAGTGTATAATGTATGGTATAATAAAATTATAAAATACAAATAAACCCTTAACCCTAATATTAATTTATACATACACTCTTTATAAAGAGTGTAATAAAATTATAAAATACAAATAAACCCTTAACCCTAATATTAATTTTGCATCTAACATTCTTTTGCTAGCTGTCCTTTTGTGTGACAGATGACGTCACAACGCTGTTATTGTGACAAGGTTCCATCGCAATATCATCGTGCGGGGCTTATAAATACGCAGATTGCCAGCGTTTTGATACATATTGAAGAGGGAATAGGAAAAAGGAAAGAGACAGATGCTGCGGTGTTAAACAGAGATAAACGGACCGAAGGCGGATACTGTGAACTACACGATATACAGAAATAGAAGTGGTGGCGCCATTAAGTATGCTCTGTTCCAAATTTTGAATTTATACCTTACTTCCTGCATTAGCGCGTTTTAACAAAATGTTAGGCAAGTTCGATATTAATACATATAATATTCATTACGCTCACCTATATGGTTTAGCGGTTATAATTGTCCGAAGATTTTCTTTTAATTTAAATAGGTACCTACTATTTTTCTAGGATTTCGTAGCAAAATGGGAAATACAGAACCCTATTAATTTCGATTACAATTTACACATCCGTCCGCTCGTTCATAATACGATACGATACGATTTTATTTGACCAGAGAACTACTAAACCATTTCATGTAAACCGACAGGCAAGAAACTCCATGGACTCTTTTAAAGCATTAAACCAACCAATGTATTGTTACAAAATATTTGATTACCTACATCATACATGTTGAAAGTAACTATGTGAGTATGAAGAGAAAGGGTAGATGTGCACATTACAAGTGTCCATTATAGAAAAAAAAAACACAGCAATTGAAATAAGGTGTGGCAGCTAAGAGATTACCAGTCCCTACTGACGCGCCCATTTGATCAACACCATTTTGAAGAGATGCTTACGGAACTCGTCGTGATCGCGTACAAGACCGTTTTTTTTTACATTGGACTACATTTTATAGTGGGGGAGTTCGTACACACACAATTACATTTTTCATTCTCCCACTGCAATATCTTTTGAAAACTTTCACACATCCACACCCTATGATACTAATGATGTATGTACATATGAATGTACATACATCATTAGTATCTTAAGGTGTTCTGAATATCACTATCACTGCAGCAAACCCCTATCTCCAAGCAGCACCCTATTACTCTCAATTTGGATCATTTTGAAGCATGTTGCTAATCTATTGCACCAAATGTTCGAAAATGTACAAACAACAAATAATGCAATGACCTTTGTTGAACAGTTTGTTCTGACAGTCGATATTAAGTGACAGTTGAATATTGTTACGCAATTACCCTGCAGATCAATGCTGATTTTCAATCCCATTTCAACTATTTCAATATCGTCACAATATGTATGTTTTTATACTAATAAAAACATACATAATATGACAATATTGAAATATGGTCAAATTCATAACTGTTACCGGGTTACAAGTTACGCCTTGATAATGAAACAATTTTATTGCTAATTCCTTACAAACATTTTCTGTTTTAAGATTATTGTTCTCCTTACCTAAGCGGATAAAAAATCACTGATAGCATTTCAACTATTTCAATATCATTACAATATTGAAATATGGTCAAATTCATAACTGTTACCGGGTTTCAAGTTACACCTTGATAATGAAACAATTTTATTGCAAATTCCTTACAAACATTTTCTGTTTTAAAATTATTGTTTTCCTTACCTAAGCGGATAAAAAATCACTGATAGTGTAATATTACTGTGGGAGTTGAAATAAATGAAACAGATAGCAGTGCTGCTGGGAGTTGTTCTGCAATTTCTTTCCAGCAAATGCACTGGGAAATGATGATAGGTCAGCACTCTCGAGGAATTGTGACATTTGAAATTTGCTGAATCTCAGCCTAATTTGAATAATTACTTTTTATTTTTTTCTTTTCTGTCTTCGTTCTTTACATTTCATTTACTTGGGATTTAGTATGACCTATTGTTTGGACAGGATGTTGTTAGTGTGTCAACTAGTACTCAATTAATGACACATAAACAGGCAATAACAGGTATCAAGAAGATCCTTTACTTTTAGGAGATCACTGCTTGCACATAAACCCCTTTGTTTACAGTATTGTTTAAAGTTTTAGGTATTTTACAAATAAACAGGCAATAAGTATGTACGGTAAAACAGTTGCTAATAATTACTTAACTTTACTCAATGAACTTTTCTGCTCCTCTCAATGATTTCAGAGGGTTCTATTCGTTGTTGTGGCATATTTTTGCAAAGAAAAAATAATAATCTTAAAACTGACCATCAGAGACATTAATGATCAGTAGGAAATAATGTTTGTTATCTTTCATAAATCCCTGTACTGAAATACTTCACTATTGGAATGATGTGGGAGAGCAATTTTATTGGAAATTAGTTTCTTGTTTAAGACTATTACATGAGCAGGAAGTATACAGTTGAGTTTTGAAAGTACGCTTTGATAGACTTGTAGTACGATTTGTGGGTATGGAATTTAAAAAGAATTTTCTGCATGAAATTATTTCTTTTAAGAACCAAATGTGCAATTGTTCAGTCAAGGGGTCGTCATAACTCTAATAAATTGTTTAATTTGTATGTACAATAGTCCATTACGATACTAGGATCATCATTCTTATTATTAAAGTAAGAGGGTCGTTCTTTGATGTTAGTAATAAGAATAAAATAGTACTCACATAACACCAACTTCCGGCATTGATTCGGCCATTTGGGTTTCAAATTTTATGAATTAAACTACAGGATTGTTAAAAACGTTTACAATATTTTTTCTAAAACTGGAAAAAAAACGCTGTTTCAAACTGCCGTATGTTGGTAAACAGAGAGCTAATCACATTTAATTAATACGTTAATGTTATATGCGAATGCACTAGTTATTATTTATACGCCCATAAACTAACAAAAGCTGAGTAATAGCTGGTAATATTATAACTTATATAAACACTTTTCTCCGTTGCTCACTCCAATGTTCACTTTTCAACTTTTCAAACGGACAACAAGACGTTACTTTTTTTTTTTTTTTTTTTTTTAATTTGGCTCGCACGGTTTGTGCATTTGCCACTACAAGTATAAAGGTAGGGAAACCAAATAAATTCATTGAAATGCGTAGGAACGGATTACGGAATTTGGGAAGAACGGATAATAGGATCAGGTTTGGTGGTAATATAATAAATAAATAAAGATATACCTAACATGTTATATTAAATAGCAAATAAAATTAGGAGTTGGGAAATAAAAAACTTACACTTTAATATTATTAATAGTTATAAAGGTAGATATTAAATTATAAATATCAAAATTTAAGGAGCTTAACAATGAAGGGATTGATGTAGGGAGAGGGACACTGAGTTCTATAAGGGAGTTAATGAATGAAGAGCAGTCACGGTTGGGGCATGCAAAAAATATATGATTCAAATCTTCCTCACAACCACAAGAACATAAATTATTGTGAATAATCCCAAGTCTAGCAAGGTGAGAGGCTGTGCAAACATGACCCAAGCGCATTCGTATCAAACTGGAGGTTGCAAGCTTGGAAAGTTTTAATTTTGAAAACCATACTTTGAGAGGTATTCTTTGTTGTATACGTTTATAATATTGACCTTTACAACTACTTGAAATATTCCATAAGTTTTCCCAGGCTTCATACAGATGATCTTTAGGAAGAGAGTGAAGGTCAGATACAACGTTATTATATGGAAACTTATCACCATCATCTACAGCTTCTTTAGCAAATTTGTCTACTATCTCATTGCCGCGAATATTGTGATGGCCAGGTATCCACACCAAAAAAACATCAAGATTTTTTAATTTGCAATTTAGTAGGAGCTGCCTGGACTCTATAACATAGGGATGATTTAAACCTGACCAAGGAAACTTTTGCAGTGCTTGTAAAGCACACTTCGAGTCAGTGAAAATGATAGACTTGCTGAGTTTCGCAAGAAGTACGTATTCTAGGGATTTTAAAATTCCAAAACATTCTCCAGAAAAAACTGATGTTTCAGAAGGTAGTTTTATTTTTTGATGAATGCTATATTGTTCATGATATACAGCTACCCCGATCGTGCCTGAAACTGGATGCTTGGAAGCATCACAGTAAATGTAATGCCTATCAGCCCAGTCTCTTTCGACTATGAAGTTTAAGTTAGAATTAGCATAACGATCATTCTTTAGCGATATAAAGTTATAGTTTATTTGAGGGGAAAAAATAAGAGCTTCGTAACTGATAGAAAAAATTGGAAGAGACTGAGAGCGGTGTGTGGGAGCTTGAAGTGAAGTGAATTTACGGAAACTTATAATAGAGCATGGAAGCGATTTATTAGACCAATAAGACGAACATTCAATTTTTTCTGAAAGACAAAAAAGTTTTTGATAAAGGGGGTGGTTGGAAAATTGAAGGGTTCTGAGAATGAATTTATCACATAAGTACTGTCTACGAAGTTTTAAAGGAGGGTCCAAAGATTCCACTTGGAGTGCGCTAATTGGGCTAGACTTCATGGTACCAGTTATAATACGCAAGGCTTTAGATTGAATGGAGTCTAACTTTGTCAGACCTACAGCACTACATGGTTCTAAGAAATATGTCCCATAGTCTAAAATACTTCTAATGATAGCGTTATACAATAATTTTAACACGAATGGATGGGAACCCCACCAAACTCCAGAAAGACAGCGCATGATATTTAATAAACGTTCACATCTAGCCAATACATAATAACAGTGTGGTAAACCTGAAAGTTTAGCGTCTAGAAGGATACCTAAAAATTTTACTTCATTATTTTCAGGTATTTGTTGATTATCGTACACAACTGAATATGGAGGGGGTAAACGCATTCTAGAAAATAAAACAGCACTACTTTTGTTAACACTAAGACACAAAGAATTATTGTCCAACCATGATTTAAGAAATTTTAGAGCGAAGTTTAGAGAGGAACTTAGTTTTTCTACAGAGCGCCCTGATACATAAAGGACTAGATCGTCTGCGTACTGTAAAATATTGGCTTTACCAGTGATATGGAATTCTAAATCAGAGGTATATATATTATAAAGAAGTGGGCTCAGCACCGAACCCTGAGGCAGTCCTTTCCAGGTTACTCTTGTTTTAATGTCGGATTCACCTATGTCGACTTGTAATTGTCTGCCTGAGAGAAGATTAAGAATAAAATTGCAGAATATGGGAGGTATTTTTAGTTTATAAAGTTTAGTATTCAAAATATTTAAATCAACATTGTCGTATGCAGAAGAGATGTCTAGGAACACAGCAAGCATGGATTCATTATTAGAAAAAGCCAATCTCGCATCTGTAATGAAAATCCCTAGACTGTCCATGGTACTTTTTCCTTTCCTAAATCCATACTGACTCAGAGATAGTAAACCTTTACTTTCTACATACCATTCTATTCGATTTTTAACTAAATGTTCAGCTAGTTTTGAAAACACTGTGGCAAGGGCTATTGGTCTGTAAGAGTTAGGATCTAGCGGTGATTTATTTAGTTTTAGAATGGGAATGACTTCGTATATTTTCCATGAGGAAGGGATTATACCAGAGCTTATTGTACAGTTGATTATGTGTAAAAAGTAATTTAAACTTGAGTCGCTCAAATTTGCAAGGAATGAATAAGGAATACCATCATGACCTGGAGCAGAATCTTTTACGTAAGCTAAAACACCTTTCAATTCTTTAAGGGTAAAAGGACTGTCAAGGCCCGTTACATCCTCTAAGGGTGATTGGAAAGCGAGATGAGATGAAATGATGGACATTTGTGGAACAAAAGGAGGAGCTATCTTGTCTAAAAATTTATCTGCAACGGATTCATCCAGATAGTGAGGTATTGTTTCCTTAAATGCTGATCTAAATCGACGTATATTTTGCCATATTAATGATGGAGAAACGTCAGGCGATAGCGAAGCGCAGAAACGACGCCAACCATCCCATTTCTTCCTTTTAAATAATTTACGAGTATTGTTCATAATTAACGTGAGGTTATTAAAATTTTCTAATGTTGTACACTGTTTATATTTTACTTCAGCCTCTTTCCGCTGGCGCACTGCTAAAGAACATTCATTGTCCCACCATGGGGGCGACGGAATGTTGTTATTATATCGTTTAGTTGGGAATGTTTCATTAGCAGCGTCCAACAAGAGTGATGCAAAAGAATCAGCCAGAGTTGTCGATGAATTTAATACATTTTCAGGGAGGCTGGATAGCTTCTGCTCTACTCGCTCACTAAACGTTCTCCATCTGTCACTGTCAATGTCATTAGTAATTTTAATTTTATAGGTTAATCTTGGTGGGCGTCTGGATAAAGATTTGATAAATTTTGGCATAGTTATTATTACGGGATAGTGATCGCTATCAAAAGTCGAATGCAGGGCATTCCAGGTCACTGTAGACGCAAGACTAGGACTGGCTATCGTGAGGTCTGGGGCACTGATTCCTTCATTAGGTTTAGTGAGACGTGTTGCAAGGCCTGTATTCAAGATACAGAGGTTATTTGTATCCATAATGTCTAATATCCTTGACCCGTAATAACTAGAGTTGGAGCTACCCCAAGCCTGGTGCTGAGCGTTAAAGTCACCCATAATTAAAAGTGGTTTAGGTAATTGTGCTACAATGGTTTCTATTTCGTTGTATAATGATGATGAAGGGTGGGGAACATATACAGACACAAAACATATTTTATTGATGGATACAGCTATTATAGAAAAATCGACACTATGGTTTGCAATGGGAATGTGGTGAAAGGGTATTGTGTCATGAACTAATAGAGCAACACCAGCATAGCCATCTGTTCTATCTTCTCTTAAACATAAATATTGAGAGACTTTAAAGTTATAACCTGGCTTCAACCAGGTTTCTTGCAATGCTACAACAACAGGTTTATACACATTAATAAGATGCAGTAAATCGCTTTTTTTAGAGTTAACACTGCGACAATTCCATTGAAGGATTGTTGACAGCTGATCCATTATTGATATTATTAAAAAGTTGACTAATACTTTGTATAGCAGCGTTGGACGGTTCAGACATATTCTTTGTTAGCAAATTAATTAAAATGATAATTAAATCTCTAGTTGACTTATTATCTATAGAATTATTATTGTCAATATTTGTACCAATGGACGGTAAAGGAATATCATAATCTTTTGTTAGGGCAAAATGAGTGTATTTGTCATATCCTGTACTATGTTTAGGAGAATTATTGGGTTTATTAAAAAATACAGTTTTTTTATATGAACTTGTTTGTTTGTTTCTAGTACCTTTGGGGGAGGAGTCAAATGTTTGTCTTAAAGGTGATGAAGGAACTGCGACAGAAGTTAAAACTTCCGAATATGCCTTGTTAACAGGAGGATGCAACTTAACCGCTTCTGCATAAGAAATGCAATTGTTAGCCATAGTTTCCTTAATAGCTTTTTGGCGACTAAACTCTGGGCATTTCCTATTTGTGGCAAAGTGGGATCCGGAGCAAAGAAAGCATACAGCCTCATCCTCATCTACATTGCAACTGTCCCCAGAATGGTTATTACCACATTTGAAACAACGTGGAGCTGAACGGCACTGTGATTTGATGTGTCCATATCGACAGCAGTTGAAACACTGGACTGTCGGGAAGATATAAAGCTCAACAGGAAGAGAGTTGTAACATAAGAATATTCTTTTGGGTAACACCTGACCATCAAATGTTATTACAACAGTTTCAACAGGAATGTAGTTTGGTTTACCATCCACAACGTGTTTTCTATTGATGCGTCGTACTTTTAAAATTTTTCCACATCCAATAGGCACAGATATGTTATTCAGTATATCCTCCTCAGACCAATCCTTAGGGACTCCTCTAACCACACCCATCCGAGTGACTGATGAGGTGGGTATAAAGGCCTTATAATTATATTGTTGTAATGTCTTATTTTCTAGAAAAGAATTTGCATCTGTAAAATTGGTGAATGAGATTAAAACCCTGTTTCTGCCTATTTTTTTCAGACTACCATTTACTATATTTTTAATGCAATTCTTTTTTAGAAAATGTCCAAAAGAGACTGGGTGAATAAAAACATTATCATTTGCACTTGTCTGTATCTTTTGGATGTGGATTGTGTATGGAGCTGCATCATTCGCCTCATATAGTTTTCTACCTACCAATGTGCTTGGGTCAGATGATTGTTTATCAGCATTGGGTTGTTGGAAGGATTGTGGTTGTGAAGTGCTAGTTGGTATAGGGGGTATGAATTCGGATTGAGCATTCTTAGAAGCACATTGACAGTCATTTTCACATATTGTTTCGGAAGATTTATGGCGCCTGCGTTTTTTATTACAGTGCCTGCATATTTTACGAGAGGAGATACGTTTTCTTTTATTGTTGCTTTTGCTCTCGGAAGCATCTGTATCTAGAAGGGAGCCCTCCGTATCCATTTCTGAATTTGGAACCGTGACTACAAGCGAAACCTCCGGAGGCGAACCTCCACCAGGGTCCTCTGGGTCGTCATCCATCTCGAAGAGAAAAAGAAAAAAAAACTTACCTAAAGCAGCAAATATATAAAATTACTAGACTAAATTAAATAAATTAAACTTAATATATACAACCACCTAAATGATACTATTATTTACACTTTTACTAATAAAAACTCAAAGAAGCAGAAAAAAACTCGCCCGCCACGTTCAAGGTTTCCCGCGCTTTAGAGACGTTACTTTACTTCACGTTACTATGCATAATGCTAGATACACACGCAACGCAACGACCACAAAGTACATTATACTATAGGGCAACGACTTTAATCCTGGCAAAGTGGCAAGAGTGATTAAACGACGTGAGTGACACTTTAGGCCCTCGAAGCCGGGCTCACGGGATTGAAGAATTTTATTGTAATTCGATCTAAGAGCTTCGCAGATCCGCGGCCTGATTTGCGCATTTGCCGAAAACCATACTTTGAGAGGTATTCTTTGTTGTATACGTTTATAGTATTGACCTTTACAACTACTTGAAATATTCCATAAGTTTTCCCAGGCTTCATACAGATGATCTTTAGGAAGAGAGTGAAGGTCAGATACAACGTTATTATATGGAAACTTATCACCATCATCTACAGCTTCTTTAGCAAATTTGTCTACTATCTCATTGCCGCGAATATTGTGATGGCCAGGTATCCACACCAAAAAAACATCAAGATTTTTTAATTTGCAATTTAGTAGGAGCTGCCTGGACTCTATAACATAGGGATGATTTGAACCTGACCAAGGAAACTTTTGGAGTGCTTGTAAAGCACACTTCGAGTCAGTGAAAATGATAGACTTGCTGAGTTTCGTAAGAAGTACGTATTCTAGGGACTTTAAAATTCCAAAACATTCTCCAGAAAAAACTGATGTTTCAGAAGGTAGTTTTATTTTTTGATGAATGCTATATTGTTCATGATATACAGCTACCCCGATCGTGCCTGAAACTGGATGCTTGGAAGCATCACAGTAAATGTAATGCCTATCAGCCCAGTCTCTTTCGACTATGAAGTTTAAGTTAGAGTTAGCATAACGATCATTCTTTAGCGATATAAAGTTATAGTTTATTTGAGGGGAAAAAATAAGAGCTTCGTAACTGATAGAAAAAAATGGAAGAGACTGAGAGCGGTGTGTGGGAGCTTGAAGTGAAGTGAATTTACGGAAACTTATAATAGAGCATGGAAGCGATTTATTAGACCAATAAGACGAACATTCAATTTTTTCTGAAAGACAAAAAAGTTTTTGATAAAGGGGGTGGTTGGAAAATTGAAGGGTTCTGAGAATGAATTTATCACATAAGTACTGTCTACGAAGTTTTAAAGGAGGGTCCAAAGATTCCACTTGGAGTGCGCTAATTGGGCTAGACTTCATGGTACCAGTTATAATACGCAAGGCTTTAGATTGAATGGAGTCTAACTTTGTCAGACCTACAGCACTACATGGTTCTAAGAAATATGTCCCATAGTCTAAAATACTTCTAATGATAGCGTTATACAATAATTTTAACACGAATGGATGGGAACCCCACCAAACTCCAGAAAGACAGCGCATGATATTTAATAAACGTTCACATCTAGCCAATACATAATAACAGTGTGGTAAACCTGAAAGTTTAGCGTCTAGAAGGATACCTAAAAATTTTACTTCATTATTTTCAGGTATTTGTTGATTATCGTACACAACTGAATATGGAGGGGGTAAACGCATTCTAGAAAATAAAACAGCACTACTTTTGTTAACACTAAGACACAAAGAATTATTGTCCAACCATGATTTAAGAAATTTTAGAGCGAAGTTTAGAGAGGAACTTAGTTTTTCTACAGAGCGCCCTGATACATAAAGGACTAGATCGTCTGCGTACTGTAAAATATTGGCTTTACCAGTGATATGGAATTCTAAATCAGAGGTATATATATTATAAAGAAGTGGGCTCAACACCGAACCCTGAGGCAGTCCTTTCCAGGTTACTCTTGTTTTAATGTCGGATTCACCTATGTCGACTTGTAATTGTCTGCCTGAGAGAAGATTAAGAATAAAATTGCAGAATATGGGAGGTATTTTTAGTTTATAAAGTTTAGTATTCAAAATATTTAAATCAACATTGTCGTATGCAGAAGAGATGTCTAGGAACACAGCAAGCATGGATTCATTATTAGAAAAAGCCAATCTCGCATCTGTAATGAAAATCCCTAGACTGTCCATGGTACTTTTTCCTTTCCTAAATCCATACTGACTCAGAGATAGTAAACCTTTACTTTCTACATACCATTCTATTCGATTTTTAACTAAATGTTCAGCTAGTTTTGAAAACACTGTGGCAAGGGCTATTGGTCTGTAAGAGTTAGGATCTAGCGGTGATTTATTTAGTTTTAGAATGGGAATGACTTCGTATATTTTCCATGAGGAAGGGATTATACCAGAGCTTATTGTACAGTTGATTATGTGTAAAAAGTAATTTAAACTTGAGTCGCTCAAATTTGCAAGGAATGAATAAGGAATACCATCATGACCTGGAGCAGAATCTTTTACGTAAGCTAAAACACCTTTCAATTCTTTAAGGGTAAAAGGACTGTCAAGGCCCGTTACATCCTCTAAGGGTGATTGGAAAGCGAGATGAGATGAAATGATGGACATTTGTGGAACAAAAGGAGGAGCTATCTTGTCTAAAAATTTATCTGCAACGGATTCATCCAGATAGTGAGGTATTGTTTCCTTAAATGCTGATCTAAATCGACGTATATTTTGCCATATTAATGATGGAGAAACGTCAGGCGATAGCGAAGCGCAGAAACGACGCCAACCATCCCATTTCTTCCTTTTAAATAATTTACGAGTATTGTTCATAATTAACGTGAGGTTATTAAAATTTTCTAATGTTGTACACTGTTTATATTTTACTTCAGCCTCTTTCCGTTGGCGCACTGCTAAAGAACATTCATTGTCCCACCATGGGGGCGACGGAATGTTGTTATTATATCGTTTAGTTGGGAATGTTTCATTAGCAGCGTCCAACAAGAGTGATGCAAAAGAATCAGCCAGAGTTGTCGATGAATTTAATACATTTTCAGGGAGGCTGGATAGCTTCTGCTCTACTCGCTCACTAAACGTTCTCCATCTGTCACTGTCAATGTCATTAGTAATTTTAATTTTATAGGTTAATCTTGGTGGGCGTCTGGATAAAGATTTGATAAATTTTGGCATAGTTATTATTACGGGATAGTGATCGCTATCAAAAGTCGAATGCAGGGCATTCCAGGTCACTGTAGACGCAAGACTAGGACTGGCTATCGTGAGGTCTGGGGCACTGATTCCTTCATTAGGTTTAGTGAGACGTGTTGCAAGGCCTGTATTCAAGATACAGAGGTTATTTGTATCCATAATGTCTAATATCCTTGACCCGTAATAACTAGAGTTGGAGCTACCCCAAGCCTGGTGCTGAGCGTTAAAGTCACCCATAATTAAAAGTGGTTTAGCTAATTGTGCTACAATGGTTTCTATTTCGTTGTATAATGATGATGAAGGGTGGGGAACATATACAGACACAAAACATATTTTATTGATGGATACAGCTATTATAGAAAAATGACACTATGGTTTGCAATGGGAATGTGGTGAAAGGGTATTGTGTCATGAACTAATAGAGCAACACCAGCATAGCCATCTGTTCTATCTTCTCTTAAACATAAATATTGAGAGACTTTAAAGTTATAACCTGGCTTCAACCAGGTTTCTTGCAATGCTACAACAACAGGTTTATACACATTAATAAGATGCAGTAAATCGCTTTTTTTAGAGTTAACACTGCGACAATTCCATTGAAGGATTGTTGACAGCTGATCCATTATTGATATTATTAAAAAGTTGACTAATACTTTGTATAGCAGCGTTGGACGGTTCAGACATATTCTTTGTTAGCAAATTAATTAAAATGATAATTAAATCTCTAGTTGACTTATTATCTATAGAATTATTATTGTCAATATTTGTGCCAATGGATGGTAAAGGAATATCATAATCTTTTGTTAGGGCAAAATGAGTGTATTTGTCATATCCTGTACTATGTTTAGGAGAATTATTGGGTTTATTAAAAAATACAGTTTTTTTATATGAACTTGTTTGTTTGTTTCTAGTCCCTTTGGGGGAGGAGTCAAATGTTTGTCTTAAAGGTGATGAAGGAACTGCAACAGAAGTTAAAACTTCCGAATATGCCTTGTTAACAGGAGGATGCAACTTAACCGCTTCTGCATAAGAAATGCAATTGTTAGCCATAGTTTCCTTAATAGCTTTTTGGCGACTAAACTCTGGGCATTTCCTATTTGTGGCAAAGTGGGATCCGGAGCAAAGAAAGCATACAGCCTCATCCTCATCTACATTGCAACTGTCCCCAGAATGGTTATTACCACATTTGAAACAACGTGGAGCTGAACGGCACTGTGATTTGATGTGTCCATATCGACAGCAGTTGAAACACTGGACTGTCGGGAAGATATAAAGCTCAACAGGAAGAGAGTTGTAACATAAGAATATTCTTTTGGGTAACACCTGACCATCAAATGTTATTACAACAGTTTCAACAGGAATGTAGTTTGGTTTACCATCCACAACGTGTTTTCTATTGATGCGTCGTACTTTTAAAATTTTTCCACATCCAATAGGCACAGATATGTTATTCAGTATATCCTCCTCAGACCAATCCTTAGGGACTCCTCTAACCACACCCATCCGAGTGACTGATGAGGTGGGTATAAAGGCCTTATAATTATATTGTTGTAATGTCTTATTTTCTAGAAAAGAATTTGCATCTGTAAAATTGGTGAATGAGATTAAAACCCTGTTTCTGCCTATTTTTTTCAGACTACCATTTACTATATTTTTAATGCAATTCTTTTTTAGAAAATGTCCAAAAGAGACTGGGTGAATAAAAACATTATCATTTGCACTTGTCTGTATCTTTGGGATATGGATTGTGTATGGAGCTGCATCATTCGCCTCATATAGTTTTATAACTACCAATGTGCTTGGGTCAGATGATTGTTTATCAGCATTGGGTTGTTGGGAGGATTGTGGTTGTGAAGTGCTAGTTGGTATAGGGGGTATAAATTCGGATTGAGCATTCTTAGAAGCACATTGACAGTCATTTTTACATATTGTTTCGGAAGATTTATGGCGCCTGCGTTTTTTATTACAGTAGGCACTGTAATAAAAAACGCAGGCATATTTTACGAGAGGAGATACGTTTTCTTTTATTGTTGCTTTTGCTCTCGGAAGCATCTGTATCTAGAAGGGAGCCCTCCGTATCCATTTCTGAATTTGGAACCGTGACTACAAGCGAAACCTCCGGAGGCGAACCTCCACCAGGGTCCTCTGGGTCGTCATCCATCTCGAAGAGAAAAAGAAAAAAAAACTTACCTAAAGCAGCAAATATATAAAATTACTAGACTAAATTAAATAAATTAAACTTAATATATACAACCACCTAAATGATACTATTATTTACACTTTTACTAATAAAAACTCAAAGAAGCAGAAAAAAACTCGCCCGCCACGTCTGCTGTTTCCCTCGCGCGAGACGTTACTTTACTTCACGTTACTATGCATAATGCTAGATACACACGCGACGCAACGACCACAAAGTACATTATACTATAGGGCAACGACTTTAATCCTGGCAAAGTGGCAAGAGTGATTAAGATTAAACGACGTGAGTGACACTTTAGGCCCTCGAAGCCGGGCTCACGGGATTGAAGAATTTTATTGTAATTCGATCTAAGAGCTTCGCAGATCCGCGGCCTGATTTGCGCATTTGCTTTCTGGTTTTAAGAAGAAAACGCTCCTTGCCTGACATACCTACATTTTTTAAGGTGCCCCAAATGAAATATACAGATTTTCATTCCTTTAGAAACTGGTTTCGATTATAATAGGTAGTCTCGACTTTCAAAGTTATCAAAATATTCAAAATTATGTATCGAGTATCGACAAATCGACTATCAAAATCATAGACTACAAAATCAGTGTCATATTTTAGCTGTAGCGCGGGAACCGTTCGAACTTGGCGGGCGCGTCCTTTGAGTTTTTATAAAATAATTTTTAAGTATATATACGATCATTAGCTGTAGTTTATTGTATATATTCTGTTGATTAGTATAAATTTAGTTTAGTTTTGTACATTTCATCGCTTGGTAAGTCAAACTTTTATCAATATATAGAAAGTAAGTATGAATGAGCCGCCCGATCCAGGGGACTTTGTTCCACCGACAGGGAAATTCGTAACCAAACAGTCCAACGAGTCTGGCATGGACACCGATGAGTCCACTTCGATCCGTTCTTTGAAAAGAAGCCGCATTTCTGTATGCAAACACTGCAATAAACGTCGTCGTCGACATCATGGCTCAGATACAGTTAGTTGCGGTTGTCAGGATGCTCAGTTAAATGAAACTGAACAAAAAGTTAACACGGATACTAGAAACAAAATTATCGATACGGTCTAACTCATACGGTCAAACTATTACCTCTCAGAGTCCCTCCACCCCTGTAAGACGGAACACATACGATAAAACCGATTGTGCACCTTACATGATTCATGTGCAAAAACAAACTTTGTCACAAAACGATGGCACCACCTTGCACCCCATTACATTTGGGAAATTTCTGAAAAAAAAAAACAACATTCCCAATATCATCAACGGAAGTGTGAAGCGCATACGGCGTAACAAAATTTTGCAGACGCCAATTCTTTTATAAATAATGGCAATCTTGAAGCAGAACAATTCAAAGCTTACATTCCGACATTCAACGTTACTCATATGGGGTTAGTTAGAGGGGTTTCATCAGAATGGTCTCCGGAGGAAATTTTCAGTAACATCTCAGTACTTATTGGCTGAGGCCCTATTTTGAAAGTGGGACGGCTGAACTTTAAAACTGTAATTGAAGGTTCTGTTGTTTGGAAACCTACACAGTCATTTGTCATTACTTTTGATGGCCAGGTCCTGCCAAAAAGAATATTTATGTGCTACAATACCCTTCCAGTAGACTTGTATATTTTCCCTTCTATTCAGTGCTTCCATTGCTGTAGATATGGTCACACAAAGGTACAGTGTAGGTCTATGCCTAGGTGCTTTAAGTATGGTCAGAATCACACAGGGGATACCTGTAACAGAGATAAAGACTCTTCTTGCTGCATGTGTTCAGGTTATCATTTTGCCACAAGTAAATCTTGCCCTGAATTTTCGAGGCAAAAACAAATCAAGACATACATGGCTCATAACTCTGTGTCCTACGCTTAAGCCCTGAAAGTTCATCCTCCAGTAAGCAGAACCTATGAAGAGATGCTTCTTTCTTCCCCCTCCAATAACTTCTCCAGTAAACCTACTATTCTATCATTTAACAGAATACCCAAAAATATAGATTCCCCCACTACTATCCACAAAAAGACAACATTTTTAAAACCTAGATCCCCTCCAAAACCTTCATATGGGTATGATAAAGATTCTCATAATGCTTTAATCCAGGAATATAGTGCACCACAGCCAGCTAATGGTTGTGCCTTAAGAAATAGTAGAAGATGGTGAAACAAATAATTTGTCAACTAATGATTTTATTACAGCATTAATTCAACTTCTTTCACAGTTTAATATTTTACCGTCCAACGTTGCCTCTAATTTAAATCTTTCTCTCTTCCCATTAACAATGGACAGACTCTCCAAAATAATGCAGTGGAATTGCAAAAAAAGTGATTTAATTCATTTACTCAATAAATATGAACCTTCAGTTTTTGCATTAGCAGAAACTTGGCTCAAGCCAAATCATATTTTTAAAATAAATAATTACTATACCATTAGAGATGATACATCTGATGGGTATGGTGGAGTAGCTATTCTCATAAAGAATTCTATTCCTTTCTCTATTATCCCTTTACCTCCTCATAGTGCGGATATTTCAATTGTAGCTATTAATGTATTAATTTTAACATTTGTATTGTTTCCTTATATATTCCTCATCCAACTTCTTCTTTACTTCTTGAGATTAACCATCTGTTTCCTCTTCTTCCAACACCCCTACTAATATTTGGAGATTTCAATTGCCACCACCAATTATGACGGTGCGTCACCATATCTTTGTCCTGAACGTGAGAACCTCCATTATCAGTTCGGCGAGCATTGGATTGGTAAGGGTGGACCAACTGTGGCCAGCGCAGATTTGACACCACTTGATTTTTATTTGTGTGCATGTCCGTGCTAATCTCGTGCGACGGTGCCAGCTGGGCCTGTATCGTTATTAGTGAACGAAATATGGAACAACATCTCCGCCACAGCCATTATGCTCATCGAATGAAATGATACATTTGGAGAGTCAGACGACCTTCCTACTTAAAAAAAAAAGTTCTTTTCACGAGCTGCCTAAGTATCATTATTTCTTTCGAGACTCGATAAACGTGGATAAATTACCTATACCTACATGCATGAGGTCAACTGAGATTATGAACTGTGCCTGTGTTGCCATGAAATTACCTATTTAATAATAATAATAATAATAATAATTACTTTATTGAGCAAAAAAACGTACATAGATAAAGTTTGCAGGTACATGCCTTAAAGAAACTAACAATAGATACAAGAAGAGAGAATAGAATAAAGGTAATTTTCTATGTAACAAAACAATAAATCCTGCCTCCTAAACTAGGGAATACCTGTATCTTAGGAGACAGTAATTCGATCCGATTCAGTTGAACTGTACAATAAATATTGGGCCCTTGGATTCGATTATCGATGTTAGTTCAAATCCTAACAAATATATACAATATGTTAAGAAAACCCTGTCCGACCCGTAAGGATAATAAAGGTTAGGTAAACACATGGCCAAATAAAATATGAAATTTTACATAATCATCATAGTAACAATATTATTGAATTTTGAAATTATCTTTTTTTCCCGCGAACTTCCCCAAAATTAGGTAAATTTTTAAAATGTGATAACACCATTTTCGGCGGTATCATCGTTTGATTTATTGTTGGATATTAAATGTATAAATTTATGTTCAATATTTGGCGGTCTCGTTTGTGATGCCGGCGCGCGGCGAGTTGTCGGTGTCCTAAAAGGAAAAAAAGTAGGTGAAACTAGGGATGCTATTTTTTGCGTAATAACGTTTTTTATCGCTATTAATCGAAACTTGTATCTGGTTGAAGGATTTGTTGTAAAAACACAGATTACCCAATGGTAAAAGTACTTTTGTTTGTTTATTGATTAATTACTAATAACATTATTATAACACAAGTATTAGTAAACAGAAACGAGAAAGACTTATGAAACACAATTTTAGTAAAGTTTTACAAATATTTTATCGGTCAATATCATCGATATTGAGACAGAAACTGAAATTAAAACTGGCATGATTTTCATTTACAGCAGTGTACCTCGCTAATTTGAGTT
This sequence comes from Sesamia nonagrioides, assembly GCA_017933935.1. Taxonomy (NCBI): domain Eukaryota; kingdom Metazoa; phylum Arthropoda; class Insecta; order Lepidoptera; family Noctuidae; genus Sesamia; species Sesamia nonagrioides. Next base: position 5,807 of record JADWQK010001794.1, on the reverse strand, counting down.
TTGTAAAAGTTCTAAACAATTCCATGCGATGTTGAATCGAGAATAAGAATGAGAAACTACAATACCAAATCGATACCAAAAATAGACGAGTATCAATCGAAAAAAAAAACAATATTGTGATTACTTACACATCTCTATCAAAGCATGCCGCCGAAAGCCGAGTAGATACCTATTTTTATTAAATAAAAATAATTTTTACTTTAAATTATTAGTTGCGCGTGAACATTGCTGGTGTACACACTATTCGTGTATTGTGTGATCATGTCGTTTTCTAACGTAGAGTAATGTAACATGCTGATGGAGGTAGTAACTGCAATTAGCTGTGTTGTGATCAGGTGTTAGACGATTTGGAAGTGGGCACTTATCGGTCAATGCACGAGGGATCCAGCATGACGGTGCCTCACGATATTTTTTCCGACCTGTACGTGAGTACATTATCATTATTGTCCATTATCAGTTCGGCGAGCAGTGGATTGGTAGGGGCTAACTGTGGCCAGCGCGGATTTGACACCACTTGATTTTTATTTGTGTGCATGTCCGTGCTAATCTCGTGCGACGAAATATGGAACATCTCCGCCACAGCAATTGTGCTCATCCAATGAAATGATACATTTGGAGAGTCAGACGACCTTCCTACTTAAAAAAAAATCTTTTCTCGAGCTGCCTAAGTATCATTGTTTCTTTCGAGAGTCGATAAACGTGAACAAGCTACCTATACCTACAAGCATGAGGTCAACTGCGGTCATGACCTGTGCCTGTGTTGCCATGAAATTACCTATTTATTTTATTTAAGTTATTTATTTTTTAGGGGGTATATTTTTTTAAATTTAGCCAGGTTTTGCAGACATTAGTAGAATCAGTTATCGATACCTAACAATACCTTCACGGGCCGGACAGGGTTTTCTTAACATATTGTATACATATATAATATGTATTATGTAAAAGTATCAAGTAAGTAAATATACAGTATGTTAAATAACAGAGGGCGTTCCCTTAAACTCGTTAATATATATCATTAATAGATTAAAATAAAAATATCAGCATAGAAAAATAAGCATAAAAAATCCGAATAAAAAAAAAATCTAATTGGAAATAAATTTGAAACCTCCTGTTTTAAATCAAAATAGTAGTCGTCATGTATAAATAAATTGCGACGTTGCCGTCTTTCATGTTCGCGTGTACAGTGTGTTTCTTTTACATGTCAATTTAAAATTTTTATTGAATACTAGCTGACCCGGCGAACTTTGTTCCGCCTTAAAGGCTCACATGATCTTACTTTTTACTTTTTAAATTAGGATAATTAAGGTAGCAAAAAAGTGTAGAAGAAGTCGAAACAATGAAGCTCATCATCATCATCAACCTTTTTTTATCGTCCCCCTGCTGGGCATAGCTCTCCTCTCATAAGGAGAAAGACTGAGCGTAATCACCACGATTGCTCAATGCGGGTTGGCGACTTCAGACTAAATAAAGTCCAGGTTTCCATAAGATGTTTTCCTTCACCTTGTAACAATCATCATTAATTAAATCACAATAATACATAGAAGAAATTTCATTTTCTCTACTTTGTGGAGGTGCAAGGTACCAGGGTAGCACAAAAGTGTAGGAGAAGTGGACCAACTGTGGCCAGCGCAGATTTGACACCACTTGATTTTTATTTGTGTGCATGTCCGTGCTAATCTCGTGCGACGGTGCCAGTTGGGCCTGTATCGTTATTAGTGAACGAAATATGGAACAACATCTCCGCCACAGCCATTATGCTCATCGAATGAAATGATACATTTGGAGAGTCAGACGACCTTCCTACTTAAAAAAAAAGTTCTTTTCACGAGCTGCCTAAGTATCATTATTTCTTTCGAGACTCGATAAACGTGGATAAATTACCTATACCTACATGCATGAGGTCAACTGAGGTTATGAACTGTGCCTGTGTTGCCATGAAATTACCTATTTATTTTATTTAAGTTATTTATTTTTTAGGGGGAATTTTTTTTTAAGTTTAGCCAGGTTTTGTAGGCATTCTGATTCTACTTCAACTGATTCTACTATCAGTTATCGATACCTAACAATACCATCACGGGTCGGACAAGGTTTTCTTAACATATTGTATGAAGAAGTGAAAAAAAAATTCAACTAAATCGACGAACATACATTATCTATGGCCATGCAACTATTTTATTTTGAAAAAGTATTTTGAAAATACCTATTTTGCATTTAGCATTTCAAATACAAAACGCAAAACTATTTGGTATTTTGCATTTGAAATAGTAAATCTGAAAAGTATTTTGCATCTTGTATTTAAATGCTCTTTTAAAAACATTTTGTACATCTCTGGGCTTACTTATATCTATTTTCTTTTGTAACAACACATAACCATGGTAATTTATCCATCTGCATCTTGTCGTCATGAAGAGACACCACAATTTTGCCAATAACACGTGCACTTGTTACATTAATTCAACACAAGTCTAAATAAAATAAAATTGTTTAATTCTCTATCCGCCATCTTACTTCTTTCATAAAAATTTTAACTAAAAAAAATTGACATTGTCATTGACCTTTATTTGACCCTTAGGACAGGATGGCTGCCAAGTTGTTCACTCCCCAGATGCCAGGTGTCGCTGTCAACTGTAAAAATTGATGAAGGTGTTAGGTAGGTGTACTTCCCCTGGATTAGGTATACATGTTTGTTCCCCAGCTCATCTCGCCAGGCTGGAAAAAACGTAGTGATTACTTGCTCTGTGGGCTGGAAATTGTTGACGACCCCGTTTGTGAGTGTGGCACAGATGTTGGTGATCTAAATCATATCATCATTCATCCTCTGCTGTCCTCTATATGATCGCACTTCCTACATAGATAGTCTTTTATCTCTGGATATTCCTTTTCCAACTTCCATTATTGCCTTACTTCACACCATTGATATAATATTAAACTAAGGTAGATACGTCACTGGCGCACTGAAAATGAAGCGTACAAACGGAGGTAAGTCCAGCAAGTCGCTTTAGTTTTCGTCGATTCTATTTAAGCGCAAACGACAAACACTAGCCATCTTTTTCTTCTTTAAGCTTTAGATTGCGCCCCATCTCACTCACACTGTGCCAACGTGTGAAATGTACGCAAAATAAAAAATTGCGTGTGTGTGCTGCTGCTCCGATCGGCACATTTATTTTGGTTACTTTGTTAGAGCATATTATATCTGTTTAATATTATATCAATGCTTCACACTAACGACATCAATGTATATACAAGTATAGCTTCATTCATCTCATTAAATAAAATAAAACTGTAAATATCCATCCAATTCATATCCTCACCTTCTTCTGTAATATGTGTAAATATTTTTTTCTTAAACTGATCCTATATCTTACAGATAAATATCCAAATTTTACGTTTCATTTTACCTCAGAGCAAGTAATCACTACGTTTCATTTTACCTTCATTCCGTTTCTCTACCTTTTACCCGTGGATACAAACCGTGGACTCAGTCCACGGTTTGTATTAGCCAATGATATTTTCGGGGAATCGTGGTAGAGCTCGGGAAATGACATAAAGCGGGGAATTTCGGGGAATCCAGACTAATTCGGCCTAAAGCAATTTTATGTTGGGTACCAATACTTCACAACTAAAAATGCCTGCTCAACTGTCATTTGAACACGATTTTGTATTTCTGAACGCATCCTTTTTTACATCATTCATTCTTGTTTTTAAGTTTAAATTATGGTTTTGAGAGTTTTGGCGGGAAAGATAACTTGAGTGTCACGCTCATTTTTACCCGACTACGGCAAAGCAAAAGGAGGGTTATGATTTTGACAGGCTATGTATGTATGTATGTATGTATGTATGTATGTATGTATGTATGTTCATCTGTTCCCTCGTAACTTCTAAACTATTTATTCGAATTCGATAAATGACATATCATTAGAAGCGTCTTAATTGTCTGCTGGTTATAGGCTATATGGAGTTTCACAAAATCTAACGTGGCGCCCTCTAGCGGACAAAATATACAGAGTAAAAAAAAAAAGTTAAGATAAATATGCCGTGTTTGGTATCATTTGAAAGGGCTTAACTTGTACATTTTGAATATATATATTACTAGCATTTGCTTGTGACTTTACCTGTATTCATCGGCTGATTGCATATAATTCACATCTTTTCGTTCATAGATAGCTTCTTTACTACTTATCAGAATAAGACCACTGCAGAACCATTAGAAGGGCTTTGATATTCTGTTGGTTATGAGCTATAAAGCTTGTCACCAAATTTAGTATTACGCCCTCTAGCGGACAAAAAGTTCTATGTTAATATAAAATTAAAATAAATATACCGTATTTGTTATCATCTGAAAGAGCTTCACGAGTAGGTACTTTATGTTTGTACATAATCCCTAGCAATAAACGCGAACGAAGTCGCTGGCGGCTGCTAGTGAGCTATAAAGCTTGTCACCAAATTTTAGTATTGCGCCCTCTAGCGGACAAAAATTTCTATGATAATATAAAATTAAAATAAATATACCGTATTTGGTATCACTTGAAAGAGCTTCACGAGTACTTTATGCTTGTACATAATCCTGAGTAATGCTTCGTAGAAATTTGAATGTAAACCAGGATTTGGTAAACGGAGCGATGGGAGTGGTGAAGGCCTTCGAATGGCCTGCTCTTCGGCGCGATCAGTTGGAACAGGAGAACAGCCAAGCGCTGTTCTCATATAATTTGACGACGCATCCATAAAAGCAGATACTAACGGACTTATCAAAATCGAGCCTTGCCTCACTGAATTTGACGGCTTGAGGGGTTCTGGGCAAATTCAGCGTAAAATGCTCCCGCTGATTCTTTCTTGGGGTTGTACTGTACATAAATTAGAAGGTTGTACTCTAGATAAAAAGTTACAGATCTAGGAAAGTCATTGTTTGCTAAAGGACAGGCCTATGTCGCTCTCAGTAGAGTTAAAACCATAGAGGGATTATTTATAAGTGCCTTGGATCATAATAAATTACTTAAAATCCACATGACAGTCGATCGTTAGCAGAATTAGATAGATTAAGAAATCTTCCCAGGTCCTCTTAATATAAGTTTTTTTTTTTAATAATTATAAACTAGCGCTTGACTGCAATCCCGCCTGATGGTAAGCAGTGACGCAATCCTTGATGCCTGCGCACTAGTTTATTAAGCCTATTCACTTAAAAAACTTAGGAATAGCAAGGATGACGGCAGTTGAGCCAGGTGATGCAATGTTAAATCCAAGACCAACACGAACAACCATGCTGCGCCAGAGGGAGATTGATCTGGAGACTCTCCACGACCAAACTCCCGACACAACAACATTTGGCGCATCGTACTCGCCACACAACGCAACACAAAGTGCTCAGACGCGTCCTCTGCACGGCTTCACCAGACATCATGCTGGAACACGACGAATCGCTAGGCGGCAAGACTTTGTCTGGTGGGTGGTAACTTCTGCTGGCAGCCGATGTTATGGCCTACCACCGTTAGAAAAACATCCAATCTATTTATACTAACGGCCTCATCCACTAATTCATGACCCATTCGGTGCCATCGACGCAAATGTGCGTCGCTACTACGAAAAACCGGGAGCTTCATACGGGGAAACTGTTGCTATACGCGCTACGCTCCAAGCGCTACGAAATAGTAAAATAGGACATCTCTACATATTACTATACGCCGATACATAAGTCAAAAGAGATGTCGTATGTTAACTACCTAGTTTTTAGTTCGTCAATTTAACTTTTATTAATATTACGCGCCACAAATACACTTTAACACCAAAATAGTACAAATAATAAAAAGTTAAAA